>OY744483.1:326584459-327082637 GCA_963556165.1 Tipula helvola | reverse complement strand
TCAACTGAACTATAGCCCACAAATTCAGAGCCAGAAAAATCGAAAATCTGCAATTGTGCTCCGATTTCGATGGTTGATACCTCTATCAATAGGCGTTGAGACCTGTAATCGTCATGCCAACGGTCATTTGGATCGCTCGTACATTTCTACACATTTCGCAGAAAATTCAATTTTATTCAAAATCAACTGAACTATAGCCCACAAATTCAGAGCCAGAAAAATCGAAAATCTGCAATTGTGCTCCGATTTCGATGGTTGATACCTCTATCAATAGGCGCTGAGACCTGTAATCGTCATGCCAATAGCTATTTGGATAGCTCGAATATTTCTGCACATTTAGTAGAAAATTCAATTTTATTGAAAATCAACTGAACTATAGCCCACAAATTCATAGCCAGAAAAATCGAAAATCTGCAATTGTGCTCCGATTTCGATGGTTGATACCTCTATCAATAGGCGTTGAGACCTGTAATCGTCATGCCAATAGCTATTTGGATAGCTCGAATATTTCTGCACATTTAGTAGAAAATTCAATTTTATTGAAAATCAACTGAACTATAGCCCACAAATTCAGAGCCAGAAAAATCGAAAATCTGCAATTGTGCTCCGATTTCGATGGTTGATACCTCTATCAATAGGCGTTGAGACCTGTAATCGTCATGCCAACGGTCATTTGGATCGCTCGTACATTTCTACACATTTCGCAGAAAATTCAATTTTATTCAAAATCAACTGAACTATAGCCCACAAATTCAGAGCCAGAAAAATCGAAAATCTGCAATTGTGCTCCGATTTCGATGGTTGATACCTCTATCAATAGGCGTTGAGACCTGTAATCGTCATGCCAATAGCTATTTGGATAGCTCGAATATTTTTGCACATTTAGTAGAAAATTCAATTTTATTGAAAATCAACTGAACTATAGCCCACAAATTCAGAGCCAGAAAAATCGAAAATCTGCAATTGTGCTCCGATTTCGATGGTTGATACCTCTATCAATAGGCGTTGAGACCTGTAATCGTCATGCCAACGGTCATTTGGATCGCTCGTACATTTCTACACATTTCGCAGAAAATTCAATTTTATTCAAAATCAACTGAACTATAGCCCACAAATTCAGAGCCAGAAAAATCGAAAATCTGCAATTGTGCTCCGATTTCGATGGTTGATACCTCTATCAATAGGCGTTGAGACCTGTAATCGTCATGCCAATAGCTATTTGGATAGCTCGAATATTTTTGCACATTTAGTAGAAAATTCAATTTTATTGAAAATCAACTGAACTATAGCCCACAAATTCAGAGCCAGAAAAATCGAAAATCTGCAATTGTGCTCCGATTTCGATGGTTGATACCTCTATCAATAGGCGTTGAGACCTGTAATCGTCATGCCAATAGCTATTTGGATAGCTCGAATATTTCTGCACATTTAGTAGAAAATTCAATTTTATTGAAAATCAACTGAACTATAGCCCACAAATTCAGAGCCAGAAAAATCGAAAATCTGCAATTGTGCTCCGATTTCGATGGTTGATACCTCTATCAATAGGCGTTGAGACCTGTAATCGTCATGCCAACGGTCATTTGGATCGCTCGTACATTTCTACACATTTCGCAGAAAATTCAATTTTATTCAAAATCAACTGAACTATAGCCCACAAATTCAGAGCCAGAAAAATCGAAAATCTGCAATTGTGCTCCGATTTCGATGGTTGATACCTCTATCAATAGGCGTTGAGACCTGTAATCGTCATGCCAATAGCTATTTGGATAGCTCGAATATTTTTGCACATTTAGTAGAAAATTCAATTTTATTGAAAATCAACTGAACTATAGCCCACAAATTCAGAGCCAGAAAAATCGAAAATCTGCAATTGTGCTCCGATTTCGATGGTTGATACCTCTATCAATAGGCGTTGAGACCTGTAATCGTCATGCCAACGGTCATTTGGATCGCTCGTACATTTCTACACATTTCGCAGAAAATTCAATTTTATTCAAAATCAACTGAACTATAGCCCACAAATTCAGAGCCAGAAAAATCGAAAATCTGCAATTGTGCTCCGATTTCGATGGTTGATACCTCTATCAATAGGCGCTGAGACCTGTAATCGTCATGCCAATAGCTATTTGGATAGCTCGAATATTTCTGCACATTTAGTAGAAAATTCAATTTTATTGAAAATCAACTGAACTATAGCCCACAAATTCATAGCCAGAAAAATCGAAAATCTGCAATTGTGCTCCGATTTCGATGGTTGATACCTCTATCAATAGGCGTTGAGACCTGTAATCGTCATGCCAATAGCTATTTGGATAGCTCGAATATTTCTGCACATTTAGTAGAAAATTCAATTTTATTGAAAATCAACTGAACTATAGCCCACAAATTCAGAGCCAGAAAAATCGAAAATCTGCAATTGTGCTCCGATTTCGATGGTTGATACCTCTATCAATAGGCGTTGAGACCTGTAATCGTCATGCCAACGGTCATTTGGATCGCTCGTACATTTCTACACATTTCGCAGAAAATTCAATTTTATTCAAAATCAACTGAACTATAGCCCACAAATTCAGAGCCAGAAAAATCGAAAATCTGCAATTGTGCTCCGATTTCGATGGTTGATACCTCTATCAATAGGCGTTGAGACCTGTAATCGTCATGCCAATAGCTATTTGGATAGCTCGAATATTTTTGCACATTTAGTAGAAAATTCAATTTTATTGAAAATCAACTGAACTATAGCCCACAAATTCAGAGCCAGAAAAATCGAAAATCTGCAATTGTGCTCCGATTTCGATGGTTGATACCTCTATCAATAGGCGTTGAGACCTGTAATCGTCATGCCAATAGCTATTTGGATAGCTGGAATATTTTTGCACATTTAGTAGAAAATTCAATTTTATTGAAAATCAACTGAACTATAGCCCACAAATTCAGAGCCAGAAAAATCGAAAATCTGCAATTGTGCTCCGATTTCGACGGTTGATACCTCTATCAATAGGCGTTGAGACCTGTAATCGTCATGCCAATAGCTATTTGGATAGCTCGAATATTTCTGCACATTTAGTAGAAAATTCAATTTTATTGAAAATCAACTGAACTATAGCCCACAAATTCAGAGCCAGAAAAATCGAAAATCTGCAATTGTGCTCCGATTTCGATGGTTGATACCTCTATCAATAGGCGTTGAGACCTGTAATCGTCATGCCAACGGTCATTTGGATCGCTCGTACATTTCTACACATTTCGCAGAAAATTCAATTTTATTCAAAATCAACTGAACTATAGCCCACAAATTCAGAGCCAGAAAAATCGAAAATCTGCAATTGTGCTCCGATTTCGATGGTTGATACCTCTATCAATAGGCGTTGAGACCTGTAATCGTCATGCCAATAGCTATTTGGATAGCTCGAATATTTTTGCACATTTAGTAGAAAATTCAATTTTATTGAAAATCAACTGAACTATAGCCCACAAATTCAGAGCCAGAAAAATCGAAAATCTGCAATTGTGCTCCGATTTCGATGGTTGATACCTCTATCAATAGGCGTTGAGACCTGTAATCGTCATGCCAACGGTCATTTGGATCGCTCGTACATTTCTACACATTTCGCAGAAAATTCAATTTTATTCAAAATCAACTGAACTATAGCCCACAAATTCAGAGCCAGAAAAATCGAAAATCTGCAATTGTGCTCCGATTTCGATGGTTGATACCTCTATCAATAGGCGCTGAGACCTGTAATCGTCATGCCAATAGCTATTTGGATAGCTCGAATATTTCTGCACATTTAGTAGAAAATTCAATTTTATTGAAAATCAACTGAACTATAGCCCACAAATTCATAGCCAGAAAAATCGAAAATCTGCAATTGTGCTCCGATTTCGATGGTTGATACCTCTATCAATAGGCGTTGAGACCTGTAATCGTCATGCCAATAGCTATTTGGATAGCTCGAATATTTCTGCACATTTAGTAGAAAATTCAATTTTATTGAAAATCAACTGAACTATAGCCCACAAATTCAGAGCCAGAAAAATCGAAAATCTGCAATTGTGCTCCGATTTCGATGGTTGATACCTCTATCAATAGGCGTTGAGACCTGTAATCGTCATGCCAACGGTCATTTGGATCGCTCGTACATTTCTACACATTTCGCAGAAAATTCAATTTTATTCAAAATCAACTGAACTATAGCCCACAAATTCAGAGCCAGAAAAATCGAAAATCTGCAATTGTGCTCCGATTTCGATGGTTGATACCTCTATCAATAGGCGTTGAGACCTGTAATCGTCATGCCAATAGCTATTTGGATAGCTCGAATATTTTTGCACATTTAGTAGAAAATTCAATTTTATTGAAAATCAACTGAACTATAGCCCACAAATTCAGAGCCAGAAAAATCGAAAATCTGCAATTGTGCTCCGATTTCGATGGTTGATACCTCTATCAATAGGCGTTGAGACCTGTAATCGTCATGCCAATAGCTATTTGGATAGCTCGAATATTTTTGCACATTTAGTAGAAAATTCAATTTTATTGAAAATCAACTGAACTATAGCCCACAAATTCAGAGCCAGAAAAATCGAAAATCTGCAATTGTGCTCCGATTTCGATGGTTGATACCTCTATCAATAGGCGCTGAGACCTGTAATCGTCATGCTAATGGCTATTTGGATAGCTCGAATATTTCTGCACATTTAGTAGAAAATTCAATTTTATTGAAAATCAACTGAACTATAGCCCACAAATTCAGAGCCAGAAAAATCGAAAATCTGCAATTGTGCTCCGATTTCGATGGTTGATACCTCTATCAATAGGCGTTGAGACCTGTAATCGTCATGCCAATGGCTATTTGGATAGCTCGAATATTTCTGCACATTTAGTAGAAAATTCAATTTTATTCAAAATCAACTGAACTATAGCCCACAAATTCAGAGCCAGAAAAATCGAAAATCTGCAATTGTGCTCCGATTTCGATGGTTGATACCTCTATCAATAGGCGTTGAGACCTGTAATCGTCATGCCAAAGGTCATTTGGATCGCTCGTACATTTCTACACATTTCGCAGAAAATTCAATTTTATTGAAAATCAACTGAACTATAGCCCACAAATTCAGAGCCAGAAAAATCGAAAATCTGCAATTGTGCTCCGATTTCGATGGTTGATACCTCTATCAATAGGCGCTGAGACCTGTAATCGTCATGCTAATGGCTATTTAGATAGCTCGAATATTTCTGCACATTTAGTAGAAAATTCAATTTTATTGAAAATCAACTGAACTATAGCCCACAAATTCAGAGCCAGAAAAATCGAAAATCTGCAATTGTGCTCCGATTTCGATGGTTGATACCTCTATCAATAGGCGTTGAGACCTGTAATCGTCATGCCAATGGCTATTTGGATAGCTCGAATATTTCTGCACATTTAGTAGAAAATTCAATTTTATTCAAAATCAACTGAACTATAGCCCACAAAATTCAGAGCCAGAAAAATCGAAAATCTGCAAATGTGCTCCGATTTTGATGGTTGATACCTCTATCAATAGGCGTGGAGACCTGTAATCGTCATGCCAAAGGTCATTTGAATCGCTCGAACATTTCTACACATTTCGCAGAAAATTCAATTTTATTGAAAATCAACTGAACTATAGCCCACAAATTCAGAGCCAGAAAAATCGAAAATCTGCAATTGTGCTCCGATTTCGATGGTTGATACCTCTATCAATAGGCGTTGAGACCTGTAATCGTCATGCTAATGACTATTTGGATCGCTCGTACATTTCTACACATTTCGCAGAAAATTCAATTTTATTCAAATCAACTGAACTATAGCCCACAAATTCAGAGCCAGAAAAATCGAAAATCTGCAAATGTGCTCCGATTTCGATGGTTGATACCTCTATCAATAGGCGTGGAGACCTGTAATCGTCATGCCAAAGGTCATTTGAATCGCTCGTACATTTCTACACATTTCGCAGAAAATTCAATTTTATTGAAAATCAACTGAACTATAGCCCACAAATTCAGAGCCAGAAAAATCGAAAATCTGCAATTGTGCTCCGATTTCGATGGTTGATACCTCTATCAATAGGCGTTGAGACCTGTAATCGTCATGACAATGGCTATTTGGATAGCTCGAATATTTTTGCACATTTAGCAGAAAATTCAATTTTATTGAAAATCAACTGAACTATAGCCCACAAATTCAGAGCCAGAAAAATCGAAAATCTGCAATTGTGCTCCGATTTCGATCTCTTTCAATAGGCGTGGAGACCTGTAATCGTCATGCCAAAGGTCATTTGAATCGCCCGAATATTTCTACACATTTAGTAGAAAATTCAATTTTATTGAAAATCAACTGAACTATAGCCCACAAATTCAGAGCCAGAAAAATCGAAAATCTGCAATTGTGCTCCGATTTCGATGGTTGATACCTCTATCAATAGGCGTTGAGACCTGTAATCGTCATGCCAATAGCTATTTGGATAGCTCGAATATTTTTGCACATTTAGTAGAAAATTCAATTTTATTGAAAATCAACTGAACTATAGCCCACAAATTCAGAGCCAGAAAAATCGAAAATCTGCAATTGTGCTCCGATTTCGATGGTTGATACCTCTATCAATAGGCGTTGAGACCTGTAATCGTCATGCCAATAGCTATTTGGATAGCTCGAATATTTTTGCACATTTAGTAGAAAATTCAATTTTATTGAAAATCAACTGAACTATAGCCCACAAATTCAGAGCCAGAAAAATCGAAAATCTGCAATTGTGCTCCGATTTCGATGGTTGATACCTCTATCAATAGGCGTTGAGACCTGTATTCGTCATGCTAATGGCTGTTTAGATAGCTTGAATATTTCTGCATATTTAGTAGAAAATTCAATTTTATTGAAAATCAACTGAACTATAGCCCACAAATTCAGAGCCAGAAAAATCGAAAATCTGCAATTGTGCTCCGATTTCGATGGTTGATTCCTCTATCAATAGGCGTTGAGACCTGTAATCGTCATGACAATGGCTATTTGGATAGCTCGAATATTTCTGCACATTTAGTAGAAAATTCAATTTTATTGAAAATCAACTGAACTATAGCCCACAAATTCAGAGCCAGAAAAATCGAAAATCTGCAATTGTGCTCCGATTTCTATGATTGATACCTCTATCAATAGGCTCTGAGACCTGTAATCGTTATGCTAACGGTCATTTCGATCGCTCGTACATTTCTACACATTTCGCAGAAAATTCAATTTTATTGAAAATCAACTGAACTATAGCCCACAAATTCAGAGCCAGAAAAATCGAAAATCTGCAATTGTGCTCCGATTTCGATGGTTTATAGCTCTATTAATAGGCGTTGAGACCTGTAATCGTCATGCCAATGGCTATTTGGATAGCTCGAATATTTCTGCACATTTAGTAGAAAATTCAATTTTATTGAAAATCAACTGAACTATAGCCCACAAATTCAGAGCCAGAAAAATCGAAAATCTGCAATTGTGCTCCGATTTCGATGGTTGATACCTCTATCAATAGGCGTTGAGACCTGTAATCGTCATGCCAATGGCTATTTGGATAGCTCGAATATTTCTGCACATTTAGTAGAAAATTCAATTTTATTGAAAATCAACTGAACTATAGCCCACAAATTCAGAGCCAGAAAATCGAAAATCTGCAATTGTGCTCCGATTTCGATGGTTGATACCTCTATCAATAGGCGTTGAGACCTGTAATCGTCATGCCAATAGCTATTTGGATAGCTCGAATATTTTTGCACATTTAGTAGAAAATTCAGTTTTATTGAAAATCAACTGAACTATAGCCCACAAATTCAGAGCCAGAAAAATCGAAAATCTGCAATTGTGCTCCGATTTCGATGGTTGATACCTCTATCAATAGGCGTGGAGACCTGTAATCGTCATGCCAAAGGTCATTTGAATCGCTCGAATATTTCTACACATTTAGTAGAAAATTCAATTTTATTGAAAATCAACTGAACTATAGCCCACAAATTCAGAGCCAGAAAAATCGAAAATCTGCAATTGTGCTCCGATTTCGATGGTTTATAGCTCTATTAATAGGCGTTGAGACCTGTAATCGTCATGCCAATAGCTATTTGGATAGCTCGAATATTTCTGCACATTTAATAGAAAATTCAATTTTATTGAAAATCAACTGAACTATAGCCCACAAATTCAGAGCCAGAAAAATCGAAAATCTGCAATTGTGCTCCGATTTCGATGGTTGATACCTCTATCAATAGGCGTTGAGACCTGTAATCGTCATGCTAATGGCTGTTTAGATAGCTCGAATATTTCTGCACATTTAGTAGAAAATTCAGTTTTATTGAAAATCAACTGAACTATAGCCCACAAATTCAGAGCCAGAAAAATCGAAAATCTGCAATTGTGCTCCGATTTCGATGGTTGATACCTCTATCAATAGGCGCTGAGACCTGTAATCGTCATGCCAACAGTCATTTGGATCGCTCGTACATTTCTGCACATTTCGCAGAAAATTCAATTTTATTAAAAATCAACTGAACTATAGCCCACAAATTCAGAGCCAGAAAAATCGAAAATCTGCAATTGTGCTCCGATTTCGATGGTTCATACCTCTATCAATAGGCGTTGAGAACTGTAATCGTCGTGCCAATAGCTATTTGGATAGCTCGAATATTTTTGCACATTTAGTAGAAAATTCAATTTTATTGAAAATCAACTGAACTATAGCCCACAAATTCAGAGCAAGAAAAATCGAAAATCTGCAATTGCGCTCCGATTTCGATGGTTGATACCTCTATCAATAGGCGTTGAGACCTGTATTCGTCATGCTAATGGCTGTTTAGATAGCTTGAATATTTCTGCACATTTAGTAGAAAATTCAATTTTATTGAAAATCAACTGAACTATAGCCCACAAATTCAGAGCCAGAAAAATCGAAAATCTGCAATTGTGCTCCGATTTCGATGGTTGATACCTCTATCAATAGGCGCTGAGACCTGTAATCGTCATGCCAACAGTCATTTGGATCGCTCGTACATTTCTACACATTTCGCAGAAAATTCAATTTTATTAAAAATCAACTGAACTATAGCCCACAAATTCAGAGCCAGAAAAATCGAAAATCTGCAATTGTGCTCCGATTTCGATGGTTCATACCTCTATCAATAGGCGTTGAGACCTGTAATCGTCATGCCAATGGCTATTTGGATAGCTCGAATATTTCTGCACATTTAGTAGAAAATTCAGTTTTATTGAAAATCAACTGAACTATAGCCCACAAATTCAGAGCCAGAAAAATCGAAAATCTGCAATTGTGCTCCGATTTCGATGGTTGATACCTCTATCAATAGGCGCTGAGACCTGTAATCGTCATGCCAACAGTCATTTGGATCGCTCGTACATTTCTACACATTTCGCAGAAAATTCAATTTTATTAAAAATCAACTGAACTATAGCCCACAAATTCAGAGCCAGAAAAATCGAAAATCTGCAATTGTGCTCCGATTTCGATGGTTCATACCTCTATCAATAGGCGTTGAGAACTGTAATCGTCGTGCCAATAGCTATTTGGATAGCTCGAATATTTTTGCACATTTAGTAGAAAATTCAATTTTATTGAAAATCAACTGAACTATAGCCCACAAATTCAGAGCAAGAAAAATCGAAAATCTGCAATTGCGCTCCGATTTCGATGGTTGATACCTCTATCAATAGGCGTTGAGACCTGTATTCGTCATGCTAATGGCTGTTTAGATAGCTTGAATATTTCTGCACATTTAGTAGAAAATTCAATTTTATTGAAAATCAACTGAACTATAGCCCACAAATTCAGAGCCAGAAAAATCGAAAATCTGCAATTGTGCTCCGATTTCGATGGTTGATACCTCTATCAATAGGCGCTGAGACCTGTAATCGTCATGCCAACAGTCATTTGGATCGCTCGTACATTTCTACACATTTCGCAGAAAATTCAATTTTATTAAAAATCAACTGAACTATAGCCCACAAATTCAGAGCCAGAAAAATCGAAAATCTGCAATTGTGCTCCGATTTCGATGGTTGATACCTCTATCAATAGGCGTTGAGACCTGTAATCGTCATGCCAATGGCTATTTGGATAGCTCGAATATTTCTGCACATTTAGTAGAAAATTCAATTTTATTGAAAATCAACTGAACTATAGCCCACAAATTCAGAGCAAGAAAAATCGAAAATCTGCAATTGCGCTCCGATTTCGATGGTTGATACCTCTATCAATAGGCGTTGAGACCTGTATTCGTCATGCTAATGGCTGTTTAGATAGCTTGAATATTTCTGCACATTTAGTAGAAAATTCAATTTTATTGAAAATCAACTGAACTATAGCCCACAAATTCAGAGCCAGAAAAATCGAAAATCTGCAATTGTGCTCCGATTTCGATGGTTGATACCTCTATCAATAGGCGCTGAGACCTGTAATCGTCACGCCAACAGTCATTTGGATCGCTCGTACATTTCTGCACATTTCGCAGAAAATTCAATTTTATTAAAAATCAACTGAACTATAGCCCACAAATTCAGAGCCAGAAAAATCGAAAATCTGCAATTGTGCTCCGATTTCGATGGTTCATACCTCTATCAATAGGCGTTGAGAACTGTAATCGTCGTGCCAATAGCTATTTGGATAGCTCGAATATTTTTGCACAATTAGTAGAAAATTCAATTTTATTGAAAATCAACTGAACTATAGCCCACAAATTCAGAGCCAGAAAAATCGAAAATCTGCAAATGTGCTCCGATTTCGATGGTTGATACCTCTATCAATAGGCGTTGAGACCTGTAATCGTCATGCTAATGGCTATTTGGATAGCTCGAACATTTCTACAGATTTAGTAGAAAATTCAATTTTATTGAAAATCAACTGAACTATAGCCCACAAATTCAGAGCCAGAAAAATCGGAAATCTGTAATTGTGCTCCGATTTCGATGGTTGATACCTCTATCAATAGGCGCTTAGACCTGTAATCGTCATGCCAACGGTCATTTGGATCGCTCGTACATTTCTACACATTTCGCAGAAAATTCAATTTTATTGAAAATCAACTGAACTATAGCCCACAAATTCAGAGCCAGAAAAATCGAAAATCTGCAATTGTGCTCCGATTTCGATGGTTGATACCTCTATCAATAGGCGTTGAGACCTGTAATCGTCATGCTAATGACTATTTGGATAGCTCGCACATTTCTACACATTTCGCAGAAAATTCAATTTTATTGAAAATCAACTGAACTATAGCCCACAAATTCAGAGCCAAAAAAATCGAAAATCTGCAATTGTGCTCCGATTTTTATGATTGATACCTCTATCAATAGGCTCTGAGACCTGTAATCGTTATTCCAACGGTCATTTGGATCGCTCTAACATTTCTACACATTTCGCAGAAAATTCAATTTTATTGAAAATCAACTGAACTATAGCCCACAAATTCAGAGCCAGAAAAATCGAAAATCTGCAATTGTGCTCCGATTTCGACCTCTATCAATAGGCGTGGAGACCTGTAATCGTCATGCCAAAGGTCATTTGAATCGCTCGAATATTTCTACACATTTAGTAGAAAATTCAATTTTATTGAAAATCAACTGAACTATAGCCCACAAATTCAGGGCCAGAAAAATCGAAAATCTGCAATTGTGCTCCGATTTCGATGGTTTATAGCTCTATTAATAGGCGTTGAGACCTGTAATCGTCATGCCAATGGCTATTTGGATAGCTCGAATATTTCTGCACATTTAGTAGAAAATTCAATTTTATTGAAAATCAACTGAACTATAGCCCACAAATTCAGAGCCAGAAAAATCGAAAATCTGCAATTGTGCTCCGATTTCGATGGTTGATACCTCTATCAATAGGCGTTGAGACCTGTAATCGTCATGCCAATGGCTATTTGGATAGCTCGAATATTTCTGCACATTTAGTAGAAAATTCAATTTTATTGAAAATCAACTGAACTATAGCCCACAAATTCAGAGCCAGAAAATCGAAAATCTGCAATTGTGCTCCGATTTCGATGGTTGATACCTCTATCAATAGGCGTTGAGACCTGTAATCGTCATGCCAATAGCTATTTGGATAGCTCGAATATTTTTGCACATTTAGTAGAAAATTCAATTTTATTAAAAATCAACTGAACTATAGCCCACAAATTCAGAGCCAGAAAAATCGAAAATCTGCAATTGTTCTCCGATTTCGATGGTTGATACCTCTATCAATAGGCGCTGAGACCTGTAATCGTCATGCCAACAGTCATTTGGATCGCTCGTACATTTCTACACATTTCGCAGAAAATTCAATTTTATTAAAAATCAACTGAACTATAGCCCACAAATTCAGAGCCAGAAAAATCGAAAATCTGCAATTGTGCTCCGATTTCGATGGTTGATACCTCTATCAATAGGCGTTGAGACCTGTAATCGTCATGCTAATGGCTATTTGGATAGCTCGAATATTTCTGCACATTTAGTAGAAAATTCAGTTTTATTGAAAATCAACTGAACTATAGCCCACAAATTCAGAGCCAGAAAAATCGAAAATCTGCAATTGTGCTCCGATTTCGATGGTTGATACCTCTATCAATAGGCTCTGAGACCTGTAATCATCATGCAAACAGTCATTTGGATCGCTCGTACATTTCTACACATTTCGCAGAAAATTCAATTTTATTAAAAATCAACTGAACTATAGCCCACAAATTCAGAGCCAGAAAAATCGAAAATCTGCAATTGTGCTCCGATTTCGATGGTTGATACCTCTATCAATAGGCTCTGAGACCTGTAATCGTCATGCAAACAGTCATTTGGATCGCTCGTACATTTCTACACATTTCGCAGAAAATTCAATTTTATTAAAAATCAACTGAACTATAGCCCACAAATTCAGAGCCAGAAAAATCGAAAATCTGCAATTGTGCTCCGATTTCGATGGTTGATACCTCTATCAATAGGCGTTGAGACCTGTAATCGTCATGCCAATGGCTATTTGGATAGCTCGAATATTTCTGCACATTTAGTAGAAAATTCAGTTTTATTGAAAATCAACTGAACTATAGCCCACAAATTCAGAGCCAGAAAAATCGAAAATCTGCATTTTGCTCTTATTTCGACCTCTATCAATAGGCGTGGAGACCTGTAATCGTCATGCCAAAGGTCATTTGAATCGCTCGAATATTTCTACACATTTAGTAGAAAATTCAATTTTATTGAAAATCAACTGAACTATAGCCCACAAATTCAGAGCCACAAAAATCGAAAATCTGCAAATGTGCTCCGATTTCGATGGTTGATACCTCTATCAATAGGCGTTGAGACCTGTAATCGTCATGCTAATGGCTATTTGGATAGCTCGAACATTTCTATAGATTTAGTAGAAAATTCAATTTTATTGAAAATCAACTGAACTATAGCCCACAAATTCAGAGCCAGAAAAATCGGAAATCTGTAATTGTGCTCCGATTTCGATGGTTGATACCTCTATCAATAGGCGCTTAGACCTGTAATCGTCATGCCAACGGTCATTTGGATCGCTCGTACATTTCTACACATTTCGCAGAAAATTCAATTTTATTGAAAATCAACTGAACTATAGCCCACAAATTCAGAGCCAGAAAAATCGAAAATTTGCAATTGTGCTCCGATTTCGATGGTTGATACCTCTATCAATAGGCGTTGAGACCTGTAATCGTCATGATAATGACTATTTGGATAGCTCGCACATTTCTACACATTTCGCAGAAAATTCAATTTTATTGAAAATCAACTGAACTATAGCCCACAAATTCAGAGCCAAAAAAATCGAAAATCTGCAATTGTGCTCCGATTTTTATGATTGATACCTCTATCAATAGGCTCTGAGACCTGTAATCGTTATGCCAACGGTCATTTGGATCGCTCTAACATTTCTACACATTTCGCAGAAAATTCAATTTTATTGAAAATCAACTGAACTATAGCCCACAAATTCAGAGCCAGAAAAATCGAAAATCTGCAATTGTGCTCCGATTTCGATGGTTTATAGCTCTATTAATAGGCGTTGAGACCTGTAATCGTCATGCCAATGGCTATTTGGATAGCTCGAATATTTCTGCACATTTAGTAGAAAATTCAATTTTATTGAAAATCAACTGAACTATAGCCCACAAATTCAGAGCAAGAAAAATCGAAAATCTGCAATTGTGCTCCGATTTCTATGATTGATACCTCTATCAATAGGCTCTGAGACCTGTAATCGTTATGCTAACGGTCATTTCGATCGCTCGTACATTTCTACACATTTCGCAGAAAATTCAATTTTATTGAAAATCAACTGAACTATAGCCCACAAATTCAGAGCCAGAAAAATCGAAAATCTGCAATTGTGCTCCGATTTCGATGGTTTATAGCTCTATTAATAGGCGCTGAGACCTGTAATCGTCATGCTAATGGCTATTTGGATAGCTCGAATATTTCTGCACATTTAGTAGAAAATTCAATTTTATTGAAAATCAACTGAACTATAGCCCACAAATTCAGAGCCAGAAAATCGAAAATCTGCAATTGTGCTCCGATTTCGATGGTTGATACCTCTATCAATAGGCGTTGAGACCTGTAATCGTCATGCCAATGGCTATTTGGATAGCTCGAATATTTCTGCACATTTAGTAGAAAATTCAATTTTATTGAAAATCAACTGAACTATAATAGCCCACAAATTCAGAGCCAGAAAATCGAAAATCTGCAATTGTGCTCCGATTTCGATGGTTGATACCTCTATCAATAGGCGTTGAGACCTGTAATCGTCATGCCAATAGCTATTTGGATAGCTCGAATATTTTTGCACATTTAGTAGAAAATTCAGTTTTATTGAAAATCAACTGAACTATAGCCCACAAATTCAGAGCCAGAAAAATCGAAAATCTGCAATTGTGCTCTTATTTCGACCTCTATCAATAGGCGTGGAGACCTGTAATCGTCATGCCAAAGGTCATTTGAATCGCTCGAATATTTCTACACATTTAGTAGAAAATTCAATTTTATTGAAAATCAACTGAACTATAGCCCACAAATTCAGAGCCAGAAAAATCGAAAATCTGCAATTGTGCTCCGATTTCGATGGTTTATAGCTCTATTAATAGGCGTTGAGACCTGTAATCGTCATGCCAATGGCTATTTGGATAGCTTGGGATATTTCTGCACATTTAGTAGAAAATTCAATTTTATTGAAAATCAACTGAACTATAGCCCACAAATTCAGAGCAAGAAAAATCGAAAATCTGCAATTGTGCTCCGATTTCTATGATTGATACCTCTATCAATAGGCTCTGAGACCTGTAATCGTTATGCTAACGGTCATTTCGATCGCTCGTACATTTCTACACATTTCGCAGAAAATTCAATTTTATTGAAAATCAACTGAACTATAGCGCACAAATTCAGAGCCAGAAAAATCGAAAATCTGCAATTGTGCTCCGATTTCGATGGTTGATACCTCTATCAATAGGCGCTGAGACCTGTAATCGTCATGCCAACAGTCATTTGGATCGCTCGTACATTTCTACACATTTCGCAGAAAATTTAATTTTATTAAAAATCAACTGAACTATAGCCCACAAATTCAGAGCCAGAAAAATCGAAAATCTGCAATTGTGCTCCGATTTCGATGGTTGATACCTCTATTAATAGGCGCTGAGACCTGTAATCGTCATGCCAACAGTCATTTGGATCGCTCGTACATTTCTACACATTTCGCAGAAAATTCAATTTTATTAAAAATCAACTGAACTATAGCCCACAAATTCAGAGCCAGAAAAATCGAAAATCTGCAAATGTGCTCCGATTTCGATCGTTGATACCTCTATCAATAGGCGTTGAGACCTGTAATCGTCATGCTAATGGCTATTTGGATAGCTCGAACATTTCTACACATTTAGTAGAAAATTCAATTTTATTGAAAATCAACTGAACTATAGCCCACAAATTCAGAGCCAGAAAAATCGAAAATCTGCAATTGTGCTCCGATTTCGATGGTTTATAGCTCTATTAATAGGCGTTGAGACCTGTAATCGTCATGCCAATGGCTATTTGGATAGCTCGAATATTTCTGCACATTTAGTAGAAAATTCAATTTTATTGAAAATCAACTGAACTATAGCCCACAAATTCAGAGCAAGAAAAATCGAAAATCTGCAATTGTGCTCCGATTTCTATGATTGATACCTCTATCAATAGGCTCTGAGACCTGTAATCGTTATGCTAACGGTCATTTCGATCGCTCGTACATTTCTACACATTTCGCAGAAAATTCAATTTTATTGAAAATCAACTGAACTATAGCCCACAAATTCAGAGCCAGAAAAATCGAAAATCTGCAATTGTGCTCCGATTTCGATGGTTTATAGCTCTATTAATAGGCGCTGAGACCTGTAATCGTCATGCTAATGGCTATTTGGATAGCTCGAATATTTCTGCACATTTAGTAGAAAATTCAATTTTATTGAAAATCAACTGAACTATAGCCCACAAATTCAGAGCCAGAAAATCGAAAATCTGCAATTGTGCTCCGATTTCGATGGTTGATACCTCTATCAATAGGCGTTGAGACCTGTAATCGTCATGCCAATGGCTATTTGGATAGCTCGAATATTTCTGCACATTTAGTAGAAAATTCAATTTTATTGAAAATCAACTGAACTATAGCCCACAAATTCAGAGCCAGAAAATCGAAAATCTGCAATTGTGCTCCGATTTCGATGGTTGATACCTCTATCAATAGGCGTTGAGACCTGTAATCGTCATGCCAATAGCTATTTGGATAGCTCGAATATTTTTGCACATTTAGTAGAAAATTCAGTTTTATTGAAAATCAACTGAACTATAGCCCACAAATTCAGAGCAAGAAAAATCGAAAATCTGCAATTGTGCTCCGATTTTTATGATTGATACCTCTATCAATAGGCTCTGAGACCTGTAATCGTTATGCCAACGGTCATTTGGATCGCTCTAACATTTCTACACATTTCGCAGAAAATTCAATTTTATTGAAAATCAACTGAACTATAGCCCACAAATTCAGAGCCAGAAAAATCGAAAATCTGCAATTGTGCTCCGATTTCGATGGTTTATAGCTCTATTAATAGGCGTTGAGACCTGTAATCGTCATGCCAATGGCTATTTGGATAGCTCGAATATTTCTGCACATTTAGTAGAAAATTCAATTTTATTGAAAATCAACTGAACTATAGCCCACAAATTCAGAGCAAGAAAAATCGAAAATCTGCAATTGTGCTCCGATTTCTATGATTGATACCTCTATCAATAGGCTCTGAGACCTGTAATCGTTATGCTAACGGTCATTTCGATCGCTCGTACATTTCTACACATTTCGCAGAAAATTCAATTTTATTGAAAATCAACTGAACTATAGCTCACAAATTCAGAGCCAGAAAAATCGAAAATCTGCAATTGTGCTCCGATTTCGATGGTTTATAGCTCTATTAATAGGCGCTGAGACCTGTAATCGTCATGCTAATGGCTATTTGGATAGCTCGAATATTTCTGCACATTTAGTAGAAAATTCAATTTTATTGAAAATCAACTGAACTATAGCCCACAAATTCAGAGCCAGAAAATCGAAAATCTGCAATTTTGCTCCGATTTCGATGGTTGATACCTCTATCAATAGGCGTTGAGACCTGTAATCGTCATGCCAATGGCTATTTGGATAGCTCGAATATTTCTGCACATTTAGTAGAAAATTCAATTTTATTGAAAATCAACTGAACTATAGCCCACAAATTCAGAGCCAGAAAATCGAAAATCTGCAATTGTGCTCCGATTTCGATGGTTGATACCTCTATCAATAGGCGTTGAGACCTGTAATCGTCATGCCAATAGCTATTTGGATAGCTCGAATATTTTTGCACATTTAGTAGAAAATTCAGTTTTATTGAAAATCAACTGAACTATAGCCCACAAATTCAGAGCCAGAAAAATCGAAAATCTGCAATTGTGCTCTTATTTCGACCTCTATCAATAGGCGTGGAGACCTGTAATCGTCATGCCAAAGGTCATTTGAATCGCTCGAATATTTCTACACATTTAGTAGAAAATTCAATTTTATTGAAAATCAACTGAACTATAGCCCACAAATTCAGAGCCAGAAAAATCGAAAATCTGCAATTGTGCTCCGATTTCGATGGTTTATAGCTCTATTAATAGGCGTTGAGACCTGTAATCGTCATGCCAATGGCTATTTGGATAGCTTGGGATATTTCTGCACATTTAGTAGAAAATTCAATTTTATTGAAAATCAACTGAACTATAGCCCACAAATTCAGAGCAAGAAAAATCGAAAATCTGCAATTGTGCTCCGATTTCTATGATTGATACCTCTATCAATAGGCGCTGAGACCTGTAATCGTCATGCCAACAGTCATTTGGATCGCTCGTACATTTCTACACATTTCGCAGAAAATTTAATTTTATTAAAAATCAACTGAACTATAGCCCACAAATTCAGAGCCAGAAAAATCGAAAATCTGCAATTGTGCTCCGATTTCGATGGTTGATACCTCTATTAATAGGCGCTGAGACCTGTAATCGTCATGCCAACAGTCATTTGGATCGCTCGTACATTTCTACACATTTCGCAGAAAATTCAATTTTATTAAAAATCAACTGAACTATAGCCCACAAATTCAGAGCCAGAAAAATCGAAAATCTGCAAATGTGCTCCGATTTCGATCGTTGATACCTCTATCAATAGGCGTTGAGACCTGTAATCGTCATGCTAATGGCTATTTGGATAGCTCGAACATTTCTACACATTTAGTAGAAAATTCAATTTTATTGAAAATCAACTGAACTATAGCCCACAAATTCAGAGCCAGAAAAATCGAAAATCTGCAATTGTGCTCCGATTTCGATGGTTGATACCTCTATCAATAGGCGCTGAGACCTGTAATCGTCATGCAAACAGTCATTTGGATCGCTCATACATTTCTACACATTTCGCAGAAAATTCAATTTTATTAAAAATCAACTGAACTATAGCCCACAAATTCAGAGCCAGAAAAATCGAAAATCTGCTATTGTTCTCCGATTTCGATGGTTGATACCTCTATCAATAGGCGCTGAGACCTGTAATCGTCATGCCAACAGTCATTTGGATCGCTCGTACATTTCTACACATTTCGCAGAAAATTCAATTTTATTAAAAATCAACTGAACTATAGCCCACAAATTCAGAGCCAGAAAAATCGAAAATCTGCAATTGTGCTCCGATTTCGATGGTTGATACCTCTATCAATAGGCGTTGAGACCTGTAATCGTCATGCTAATGGCTATTTGGATAGCTCGAATATTTCTGCACATTTAGTAGAAAATTCAGTTTTATTGAAAATCAACTGAACTATAGCCCACAAATTCAGAGCCAGAAAAATCGAAAATCTGCAATTGTGCTCCGATTTCGATGGTTGATACCTCTATCAATAGGCGCTGAGACCTGTAATCATCATGCAAACAGTCATTTGGATCGCTCGTACATTTCTACACATTTCGCAGAAAATTCAATTTTATTAAAAATCAACTGAACTATAGCCCACAAATTCAGAGCCAGAAAAATCGAAAATCTGCAATTGTGCTCCGATTTCGATGGTTGATACCTCTATCAATAGGCGCTGAGACCTGTAATCGTCATGCCAACAGTCATTTGGATCGCTCGTACATTTCTACACATTTCGCAGAAAATTCAATTTTATTAAAAATCAACTGAACTATAGCCCACAAATTCAGAGCCAGAAAAATCGAAAATCTGCAATTGTGCTCCGATTTCGATGGTTGATCTATCAATAGGCGTTGAGACCTGTAATCGTCATGCTAATGGCTATTTGGATAGCTCGAATATTTCTGCACATTTAGTAGAGAATTCAATTTTATTGAAAATCAACTGAACTATAGCCCACAAATTCAGAGCCAGAAAAATCGAAAATCTGCAATTGTGCTCCGATTTCGATGGTTGATACCTCTATCAATAGGCGTTGAGACCTGTAATCGTCATGCTAATGGCTATTTGGATAGCTCGAATATTTCTGCACATTTAGTAGAGAATTCAATTTTATTGAAAATCAACTGAACTATAGCCCACAAATTCAGAGCCAGAAAAATCGAAAATCTGCAATTGTGCTCCGATTTCGATGGTTGATACCTCTATCAATAGGCGCTGAGACCTGTAATCGTCATGCCAACAGTCATTTGGATCGCTCGTACATTTCTACACATTTAGTAGAAAATTCAATTTTATTGAAAATCAACTGAACTATAGCCCACAAATTCAGAGCAAGAAAAATCGAAAATCTGCAATTGTGCTCCGATTTCTATGATTGATACCTCTATCAATAGGCTCTGAGACCTGTAATCGTTATGCTAACGGTCATTTCGATCGCTCGTACATTTCTACACATTTCGCAGAAAATTCAATTTTATTGAAAATCAACTGAACTATAGCGCACAAATTAAGAGCCAGAAAAATCGAAAATCTGCAATTGTGCTCCGATTTCGATGGTTGATACCTCTATCAATAGGCGTTGAGACCTGTAATCGTCATGCTAATGGCTGTTTAGATAGCTCGAATATTTCTGCACATTTAGTAGAAAATTCAGTTTTATTGAAAATCAACTGAACTATAGCCCACAAATTCAGAGCCAGAAAAATCGAAAATCTGCAATTGTGCTCCGATTTCGATGGTTGATACCTCTATCAATAGGCGCTGAGACCTGTAATCGTCATGCCAACAGTCATTTGGATCGCTCGTACATTTCTACACATTTCGCAGAAAATTTAATTTTATTAAAAATCAACTGAACTATAGCCCACAAATTCAGAGCCAGAAAAATCGAAAATCTGCAAATGTGCTCCGATTTCGATGGTTGATACCTCTATCAATAGGCGTTGAGACCTGTAATCGTCATGCTAATGGCTATTTGGATAGCTCGAACATTTCTACACATTTAGTAGAAAATTCAATTTTATTGAAAATCAACTGAACTATAGCCCACAAATTCAGAGCCAGAAAAATCGAAAATCTGCAATTGTGCTCCGATTTCGATGGTTTATAGCTCTATTAATAGGCGTTGAGACCTGTAATCGTCATGCCAATGGCTATTTGGATAGCTCGATTATTTCTGCACATTTAGTAGAAAATTCAATTTTATTGAAAATCAACTGAACTATAGCCCACAAATTCAGAGCCAGAAAAATCGAAAATCTGCAATTGTGCTCCGATTTCGATGGTTGATACCTCTATCAATAGGCGGTGAGACCTGTAATCGTCATGCTAATGGCTATTTGGATAGCTCGAATATTTCTGCACATTTAGTAGAAAATTCAATTTTATTGAAAATCAACTGAACTATAGCCCACAAATTCAGAGCCAGAAAAATCGAAAATCTGCAATTGTGCTCCGATTTCGA
This sequence comes from Tipula helvola, assembly GCA_963556165.1. Taxonomy (NCBI): domain Eukaryota; kingdom Metazoa; phylum Arthropoda; class Insecta; order Diptera; family Tipulidae; genus Tipula; species Tipula helvola. Next base: position 327,061,144 of record OY744483.1, on the reverse strand, counting down.
TGGTTGATACCTCTATCAATAGGCGCTGAGACCTGTAATCGTCATGCAAACAGTCATTTGGATCGCTCATACATTTCTACACATTTCGCAGAAAATTCAATTTTATTAAAAATCAACTGAACTATAGCCCACAAATTCAGAGCCAGAAAAATCGAAAATCTGCAATTGTGCTCCGATTTCGATGGTTGATACCTCTATCAATAGGCGCTGAGACCTGTAATCGTCATGCCAACAGTCATTTGGATCGCTCGTACATTTCTACACATTTCGCAGAAAATTCAATTTTATTGAAAATCAACTGAACTATAGCCCACAAATTCAGAGCCAGAAAAATCGAAAATCTGCAATTGTGCTCCGATTTCGATGGTTTATACCTCTATCAATAGGCGTTGAGACCTGTAATCGTCATGCTAATGGCTATTTGGATAGCTCGAATATTTCTGCACATTTAGTAGAGAATTCAATTTTATTGAAAATCAACTGAACTATAGCCCACAAATTCAGAGCCAGAAAAATCGAAAATCTGCAATTGTGCTCCGATTTCGATGGTTGATACCTCTATCAATAGGCGCTGAGACCTGTAATCGTCATGCAAACAGTCATTTGGATCGTTTGTACATTTCTACACATTTCGCAGAAAATTCAATTTTATTAAAAATCAACTGAACTATAGCCCACAAATTCAGAGCCAGAAAAATCGAAAATCTGCAATTGTGCTCCGATTTCGATGGTTGATACCTCTATCAATAGGCTCTGAGACCTGTAATCGTCATGCCAACAGTCGTTTGGATCGCTCGTACATTTCTACACATTTTGCAGAAAATTCAATTTTATTAAAAATCAACTGAACTATAGCCCACAAATTCAGAGCCAGAAAAATCGAAAATCTGCAATTGTGCTCCGATTTCGATGGTTGATACCTCTATCAATAGGCGCTGAGACCTGTAATCGTCATGCAAACAGTCATTTGGATCGTTTGTACATTTCTACACATTTCGCAGAAAATTCAATTTTATTAAAAATCAACTGAACTATAGCCCACAAATTCAGAGCCAGAAAAATCGAAAATCTGCAATTGTGCTCCGATTTCGATGGTTGATACCTCTATCAATAGGCTCTGAGACCTGTAATCGTCATGCCAACAGTCATTTGGATCGCTCGTACATTTCTACACATTTTGCAGAAAATTCAATTTTATTAAAAATCAACTGAACTATAGCCCACAAATTCAGAGCCAGAAAAATCGAAAATCTGCAATTGTGCTCCGATTTCGATGGTTGATACCTCTATCAATAGGCTCTGAGACCTGTAATCGTCATGCCAACAGTCGTTTGGATCGCTCGTACATTTCTACACATTTTGCAGAAAATTCAATTTTATTAAAAATCAACTGAACTATAGCCCACAAATTCAGAGCCAGAAAAATCGAAAATCTGCAATTGTGCTCCGATTTCGATGGTTGATACCTCTATCAATAGGCGCTGAGACCTGTAATCGTCATGCAAACAGTCATTTGGATCGTTTGTACATTTCTACACATTTTGCAGAAAATTCAATTTTATTAAAAATCAACTGAACTATAGCCCACAAATTCAGAGCCAGAAAAATCGAAAATCTGCAAATGTGCTCCGATTTCGATGGTTGATACCTCTATCAATAGGCGTTGAGACCTGTAATCGTCATGCTAATGGCTATTTGGATAGCTCGAACATTTCTACACATTTAGTAGAAAATTCAATTTTATTGAAAATCAACTGAACTATAGCCCACAAATTCAGAGCCAGAAAAATCGAAAATCTGCAATTGTGCTCCGATTTCGATGGTTTATAGCTCTATTAATAGGCGTTGAGACCTGTAATCGTCATGCCAATGGCTATTTGGATAGCTCGATTATTTCTGCACATTTAGTAGAAAATTCAATTTTATTGAAAATCAACTGAACTATAGCCCACAAATTCAGAGCCAGAAAAATCGAAAATCTGCAATTGTGCTCCGATTTCGATGGTTGATACCTCTATCAATAGGCGGTGAGACCTGTAATCGTCATGCTAATGGCTATTTGGATAGCTCGAATATTTCTGCACATTTAGTAGAAAATTCAATTTTATTGAAAATCAACTGAACTATAGCCCACAAATTCAGAGCCAGAAAAATCGAAAATCTGCAATTGTGCTCCGATTTCGATGGTTGATACCTCTATCAATAGGCGCTGAGACCTGTAATCGTCATGCAAACAGTCATTTGGATCGCTCATACATTTCTACACATTTCGCAGAAAATTCAATTTTATTAAAAATCAACTGAACTATAGCCCACAAATTCAGAGCCAGAAAAATCGAAAATCTGCAATTGTGCTCCGATTTCGATGGTTGATACCTCTATCAATAGGCGCTGAGACCTGTAATCGTCATGCCAACAGTCATTTGGATCGCTCGTACATTTCTACACATTTCGCAGAAAATTCAATTTTATTAAAAATCAACTGAACTATAGCCCACAAATTCAGAGCCAGAAAAATCGAAAATCTGCAATTGTGCTCCGATTTCGATGGTTGATACCTCTATCAATAGGCGTTGAGACCTGTAATCGTCATGCTAATGGCTATTTGGATAGCTCGAATATTTCTGCACATTTAGTAGAGAATTCAATTTTATTGAAAATCAACTGAACTATAGCCCACAAATTCAGAGCCAGAAAAATCGAAAATCTGCAATTGTGCTCCGATTTCGATGGTTTATACCTCTATCAATAGGCGTTGAGACCTGTAATCGTCATGCTAATGGCTATTTGGATAGCTCGAATATTTCTGCACATTTAGTAGAGAATTCAATTTTATTGAAAATCAACTGAACTATAGCCCACAAATTCAGAGCCAGAAAAATCGAAAATCTGCAATTGTGCTCCGATTTCGATGGTTGATACCTCTATCAATAGGCGCTGAGACCTGTAATCGTCATGCAAACAGTCATTTGGATCGTTTGTACATTTCTACACATTTCGCAGAAAATTCAATTTTATTAAAAATCAACTGAACTATAGCCCACAAATTCAGAGCCAGAAAAATCGAAAATCTGCAATTGTGCTCCGATTTCGATGGTTGATACCTCTATCAATAGGCTCTGAGACCTGTAATCGTCATGCCAACAGTCGTTTGGATCGCTCGTACATTTCTACACATTTTGCAGAAAATTCAATTTTATTAAAAATCAACTGAACTATAGCCCACAAATTCAGAGCCAGAAAAATCGAAAATCTGCAATTGTGCTCCGATTTCGATGGTTGATACCTCTATCAATAGGCGCTGAGACCTGTAATCGTCATGCAAACAGTCATTTGGATCGTTTGTACATTTCTACACATTTCGCAGAAAATTCAATTTTATTAAAAATCAACTGAACTATAGCCCACAAATTCAGAGCCAGAAAAATCGAAAATCTGCAATTGTGCTCCGATTTCGATGGTTGATACCTCTATCAATAGGCTCTGAGACCTGTAATCGTCATGCCAACAGTCATTTGGATCGCTCGTACATTTCTACACATTTTGCAGAAAATTCAATTTTATTGAAAATCAACTGAACTATAGCCCACAAATTCAGAGCCAGAAAAATCGAAAATCTGCAATTGTGCTCCGATTTCGATGGTTGATACCTCTATCAATAGGCGCTGAGACCTGTAATCGTCATGCCAACAGTCATTTGGATCGCTCGTACATTTCTACACATTTCGCAGAAAATTCAATTTTATTAAAAATCAACTGAACTATAGCCCACAAATTCAGAGCCAGAAAAATCGAAAATCTGCAATTGTGCTCCGATTTCGATGGTTGATACCTCTATCAATAGGCGTTGAGACCTGTAATCGTCATGCCAATGGCTATTTGGATAGCTCGAATATTTCTGCACATTTAGTAGAAAATTCAATTTTATTGAAAATCAGCTGAACTATAGCCCACAAATTCAGAGCCAGAAAAATCGAAAATCTGCAATTGTGTTCCGATTTCGATGGTTGATACCTCTATCAATAGGCGTTGAGACCTGTAATCGTCATGCCAATGGCTATTTGGATAGCTCGAATATTTCTGCACATTTAGTAGAAAATTCAATTTTATTGAAAATCAACTGAACTATAGCCCACAAATTCAGAGCCAGAAAAATCGAAAATCTGCAATTGTGCTCCGATTTCGATGGTTGATACCTCTATCAATAGGCATTGAGACCTGTAATCGTCATGCCAATGGCTATTTGGATAGCTCGAATATTTCTGCACATTTAGTAGAAAATTCAATTTTATTGAAAATCAACTGAACTATAGCTCACAAATTCAGAGCCAGAAAAATCGAAAATCTGCAATTGTGCTCCGATTTCGATGGTTGATACCTCTATCAATAGGCGTTGAGACCTGTAATCGTCATGCCAAAGGCTATTTGGATAGCTCGAATATTTCTGCACATTTAGTAGAAAATTCAATTTTATTGAAAATCAACTATAGCCCACAAATTCAGAGCCAGAAAAATCGAAAATCTGCAATTGTGCTCCGATTTCGATGGTTGATACCTCTATCAATAGGCGCTGAGACCTGTAATCGTCATGCAAACAGTCATTTGGATCGTTTGTACATTTCTACACATTTCGCAGAAAATTCAATTTTATTAAAAATCAACTGAACTATAGCCCACAAATTCAGAGCCAGAAAAATCGAAAATCTGCAATTGTGCTCCGATTTCGATGGTTGATACCTCTATCAATAGGCGCTGAGACCTGTAATCGTCATGCAAACAGTCATTTGGATCGCTCGTACATTTCTACACATTTTGCAGAAAATTCAATTTTATTGAAAATCAACTGAACTATAGCCCACAAATTCAGAGCCAGAAAAATCGAAAATCTGCAATTGTGCTCCGATTTCGATGGTTGATACCTCTATCAATAGGCGCTGAGACCTGTAATCGTCATGCCAACAGTCATTTGGATCGCTCGTACATTTCTACACATTTTGCAGAAAATTCAATTTTATTGAAAATCAACTGAACTATAGCCCACAAATTCAGAGCCAGAAAAATCGAAAATCTGCAATTGTGCTCCGATTTCGATGGTTGATACCTCTATCAATAGGCGCTGAGACCTGTAATCGTCATGCAAACAGTCATTTGGATCGTTTGTACATTTCTACACATTTCGCAGAAAATTCAATTTTATTAAAAATCAACTGAACTATAGCCCACAAATTCAGAGCCAGAAAAATCGAAAATCTGCAATTGTGCTCCGATTTCGATGGTTGATACCTCTATCAATAGGCTCTGAGACCTGTAATCGTCATGCCAACAGTCATTTGGATCGCTCGTACATTTCTACACATTTTGCAGAAAATTCAATTTTATTGAAAATCAACTGAACTATAGCCCACAAATTCAGAGCCAGAAAAATCGAAAATCTGCAATTGTGCTCCGATTTCGATGGTTGATACCTCTATCAATAGGCGCTGAGACCTGTAATCGTCATGCCAACAGTCATTTGGATCGCTCGTACATTTCTACACATTTCGCAGAAAATTCAATTTTATTAAAAATCAACTGAACTATAGCCCACAAATTCAGAGCCAGAAAAATCGAAAATCTGCAATTGTGCTCCGATTTCGATGGTTGATACCTCTATCAATAGGCGTTGAGACCTGTAATCGTCATGCCAATGGCTATTTGGATAGCTCGAATATTTCTGCACATTTAGTAGAAAATTCAATTTTATTGAAAATCAACTGAACTATAGCTCACAAATTCAGAGCCAGAAAAATCGAAAATCTGCAATTGTGCTCCGATTTCGATGGTTGATACCTCTATCAATAGGCGTTGAGACCTGTAATCGTCATGCCAATGGCTATTTGGATAGCTCGAATATTTCTGCACATTTAGTAGAAAATTCAATTTTATTGAAAATCAACTGAACTATAGCCCACAAATTCAGAGCCAGAAAAATCGAAAATCTGCAATTGTGCTCCGATTTCGATGGTTGATACCTCTATCAATAGGCGCTGAGACCTGTAATCGTCATGCAAACAGTCATTTGGATCGTTTGTACATTTCTACACATTTCGCAGAAAATTCAATTTTATTAAAAATCAACTGAACTATAGCCCACAAATTCAGAGCCAGAAAAATCGAAAATCTGCAATTGTGCTCCGATTTCGATGGTTGATACCTCTATCAATAGGCGCTGAGACCTGTAATCGTCATGCCAACAGTCATTTGGATCGCTCGTACATTTCTACACATTTCGCAGAAAATTCAATTTTATTGAAAATCAACTGAACTATAGCCCACAAATTCAGAGCCAGAAAAATCGAAAATCTGCAATTGTGCTCCGATTTCGATGGTTGATACCTCTATCAATAGGCGTTGAGACCTGTAATCGTCATGCCATTGGCTATTTGGATAGCTCGAATATTTCTGCACATTTCGCAGAAAATTCAATTTTATTGAAAATCAACTGAACTATAGCCCACAAATTCAGAGCCAGAAAAATCGAAAATCTGCAATTGTGCTCCGATTTCGATGATTGTTACCTCTATCAATAGGCGTTGAGACCTGTAATCATCATTCCAGCGGTCATTTGAATCGCTCGAATATTTCTGCACATTTCGTAGGAAATTCAGTTTTATTTTGGATTTGTTTCGAATTTCAGCATATTTGAATATTCAACAGTTGCGCCCATTTACATAGCTGCGATATTTTAGAGAATATAAGCAGAGACATTCCTTTAATCCCTGTTTCCCACTTTGCCTGGTGAGTTTCTAATTAATGTCATAATCATCGAATCGCTATAGTATTTACACTTCAAGCATTTGTTGCATGTTTGTGCATCAGTTCGCTGAAGTATGACCATGATTTTAGTCGTTTATTGTGTTTGTTTGCCCTTAGAAATTAGAATGCCCTACGTATAAATACGGTTTTAAGTAACCCTTTTATTGGTGGGGCTCACGCTCTTCTTTCGCAGCTTTACAGATACTTATCCGATCTTCTCCCGGTCGGTTAATTATAGTGATCCTCAGTGAATATTTGAAGTTTTCATCTCTTCCCTCAACTTTTGTTTTGTTTATTCAATGTAAAGTGATCTCCATTCCAGGCTAATATCGATTAAATAACAAATATTTACTTTTTCAATAATTTATCAATTTATTTTTACACAATAGAAAAAACCAAATTCTCTGTAATTCGCCTATGTATTGTAATATATTACCAATCCCAATCATAACGTGAGGTAGTAGATGAGGCACTCTCCGGAAGGCTATAACTGTAATTTAAGTATTTCAAAAATTAGTATTAAACTGCACTCATTTTACGATTCATACATGTGTAGCCTCACTTGTCTGCTGCCCTTCCGCCGCTAAATAAGGTAATAATAATGGCCAACACAATCAAAATCAATAAGCAAACAAATGCTATACAAAGACGAATATAAATTTTACTATTGGCAGCAATATGTTGTTGTAAACCAGTTCGTGATACATGCTCTTCTCTTTGTCGTTTCAACAAGGGCTTGGTTGTAACGATTGTTGCCGTTGCATGGGAGGTTTGCTGGCGTCGCTGTTGTTGTTTACGAAGTAAATTTGGATTCCAACCGATAATGGGTCCACGTTTTGCATTTTGGTTATCTTTTGGTGGTGCTGATGGTTGACTATTCACAAAAAATGGTGGTGGTACCTGCAAATGTCCATACATTCAACTCATTTAATATTTAGTATGCGCTAGTCACATTTTATAAAATCACTTACATCACCCATTTTATTGTAATTCAATTTTTAATTATTATTTTAATAAATATTGCCAAAAATAAATGACAATAATACATTAATGAACACACCAAAACTATAACCGAAATGAAAATTTATCAGAATTTGTTTTTATACAGGTTATCTTCTTATCAGATAGCAAAAGCATAATATGTATGTGTGTAGTAAGTAAATATTTTACTATATGTTATTTATGTATATGCACAGTAAAATAAACTTAGTTATTTACAAAATGTACAGTGCGATACTACCAATATAATCAAAAACCTAAAAGTGGTCTAAAATCGAGAACTTGTTCATTCAAACTTGACCGGAGCAACTCCCATATTACTCAAATCATTTCACATCAGCGATGGGCACTTTTCTTTGTGTTTCTATTGTTTTGGAATAGAACAAAAAGATTTAATGTAAATCAGCTATAACAGTCAACTGACAAAAGTAACAGAAACGTAAAAAATAATTTTAATGAGACATTACGAATAATATTAAAAAAATCTAAAACAGCTTCTAGACGTTTGCTAAATATTTTTAAATGTTTCTTCATTTTTAGTGATGTATTTTCCTGGTTCTACCGCCACTGAGATTCGAATTAATGACGTCATCGTCGAATTAATGACGAACACACCAAAACTATAACCGAAATGAAAATTTATCAGAATTTGTTTTTATACAGGTTATCTTCTTATCAGATAGCAAAAGCATAATATGTATGTGTGTAGTAAGTAAATATTTTACTATATGTTATTTATGTATATGCACAGTAAAATAAACTTAGTTATTTACAAAATGTACAGTGCGATACTACCAATATAATCAAAAACCTAAAAGTGGTCTAAAATCGAGAACTTGTTCATTCAAACTTGACCGGAGCAACTCCCATATTACTCAAATCATTTCACATCAGCGATGGGCACTTTTCTTTGTGTTTCTATTGTTTTGGAATAGAACAAAAAGATTTAATGTAAATCAGCTATAACAGTCAACTGACAAAAGTAACAGAAACGTAAAAAATAATTTTAATGAGACATTACGAATAATATTAAAAAAATCTAAAACAGCTTCTAGACGTTTGCTAAATATTTTTAAATGTTTCTTCATTTTTAGTGATGTATTTTCCTGGTTCTACCGCCACTGAGATTCGAATTAATGACGTCATCATCATATTCGTCTTCGTCATCACATCAAAGGACACCGCTCCCAATCAAAGATCAAAGGTCGAGGGTCGATGGTCAAAGGTTTAAGACCAAGGGTTAACGTATGATGCCAAAGTCATCTAGTGGACATTCATGACCATTCCATTATGACGAACTAATATTTTGGGAGGTAGACTTTTGGTAACATTTTAAGAGGTACATTTTTACGATATAAACCATCCATTTTAACTTTTAAAGCTTTTAGCTTTAAGCTTTCAGCTTTTAACTTTTAACTTGTAACTTTTAACTCTAAAATTTTCACTTTTAACTTTTAGCGTTTAACTTGTAACTTTTAGCTTTCAACTTTTAATTTTTAGCTTTTAGCTTTTAAATTTTAGCTTTAAACTTTCAGCTTTCAAATTTTAACTTGTAACTTGTACTTTTTAAATTTTAGCTTTAAGCTTTTAGCTTTTAGTTTTTAGCTTTTCATGTTTAGCTTTTAGCTTTTAACTTGTAACTTGTAATTTTTAACTTTAAGCTTTTAACTTTTAGCTTTAAGCTATTAGCTTTTAACTTGTAGCTTGTAACTTTCAACTTTTCATTTTTAGCTTTTAAATTTTAGCTTTAAACTTTCAGCTTTCAAATTTTAACTTGTAACTTGTACTTTTTAAATTTTAGCTTTAAGCTTTTAGCTTTTAGTTTTTAGCTTTTCATGTTTAGCTTTTAGCTTTAGCTTTTAACTTGTAACTTGTAATTTTTAACTTTAAGCTTTTAACTTTAAGCTATTAGCTATACTAGCTTTTAACTTGTAACTTTCAACTTTTCATTTTTAGCTTTTAGCTTTAAACTTTAAGCTTTCAAATTTTAACTTGTAATTTGTTACTTGTACTTTTTAACTTTTAGCTTTTAGTTTTTAGCTTTCATGTTAGCTTGTAGCTTTAGCTTTTAACTTGTAATTTTTAACTTTAAGCTTTTAAATTTTAGCTTTAAGTTTTTAGCTTGTAACTTTGAACTTTTCATTTTTAGCTTTAGCTTTTAAATTTTTGCTTTAAGCGTTTAGCTTTTAACTTGCAACTTTTAACTTTTAGCTTTTAGCTTTTAATTTGTAACTTGTAACTTTTAATTTTTGGCTTGTAGCTTTAGCTTTAAAATTTTATAGCTTTTAGCTTTTAACTTGTAACTTTTAGGTTTTAGTTTTTAGCTTTTCATGTTTAGCTTTTAGCTTTAGCTTTTAAATTTGAGCTTTAAGCTTTAGTTTTTAAATTGTACTTATAGCTTTTAACTTGTAACTTGAACTTTTCATTTTTAGCTTTAGCTTTAAGCTTTCAGCTTTTAGCTTTAACTTGTAACTTTTTAGTAACTTGTAACTTTACTTTTCATTTCTAATTTTTATCTTTTAGCTTTTAAATTTTAGCTGTTAGCTTTAGTTTTAAATATTAGCTTTAAGCTTTTAACTGTTAACTTTTAATTTTTAACTTTCATACCTCAAGCAATACTAATATTTTGATGTCATTCACGATAGCGCGAACTTCATATTTTTGTGTCATAAATAAAGTTATAAAACCTATAATAAAGACTAAAAGTAAATCCATTAATCGTTTAAATTTGTATCCAGAATTACTCTCCTCATCCCTTCATTCATTGCCAACTTGATTACTTCCATAATTCCAATCAATTCTGCATTCATTATACAGATGCAACCATTTAACCTTAACATTTTCTCTTTTTTCATTACTGGAATTTCCACACCCACTCGACCTCATTAACAATAGCATCTGTATATATCGTAAAAAATCTTTTTTTTATTTATTTTATGAGTTACAGATTTTTGTTTAACAGTTTGTTGAGCGGAAAACAAACAAAATTGTAATGCCATGATTCATATAAGATAATAGCTGGAGTGGTAGCGTGATGGATTGTAGCGCAGTAGGTCTCGAGTTCGATGCTACATCGAGACGGCTAATTTTTGTTTGTAATTTTTATAATTTAGAATGCGTAAAAGATGAGAATTTGATAAGAATTTAATACACGGTATCAAAAAGAAAATGGTAGGTATATAAATATATGGCAACAGTTGATTGTGTGGTATAATTTCCTAAATGTTGATATATTATTTTGTTAATTTTACGCATCATGATCGAATAAAACAAACAAAATTTGTAAGAATTGTATATTAGGTGTTGGTCTAGTTGGTAACGCATCGGACTGTAGTGCAAAAGGTAGCAAGTTCGAATCTATATTCATGCGCATTTATTTTTGAACGATAAAATGTTTGAGAAATTACAAAAAAAAAAATATTAAAAAAAAATATTTCGGGGCAACGAGTACAAGTCTAAAAATTATTTCACGAGTAAAATTCGGAAATGTCGTTTGCATCAAACATCATCTTTGAAAATCGACCAAGTTGTGTGGTATCATCCAAAATGAAATATTTTACGTCAAAGTTTTTATTTCGCAAAGTCCGAATGTACGAAGTATTTATATGACAAATTGACTAGTAAATGTATAGAGTTGAATGGCTGAGTGGTAAAATGAAGGCTTGTGGTGCAAAAGGTCCAGGGTTCGATTCTACTAACTTCCATCTTATTTTTAAGTAAAATTTGATTTTTTTGATTTTTTTCTGTATTTCCAATTATTTTTTCGAATTTCCCCATTTTTCATTTTTTTGCTGCTGGTAGCTCCGCCGATTTTCTCGGATCTTCTCGGATTTTTTCGGATTTTCCCCGATTCATATATTTTTTATCTAAAAACAAATATTTGCAATTTGGTCGCTGCTCGGCATCGAACTCGATACCTTCTTCACTCCAATCCATCACCTTACCGCATCGGCTATCACATCATATAATATTTTACACCAATTTGTTTCTATTATGCAACCGTATTAAATACGTATGCCTTAACAGAGATGTCACCATATCCATATCATATGGTGACATCTCTGTTAGGGCATACGAACTACATTTAGTACAGAGTGTTTCTACGCTAAAATTGTTAGCATTTCTAGTTAAGCTTAAAAGAGGGCGCGTTCACCAATTATTTTTTTGTCTCGGATTATTCCCAATCCATATATTTTTCATATAAAAAAGAAACATTTATATTGTGAGTTGCGCTTGCTTGGAATCGAACTCCGTACCTTCACCACTCCAGTCCATCACCTTACTGCATCGGCTATCATATCTGTTACTATTTAACACGCATTTGTTTGTTATATGCGACAATCGTACAGAACAAAATAAAATGAACTAAAATGGAAATAGTGGCATCTCCGTTAGGGCATACATACTACAGTTAGTACAGAGTGATTCTACGCTAAAAGTGCTAGTATGTATATTTGGTTTAGCTTAAAAGAGGGCGCGTGGTACAGTTTTGTGCGAAATGTCTGAAGTTCGATTTTAAACACTAGTACGGGTTTTTTAAAATAATTATTTTAATTAATTGCATTAAAATTTCCAAAAATTATTTTTTTTTTCTCGTTATTTGGGAGAATTTTATCCAGTTTTTATTGAAATAATTTGTATTTTATAAAAATCAAAAATTACGTTTCTACAGAGCATCGAACTCGGTACCATGCATTCTAGAGCATTTCATGCTACTACTTCTGGCATCACATGTTATGATTTCTAATAAAAATTTCTGCGTTTTTAGCAATCAAGTTATAAAAACAATCACAATGATGTTAGATCGATGTCAACAATATTTGTACTTACTCTACTTACCCATATCGCCATTTCTCAAAATCTCAAACAAATTTGATATAAAAACACGGTTAGAGCATGCTAAGGAGCTTAGATCTGTTGATATAGTTACTAGACACATCCGATGAAGTAGTTTAAGGATTGACCGCTCTGGGACGAGATGATCAATCAAGAGGTGTTTAGCTAATTTATTTATTGGAAGAAAAGTTGGACGTCTCATTCATTTTGGGCACAAAAATCCTGTGAAGAAGATTTACCCACTCTAGAAGGGTTTTTTAAATTTTTGTAAAACTGTTCGAATGCCTTAGAGTCACTAAGAGACTAGCAACTAATCAAGCTGTATTCTACCAACGGCATTAGAAAAAAATGAACGGTAGATCTTTCATGTGGCCGTGATCCAGCATTTTAAGGTATATATTTGCTTGTTTGTTTGCACAAGTACGCGATTTAACAACTACCACTTTCCTACCTGCACTGAAACGATTTGTTACGAGACCAGGCTTTTGTATTGATATTTATAGCGATTGTAGATCGAATTATATGGATAAGCAGATCAGCATTTACGGGAAGTTTTTTCCTTTTTAAACCACAATACTAACGAAATTTACAATTTTATTTTAAGCGAGAGCAGCTATCTGACATTTTAACCCACCAACATCATTTTGGAGGATTATGAAAGGCAACAATGAAGGCAATGTAGCACCATTTGAAACGGGTTGTTAATGAAACTGTCCTCACTAGTATGGAACTGCAAACGTTATTGGAAGATATAGAGGCAATCCTGAATTCTCAGGATATTAGCACTATACCAAATGATCCAGCAGTCGTGGAAAACATCTGAAAAGATAAAAATAAAAAATTATTTACGTGCATCAAAAAAATATTATTACGCTTGTTGAGGAAATTAGTTGCTGATTCTGGGATTGGTTGTGGAAGAAATAGCCCAGTAAAATACAGAGCACTACAGACGATCCGATTTGGTATGTAAAATCGGAGAGTGTGTATGCATATCGCGGCCCGACAAAATTAAATTGGATAAAATCCCATCCAACCGCCCGACCAACCAACCATACTGGATGGTTATTGGACGATATTCTTAAGTCATCTGTTAAATTTCAATGCGAGAACATTAACAAATTATAAAATAATACCAAAATCGGATGGTAAGTTGTGTTTTAATTTTTAAACATCCTAACTCTAATTTCTCACGTTCTAATTGTTGGCGGTCGTATTCCAGTCACAATAGTTCAGATTATTCGCATTCAATTTGATCACGTTCGATCGCCAATTTTCTCCGTCCTTTCTCCAAGCGTGGCTTTTTTCCCCGTATTCAGCCGTTGTTTCTTTCGTTCTTCATTCGTACGGTTTGGAATGATGAAATATCATGTTCGCGGCCTTTATCACGTTCGCATCTGCGTAGCCTCTTCGATAGCAAGAGCTATGAAATAATTTAACTATCAGTTGTTTCAAAATATGTGTGATATTTTGCGGCATCATTACCCGAACTCACTGTAACATCGCCATAACCACTTGGGCTCGGAGTTAGAATTTTAGTGACAGCTTTTGTTTCACTCACATTGCCATATTTTCAAATTAATGCTTTTAAATCGTTTGCTCTGGTTTCCGTAGATTTAGTTTTTAGATTTTAAGTTGCACTCGCCTGCTGATGATGGCCTGACTGTTAGTGAGTTATCTGATTTGGATATATGTAGTTCTCACGATGGTTGTTGTGGTTTTCGCTCTGAATTTGTGGGCTGTTCAGTTGATTTTCAATAAAATTGAATTTTCTGTAAAACGTTTAGAAATGTGTTAGAAATCCAAATGACCGTTGGCATGACGATTACAGGTCTCAACGCCTATTGATAGAGGTATCAACCATCGAAATCGGAGCACAATTGCAGATTTTCGATTTTTTTGGCTCTGAATTTGTGGGCTATAGTTCATTTGATTTTCAACAAAATTGAATTTTCTGTAAAATGTGTAGAAATGTGCGAGCAATCCAAATGACCGTTGGCATGACGATTACAGGTCTCAACGCCTATTGATAGAGGTATTAACCATCGAAATCGTAGCACAATTGCAGATTTTCGATTTTTCTGGCTCTGAATTTGTGGGCTATAGTTCAGTTGATTTTCAATAAAATTGAATTTTCTGTAAAATGTTTAGAAATGTGCGAGCAATCCAAATGACCGTTGGCATGACGATTACAGGTCTCAACGCCTATTGATAGAGGTATCAATCATCGAAATCGTAGCACAATTGCAGATTTTCAATTTTTCTGGCTCTGAATTTGTGGGCTATAGTTCAGTTGATTTTCAATAAAATTGAATTTTCTGTAAAATGTTTAGAAATGTGCGAGCAATCCAAATAACTGTTGGCATGACGATTACAGGTCTCAACGCCTATTGATAGAGGTATCAATCATCGAAATCGGAGCACAATTGCAGATTTTCGATTTTTCTGGCTCTGAATTTGTGAGCTATAGTTCAGTTGATTTTCAATAAAATTGAATTTTCTGTAAAATGTGTAGAAATGTGCGAGCAATCCAAATAACTGTTGGCATGACGATTACAGGTCTCAACGCCTATTGATAGAGGTATCAATCATCGAAATCGGAGCACAATTGCAGATTTTCGATTTTTCTGGCTCTGAATTTGTGAGCTATAGTTCAGTTGATTTTCAATAAAATTGAATTTTCTGTAAAATGTTTAGAAATGTGCGAGCAATCCAAATGACTGTTAGCATGACGATTACAGGTCTCAACGCCTATTGATAGAGGTATCAATCATCGAAATCGGAGCACAATTGCAGATTTGCGATTTTTCTGGCTCTGAATTTGTGGGCTATAGTTCAGTTGATTTTCAATAAAATTGAATTTTCTGTAAAATGTTCAGAAATGTGCGAGCAATCCAAATGACTGTTGGCATGACGATTACAGGTCTCAACGCCTATTGATAGAGGTATCAATCATCGAAATCGGAGCACAATTGCAGATTTTCGATTTTTCTGGCTCTGAATTTGTGGGCTATAGTTCAGTTGATTTTCAATAAAATTGAATTTTCTTCGAAATGTGTAGAAATGTGCGAGCAATCCAAATGACCGTTGGCATGACGATTACATAGGTCTCAACGCCTATTGATAGAGGTATCAATCATCGAAATCGGAGCACAATTGCAGATTTTCGATTTTTCTGGCTCTGAATTTGTGGGCTATAGTTCAGTTGATTTTCAATAAAATTGAATTTTCTGTAAAATGTTTAGAAATGTGCGAGCAATCCAAATGACTGTTAGCATGACGATTACAGGTCTCAACGCCTATTGATAGAGGTATCAATCATCGAAATCGGAGCACAATTGCAGATTTTCGATTTTTCTTTCTCTGAATTTGTGGGCTATAGTTCAGTTGATTTTCAATAAAATTGAATTTTCTTCGAAATGTGTAGAAATGTGCGAGCAATCCAAATGACCGTTGGCATGACGATTACATAGGTCTCAACGCCTATTGATAGAGGTATCAATCATCGAAATCGGAGCACAATTGCAGATTTTCGATTTTTCTGGCTCTGAATTTGTGGGCTATAGTTCAGTTGATTTTCAATAAAATTGAATTTTCTGTAAAATGTGTAGAAATGTGCGAGCAATCCAAATGACTGTTAGCATGACGATTACAGGTCTCAACGCCTATTGATAGAGGTATCAATCATCGAAATCGGAGCACAATTGCAGATTTTCGATTTTTCTGGCACTGCATTTGTGGGCTATAGTTCAGTTGATTTTCAATAAAATTGAATTTTCTGCGAAATGTGTAGAAATGTGCGAGCGATCCAAATGACCGTTGGGATGACGATTACAGGTCTCAACGCCTATTGATAGAGGTATCAATCATCGAAATCGGAGCACAATTGCAGATTTTCGAATTTTCTTGCTCTGAATTTGTGGGCTATAGTTCAGTTGATTTTCAATAAAATTGAATTTTCTGCGAAATGTGTAGAAATGTGCGAGCGATCCAAATGACCTTTGGGATGACGATTACAGGTCTCAACGCCTATTGATAGAGGTATCAATCATCGAAATCGGAGCACAATTGCAGATTTTCGATTTTTCTGGCTCTGAATTTGTGGGCTATAGTTCAGTTGATTTTCAATAAAATTGAATTTTCTGCGGAATGTGTAGAAATGTGCGAGCGATCCAAATGACCTTTGGGATGACGATTACAGGTCTCAACGCCTATTGATAGAGGTATCAATCATCGAAATCGGAGCACAATTGCAGATTTTCGATTTTTCTGGCTCTAAATTTGTGGGCTATAGTTCAGTTGAT
Organism: Tipula helvola; assembly: GCA_963556165.1. Lineage (NCBI taxonomy): Eukaryota > Metazoa > Arthropoda > Insecta > Diptera > Tipulidae > Tipula > Tipula helvola. The sequence goes on along the minus strand of OY744483.1, from coordinate 327,044,213 downwards.
TTTCAATAAAATTGAATTTTCTGCGAAATGTTTAGAAATGTGCGAGCGATCCAAATGACCGTTGGGATGACGATTACAGGTCTCAACGCCTATTGATAGAGGTATCAACCATCGAAATCGGAGCACAATTGCAGATTTTCGATTTTTCTGGCACTCAATTTGTGGGCTATAGTTCAGTTGATTTTCAATAAAATTGAATTTTCTGCGAAATGTGTAGAAATGTGCGAGCAATCCAAATGACCTTTGGGATGACGATTACAGGTCTCAACGCCTATTGATAGAGGTATCAATCATCGAAATCGGAGCACAATTGCAGATTTGCGATTTTTCTGGCTCTGAATTTGTGGGCTATAGTTCAGTTGATTTTCAATAAAATTGAATTTTCTACTAAATGTTTAGAAATGTGCGAGCAATCCAAATGACTGTTGGCATGACGATTACAGGTCTCAACGCCTATTGATAGAGGTATCAATCATTGAAATCGGAGCACAATTGCAGATTTGCGATTTTTCTGGCTCTGAATTTGTGGGCTATAGTTCAGTTGATTTTCAATAAAATTGAATTTTCTGTAAAATGTTTAGAAATGTGCGTGCAATCCAAATGACTGTTGGCATGACGATTACAGGTCTCAACGCCTATTGATAGAGGTATCAATCATCGAAATCGGAGCACAATTGCAGATTTTCGATTTTTCTGGCTCTGAATTTGTGAGCTATAGTTCAGTTGATTTTCAATAAAATTGAATTTTCTGTAAAATGTTTAGAAATGTGCGAGCAATCCAAATGACTGTTAGCATGACGATTACAGGTCTCAACGCCTATTGATAGAGGTATCAATCATCGAAATCGGAGCACAATTGCAGATTTGCGATTTTTCTGGCTCTGAATTTGTGGGCTATAGTTCAGTTGATTTTCAATAAAATTGAATTTTCTGTAAAATGTTCAGAAATGTGCGAGCAATCCAAATGACTGTTGGCATGACGATTACAGGTCTCAACGCCTATTGATAGAGGTATCAATCATCGAAATCGGAGCACAATTGCAGATTTTCGATTTTTCTGGCTCTGAATTTGTGGGCTATAGTTCAGTTGATTTTCAATAAAATTGAATTTTCTTCGAAATGTGTAGAAATGTGCGAGCAATCCAAATGACCGTTGGCATGACGATTACATAGGTCTCAACGCCTATTGATAGAGGTATCAATCATCGAAATCGGAGCACAATTGCAGATTTTCGATTTTTCTGGCTCTGAATTTGTGGGCTATAGTTCAGTTGATTTTCAATAAAATTGAATTTTCTGTAAAATGTTTAGAAATGTGCGAGCAATCCAAATGACTGTTAGCATGACGATTACAGGTCTCAACGCCTATTGATAGAGGTATCAATCATCGAAATCGGAGCACAATTGCAGATTTTCGATTTTTCTTTCTCTGAATTTGTGGGCTATAGTTCAGTTGATTTTCAATAAAATTGAATTTTCTTCGAAATGTGTAGAAATGTGCGAGCAATCCAAATGACCGTTGGCATGACGATTACATAGGTCTCAACGCCTATTGATAGAGGTATCAATCATCGAAATCGGAGCACAATTGCAGATTTTCGATTTTTCTGGCTCTGAATTTGTGGGCTATAGTTCAGTTGATTTTCAATAAAATTGAATTTTCTGTAAAATGTTTAGAAATGTGCGAGCAATCCAAATGACTGTTAGCATGACGATTACAGATCTCAACGCCTATTGATAGAGGTATCAATCATCGAAATCGGAGCACAATTGCAGATTTTCGAATTTTCTTGCTCTGAATTTGTGGGCTATAGTTCAGTTGATTTTCAATAAAATTGAATTTTCTGCGAAATGTGTAGAAATGTGCGAGCGATCCAAATGACCGTTGGGATGACGATTACAGGTCTCAACGCCTATTGATAGAGGTATCAATCATCGAAATCGGAGCACAATTGCAGATTTTCGAATTTTCTTGCTCTGAATTTGTGGGCTATAGTTCAGTTGATTTTCAATAAAATTGAATTTTCTGCGAAATGTGTAGAAATGTGCGAGCGATCCAAATGACCTTTGGGATGACGATTACAGGTCTCAACGCCTATTGATAGAGGTATCAATCATCGAAATCGGAGCACAATTGCAGATTTTCGATTTTTCTGGCTCTGAATTTGTGGGCTATAGTTCAGTTGATCTTCAATAAAATTGAATTTTCTGCGGAATGTGTAGAAATGTGCGAGCGATCCAAATGACCTTTGGGATGACGATTACAGGTCTCAACGCCTATTGATAGAGGTATCAATCATCGAAATCGGAGCACAATTGCAGATTTTCGATTTTTCTGGCTCTAAATTTGTGGGCTATAGTTCAGTTGATTTTCAATAAAATTGAATTTTCTGCGAAATGTTTAGAAATGTGCGAGCGATCCAAATGACCGTTGGGATGACGATTACAGGTCTCAACGCCTATTGATAGAGGTATCAACCATCGAAATCGGAGCACAATTGCAGATTTTCGATTTTTCTGGCACTCAATTTGTGGGCTATAGTTCAGTTGATTTTCAATAAAATTGAATTTTCTGCGAAATGTGTAGAAATGTGCGAGCAATCCAAATGACCTTTGGGATGACGATTACAGGTCTCAACGCCTATTGATAGAGGTATCAATCATCGAAATCGGAGCACAATTGCAGATTTTCGATTTTTCTGGCTCTGAATTTGTGGGCTATAGTTCAGTTGATTTTCAATAAAATTGAATTTTCTGTAAAATGTGTAGAAATGTGCGAGCAATTTAAATGACTGTTGGCAAGACGATTACAGGTCTCAACGCCTATTGATAGAGGTATCAATCATCAAAATCGGAGCACAATTGCAGATTTTCGATTTTTCTGGCTCTGAATTTGTGGGCTATAGTTCAGTTGATTTTCAATAAAATTGAATTTTCTGCGAAATGTGTAGAAATGTGCGAGCAATCCAAATGACTGTTGGCATGACGATTACAGGTCTCAACGCCTATTGATAGAGGTATCAATCATCGAAATCGGAGCACAATTGCAGATTTTCGATTTTTCTGGCTCTGAATTTGTGGGCTATAGTTCAGTTGATTTTCAATAAAATTGAATTTTCTGCGAAATGTGTAGAAATGTGCGAGCGATCCAAATGACCTTTGGGATGACGATTACAGGTCTCAACGCCTATTGATAGAGGTATCAATCATCGAAATCGGAGCACAATTGCAGATTTTCGATTTTTCTGGCTCTGAATTTGTGGGCTATAGTTCAGTTGATTTTCAATAAAATTGAATTTTCTGTAAAATGTTTAGAAATGTGCGAGCAATTTAAATGACTGTTGGCATGACGATTACAGGTCTCAACGCCTATTGATAGAGGTATCAATCATCGAAATCGGAGCACAATTGCAGATTTTCGATTTTTCTGGCTCTAAATTTGTGGGCTATAGTTCAGTTGATTTTCAATAAAATTGAATTTTCTGCGAAATGTGTAGAAATGTGCGAGCGATCCAAATGACCTTTGGGATGACGATTACAGGTCTCAACGCCTATTGATAGAGGTATCAATCATCGAAATCGGAGCACAATTGCAGATTTTCGATTTTTCTGGCTCTGAATTTGTGGGCTATAGTTCAGTTGATTTTCAATAAAATTGAATTTTCTGCGAAATGTGTAGAAATGTGCGAGCGATCCAAATGACCGTTGGGATGACGATTACAGGTCTCAACGCCTATTGATAGAGGTATCAACCATCGAAATCGGAGCACAATTGCAGATTTTCGATTTTTCTGGCACTGAATTTGTGGGCTATAGTTCAGTTGATTTTCAATAAAATTGAATTTTCTGCGAAATGTGTAGAAATGTGCGAGCGATCCAAATGACCTTTGGGATGACGATTACAGGTCTCAACGCCTATTGATAGAGGTATCAATCATCGAAATCGGAGCACAATTGCAGATTTTCGATTTTTCTGGCTCTGAATTTGTGGGCTATAGTTCAGTTGATTTTCAATAAAATTGAATTTTCTGTAAAATGTTTAGAAATGTGCGAGCAATTTAAATGACTGTTGGCATGACGATTACAGGTCTCAACGCCTATTGATAGAGGTATCAATCATCGAAATCGGAGCACAATTGCAGATTTTCGATTTTTCTGGCTCTAAATTTGTGGGCTATAGTTCAGTTGATTTTCAATAAAATTAAATTTTCTGCGAAATGTGTAGAAATGTGCGAGCGATCCAAATGACCGTTGGGATGACGATTACAGGTCTCAACGCCTATTGATAGAGGTATCAACCATCGAAATCGGAGCACAATTGCAGATTTTCGATTTTTCTGGCACTGAATTTGTGGGCTATAGTTCAGTTGATTTTCAATAAAATTGAATTTTCTGCGAAATGTGTAGAAATGTGCGAGCGATCCAAATGACCTTTGGGATGACGATTACAGGTCTCAACGCCTATTGATAGAGGTATCAATCATCGAAATCGGAGCACAATTGCAGATTTTCGATTTTTCTGGCTCTGAATTTGTGGGCTATAGTTCAGTTGATTTTCAATAAAATTGAATTTTCTGTAAAATGTTTAGAAATGTGCGAGCAATTTAAATGACTGTTGGCATGACGATTACAGGTCTCAACGCCTATTGATAGAGGTATCAATCATCGAAATCGGAGCACAATTGCAGATTTTCGATTTTTCTGGCTCTAAATTTGTGGGCTATAGTTCAGTTGATTTTCAATAAAATTGAATTTTCTGCGAAATGTGTAGAAATGTGCGAGCGATCCAAATGACCTTTGGGATGACGATTACAGGTCTCAACGCCTATTGATAGAGGTATCAATCATCGAAATCGGAGCACAATTGCAGATTTTCGATTTTTCTGGCACTGAATTTGTGGGCTATAGTTCAGTTGATTTTCAATAAAATTGAATTTTCTGCGAAATGTGTAGAAATGTGCGAGCGATCCAAATGACCTTTGGGATGACGATTACAGGTCTCAACGCCTATTGATCAATCATCGAAATCGGAGCACAATTGCAGATTTTCGATTTTTCTGGCTCTAAATTTGTGGGCTATAGTTCAGTTGATTTTCAATAAAATTGAATTTTCTGCGAAATGTGTAGAAATGTGCGAGCGATCCAAATGACCGTTGGGATGACGATTACAGGTCTCAACGCCTATTGATAGAGGTATCAACCATCGAAATCGGAGCACAATTGCAGATTTTCGATTTTTCTGGCACTGAATTTGTGGGCTATAGTTCAGTTGATTTTCAATAAAATTGAATTTTCTGCGAAATGTGTAGAAATGTGCGAGCGATCCAAATGACCTTTGGGATGACGATTACAGGTCTCAACGCCTATTGATAGAGGTATCAATCATCGAAATCGGAGCACAATTGCAGATTTTCGATTTTTCTGGCTCTAAATTTGTGGGCTATAGTTCAGTTGATTTTCAATAAAATTGAATTTTCTGCGAAATGTGTAGAAATGTGCGAGCGATCCAAATGACCGTTGGGATGACGATTACAGGTCTCAACGCCTATTGATAGAGGTATCAACCATCGAAATCGGAGCACAATTGCAGATTTTCGATTTTTCTGGCACTGAATTTGTGGGCTATAGTTCAGTTGATTTTCAATAAAATTGAATTTTCTGCGAAATGTGTAGAAATGTGCGAGCGATCCAAATGACCTTTGGGATGACGATTACAGGTCTCAACGCCTATTGATAGAGGTATCAATCATCGAAATCGGAGCACAATTGCAGATTTTCGATTTTTCTGGCTCTGAATTTGTGGGCTATAGTTCAGTTGATTTTCAATAAAATTGAATTTTCTGTAAAATGTTTAGAAATGTGCGAGCAATTTAAATGACTGTTGGCATGACGATTACAGGTCTCAACGCCTATTGATAGAGGTATCAATCATCGAAATCGGAGCACAATTGCAGATTTTCGATTTTTCTGGCTCTAAATTTGTGGGCTATAGTTCAGTTGATTTTCAATAAAATTGAATTTTCTGCGAAATGTGTAGAAATGTGCGAGCGATCCAAATGACCTTTGGGATGACGATTACAGGTCTCAACGCCTATTGATAGAGGTATCAATCATCGAAATCGGAGCACAATTGCAGATTTTCGATTTTTCTGGCACTGAATTTGTGGGCTATAGTTCAGTTGATTTTCAATAAAATTGAATTTTCTGCGAAATGTGTAGAAATGTGCGAGCGATCCAAATGACCGTTGGAATGACGATTACAGGTCTCAACGCCTATTGATAGAGGTATCAACCATCGAAATCGGAGCACAATTGCAGATTTTCGATTTTTCTGGCACTGAATTTGTGGGCTATAGTTCAGTTGATTTTCAATAAAATTGAATTTTCTGCGAAATGTGTAGAAATGTGCGAGCGATCCAAATGACCTTTGGGATGACGATTACAGGTCTCAACGCCTATTGATAGAGGTATCAATCATCGAAATCGGAGCACAATTGCAGATTTTCGATTTTTCTGGCTCTGAATTTGTGGGCTATAGTTCAGTTGATTTTCAATAAAATTGAATTTTCTGTAAAATGTTTAGAAATGTGCGAGCAATTTAAATGACTGTTGGCATGACGATTACAGGTCTCAACGCCTATTGATAGAGGTATCAATCATCGAAATCGGAGCACAATTGCAGATTTTCGATTTTTCTGGCACTGAATTTGTGGGCTATAGTTCAGTTGATTTTCAATAAAATTGAATTTTCTGCGAAATGTGTAGAAATGTGCGAGCGATCCAAATGACCTTTGGGATGACGATTACAGGTCTCAACGCCTATTGATAGAGGTATCAATCATCGAAATCGGAGCACAATTGCAGATTTTCGATTTTTCTGGCTCTAAATTTGTGGGCTATAGTTCAGTTGATTTTCAATAAAATTGAATTTTCTGCGAAATGTGTAGAAATGTGCGAGCGATCCAAATGACCGTTGGGATGACGATTACAGGTCTCAACGCCTATTGATAGAGGTATCAACCATCGAAATCGGAGCACAATTGCAGATTTTCGATTTTTCTGGCACTGAATTTGTGGGCTATAGTTCAGTTGATTTTCAATAAAATTGAATTTTCTGCGAAATGTGTAGAAATGTGCGAGCGATCCAAATGACCTTTGGGATGACGATTACAGGTCTCAACGCCTATTGATAGAGGTATCAATCATCGAAATCGGAGCACAATTGCAGATTTTCGATTTTTCTGGCTCTGAATTTGTGGGCTATAGTTCAGTTGATTTTCAATAAAATTGAATTTTCTGTAAAATGTTTAGAAATGTGCGAGCAATTTAAATGACTGTTGGCATGACGATTACAGGTCTCAACGCCTATTGATAGAGGTATCAATCATCGAAATCGGAGCACAATTGCAGATTTTCGATTTTTCTGGCTCTAAATTTGTGGGCTATAGTTCAGTTGATTTTCAATAAAATTGAATTTTCTGCGAAATGTGTAGAAATGTGCGAGCGATCCAAATGACCGTTGGGATGACGATTACAGGTCTCAACGCCTATTGATAGAGGTATCAACCATCGAAATCGGAGCACAATTGCAGATTTTCGATTTTTCTGGCACTGAATTTGTGGGCTATAGTTCAGTTGATTTTCAATAAAATTGAATTTTCTGCGAAATGTGTAGAAATGTGCGAGCGATCCAAATGACCTTTGGGATGACGATTACAGGTCTCAACGCCTATTGATAGAGGTATCAATCATCGAAATCGGAGCACAATTGCAGATTTTCGATTTTTCTGGCACTGAATTTGTGGGCTATAGTTCAGTTGATTTTCAATAAAATTGAATTTTCTGCGAAATGTGTAGAAATGTGCGAGCGATCCAAATGACCTTTGGGATGACGATTACAGGTCTCAACGCCTATTGATAGAGGTATCAATCATCGAAATCGGAGCACAATTGCAGATTTTCGATTTTTCTGGCTCTAAATTTGTGGGCTATAGTTCAGTTGATTTTCAATAAAATTGAATTTTCTGCGAAATGTGTAGAAATGTGCGAGCGATCCAAATGACCGTTGGGATGACGATTACAGGTCTCAACGCCTATTGATAGAGGTATCAACCATCGAAATCGGAGCACAATTGCAGATTTTCGATTTTTCTGGCACTGAATTTGTGGGCTATAGTTCAGTTGATTTTCAATAAAATTGAATTTTCTGCGAAATGTGTAGAAATGTGCGAGCGATCCAAATGACCTTTGGGATGACGATTACAGGTCTCAACGCCTATTGATAGAGGTATCAATCATCGAAATCGGAGCACAATTGCAGATTTTCGATTTTTCTGGCTCTGAATTTGTGGGCTATAGTTCAGTTGATTTTCAATAAAATTGAATTTTCTGTAAAATGTTTAGAAATGTGCGAGCAATTTAAATGACTGTTGGCATGACGATTACAGGTCTCAACGCCTATTGATAGAGGTATCAATCATCGAAATCGGAGCACAATTGCAGATTTTCGATTTTTCTGGCTCTAAATTTGTGGGCTATAGTTCAGTTGATTTTCAATAAAATTGAATTTTCTGCGAAATGTGTAGAAATGTGCGAGCGATCCAAATGACCTTTGGGATGACGATTACAGGTCTCAACGCCTATTGATAGAGGTATCAATCATCGAAATCGGAGCACAATTGCAGATTTTCGATTTTTCTGGCACTGAATTTGTGGGCTATAGTTCAGTTGATTTTCAATAAAATTGAATTTTCTGCGAAATGTGTAGAAATGTGCGAGCGATCCAAATGACCTTTGGGATGACGATTACAGGTCTCAACGCCTATTGATAGAGGTATCAATCATCGAAATCGGAGCACAATTGCAGATTTTCGATTTTTCTGGCTCTAAATTTGTGGGCTATAGTTCAGTTGATTTTCAATAAAATTGAATTTTCTGCGAAATGTGTAGAAATGTGCGAGCGATCCAAATGACCGTTGGGATGACGATTACAGGTCTCAACGCCTATTGATAGAGGTATCAACCATCGAAATCGGAGCACAATTGCAGATTTTCGATTTTTCTGGCACTGAATTTGTGGGCTATAGTTCAGTTGATTTTCAATAAAATTGAATTTTCTGCGAAATGTGTAGAAATGTGCGAGCGATCCAAATGACCTTTGGGATGACGATTACAGGTCTCAACGCCTATTGATAGAGGTATCAATCATCGAAATCGGAGCACAATTGCAGATTTTCGATTTTTCTGGCTCTAAATATGTGGGCTATAGTTCAGTTGATTTTCAATAAAATTGAATTTTCTGCGAAATGTGTAGAAATGTGCGAGCGATCCAAATGACCGTTGGGATGACGATTACAGGTCTCAACGCCTATTGATAGAGGTATCAACCATCGAAATCGGAGCACAATTGCAGATTTTCGATTTTTCTGGCACTGAATTTGTGGGCTATAGTTCAGTTGATTTTCAATAAAATTGAATTTTCTGCGAAATGTGTAGAAATGTGCGAGCGATCCAAATGACCTTTGGGATGACGATTACAGGTCTCAACGCCTATTGATAGAGGTATCAATCATCGAAATCGGAGCACAATTGCAGATTTTCGATTTTTCTGGCTCTGAATTTGTGGGCTATAGTTCAGTTGATTTTCAATAAAATTGAATTTTCTGTAAAATGTTTAGAAATGTGCGAGCAATTTAAATGACTGTTGGCATGACGATTACAGGTCTCAACGCCTATTGATAGAGGTATCAATCATCGAAATCGGAGCACAATTGCAGATTTTCGATTTTTCTGGCTCTAAATTTGTGGGCTATAGTTCAGTTGATTTTCAATAAAATTGAATTTTCTGCGAAATGTGTAGAAATGTGCGAGCGATCCAAATGACCTTTGGGATGACGATTACAGGTCTCAACGCCTATTGATAGAGGTATCAATCATCGAAATCGGAGCACAATTGCAGATTTTCGATTTTTCTGGCACTGAATTTGTGGGCTATAGTTCAGTTGATTTTCAATAAAATTGAATTTTCTGCGAAATGTGTAGAAATGTGCGAGCGATCCAAATGACCGTTGGAATGACGATTACAGGTCTCAACGCCTATTGATAGAGGTATCAACCATCGAAATCGGAGCACAATTGCAGATTTTCGATTTTTCTGGCACTGAATTTGTGGGCTATAGTTCAGTTGATTTTCAATAAAATTGAATTTTCTGCGAAATGTGTAGAAATGTGCGAGCGATCCAAATGACCTTTGGGATGACGATTACAGGTCTCAACGCCTATTGATAGAGGTATCAATCATCGAAATCGGAGCACAATTGCAGATTTTCGATTTTTCTGGCTCTGAATTTGTGGGCTATAGTTCAGTTGATTTTCAATAAAATTGAATTTTCTGTAAAATGTTTAGAAATGTGCGAGCAATTTAAATGACTGTTGGCATGACGATTACAGGTCTCAACGCCTATTGATAGAGGTATCAATCATCGAAATCGGAGCACAATTGCAGATTTTCGATTTTTCTGGCACTGAATTTGTGGGCTATAGTTCAGTTGATTTTCAATAAAATTGAATTTTCTGCGAAATGTGTAGAAATGTGCGAGCGATCCAAATGACCTTTGGGATGACGATTACAGGTCTCAACGCCTATTGATAGAGGTATCAATCATCGAAATCGGAGCACAATTGCAGATTTTCGATTTTTCTGGCTCTAAATTTGTGGGCTATAGTTCAGTTGATTTTCAATAAAATTGAATTTTCTGCGAAATGTGTAGAAATGTGCGAGCGATCCAAATGACCGTTGGGATGACGATTACAGGTCTCAACGCCTATTGATAGAGGTATCAACCATCGAAATCGGAGCACAATTGCAGATTTTCGATTTTTCTGGCACTGAATTTGTGGGCTATAGTTCAGTTGATTTTCAATAAAATTGAATTTTCTGCGAAATGTGTAGAAATGTGCGAGCGATCCAAATGACCTTTGGGATGACGATTACAGGTCTCAACGCCTATTGATAGAGGTATCAATCATCGAAATCGGAGCACAATTGCAGATTTTCGATTTTTCTGGCTCTGAATTTGTGGGCTATAGTTCAGTTGATTTTCAATAAAATTGAATTTTCTGTAAAATGTTTAGAAATGTGCGAGCAATTTAAATGACTGTTGGCATGACGATTACAGGTCTCAACGCCTATTGATAGAGGTATCAATCATCGAAATCGGAGCACAATTGCAGATTTTCGATTTTTCTGGCTCTAAATTTGTGGGCTATAGTTCAGTTGATTTTCAATAAAATTGAATTTTCTGCGAAATGTGTAGAAATGTGCGAGCGATCCAAATGACCGTTGGGATGACGATTACAGGTCTCAACGCCTATTGATAGAGGTATCAACCATCGAAATCGGAGCACAATTGCAGATTTTCGATTTTTCTGGCACTGAATTTGTGGGCTATAGTTCAGTTGATTTTCAATAAAATTGAATTTTCTGCGAAATGTGTAGAAATGTGCGAGCGATCCAAATGACCTTTGGGATGACGATTACAGGTCTCAACGCCTATTGATAGAGGTATCAATCATCGAAATCGGAGCACAATTGCAGATTTTCGATTTTTCTGGCACTGAATTTGTGGGCTATAGTTCAGTTGATTTTCAATAAAATTGAATTTTCTGCGAAATGTGTAGAAATGTGCGAGCGATCCAAATGACCTTTGGGATGACGATTACAGGTCTCAACGCCTATTGATAGAGGTATCAATCATCGAAATCGGAGCACAATTGCAGATTTTCGATTTTTCTGGCTCTGAATTTGTGGGCTATAGTTCAGTTGATTTTCAATAAAATTGAATTTTCTGTAAAATGTTTAGAAATGTGCGAGCAATTTAAATGACTGTTGGCATGACGATTACAGGTCTCAACGCCTATTGATAGAGGTATCAATCATCGAAATCGGAGCACAATTGCAGATTTTCGATTTTTCTGGCTCTAAATTTGTGGGCTATAGTTCAGTTGATTTTCAATAAAATTGAATTTTCTGCGAAATGTGTAGAAATGTGCGAGCGATCCAAATGACCTTTGGGATGACGATTACAGGTCTCAACGCCTATTGATAGAGGTATCAATCATCGAAATCGGAGCACAATTGCAGATTTTCGATTTTTCTGGCACTGAATTTGTGGGCTATAGTTCAGTTGATTTTCAATAAAATTGAATTTTCTGCGAAATGTGTAGAAATGTGCGAGCGATCCAAATGACCGTTGGAATGACGATTACAGGTCTCAACGCCTATTGATAGAGGTATCAACCATCGAAATCGGAGCACAATTGCAGATTTTCGATTTTTCTGGCACTGAATTTGTGGGCTATAGTTCAGTTGATTTTCAATAAAATTGAATTTTCTGCGAAATGTGTAGAAATGTGCGAGCGATCCAAATGACCTTTGGGATGACGATTACAGGTCTCAACGCCTATTGATAGAGGTATCAATCATCGAAATCGGAGCACAATTGCAGATTTTCGATTTTTCTGGCTCTGAATTTGTGGGCTATAGTTCAGTTGATTTTCAATAAAATTGAATTTTCTGTAAAATGTTTAGAAATGTGCGAGCAATTTAAATGACTGTTGGCATGACGATTACAGGTCTCAACGCCTATTGATAGAGGTATCAATCATCGAAATCGGAGCACAATTGCAGATTTTCGATTTTTCTGGCTCTAAATTTGTGGGCTATAGTTCAGTTGATTTTCAATAAAATTGAATTTTCTGCGAAATGTGTAGAAATGTGCGAGCGATCCAAATGACCGTTGGGATGACGATTACAGGTCTCAACGCCTATTGATAGAGGTATCAACCATCGAAATCGGAGCACAATTGCAGATTTTCGATTTTTCTGGCACTGAATTTGTGGGCTATAGTTCAGTTGATTTTCAATAAAATTGAATTTTCTGCGAAATGTGTAGAAATGTGCGAGCGATCCAAATGACCTTTGGGATGACGATTACAGGTCTCAACGCCTATTGATAGAGGTATCAATCATCGAAATCGGAGCACAATTGCAGATTTTCGATTTTTCTGGCTCTAAATTTGTGGGCTATAGTTCAGTTGATTTTCAATAAAATTGAATTTTCTGCGAAATGTGTAGAAATGTGCGAGCGATCCAAATGACCGTTGGGATGACGATTACAGGTCTCAACGCCTATTGATAGAGGTATCAACCATCGAAATCGGAGCACAATTGCAGATTTTCGATTTTTCTGGCACTGAATTTGTGGGCTATAGTTCAGTTGATTTTCAATAAAATTGAATTTTCTGCGAAATGTGTAGAAATGTGCGAGCGATCCAAATGACCTTTGGGATGACGATTACAGGTCTCAACGCCTATTGATAGAGGTATCAATCATCGAAATCGGAGCACAATTGCAGATTTTCGATTTTTCTGGCACTGAATTTGTGGGCTATAGTTCAGTTGATTTTCAATAAAATTGAATTTTCTGCGAAATGTGTAGAAATGTGCGAGCGATCCAAATGACCGTTGGGATGACGATTACAGGTCTCAACGCCTATTGATAGAGGTATCAACCATCGAAATCGGAGCACAATTGCAGATTTTCGATTTTTCTGGCACTGAATTTGTGGGCTATAGTTCAGTTGATTTTCAATAAAATTGAATTTTCTGCGAAATGTGTAGAAATGTGCGAGCGATCCAAATGACCTTTGGGATGACGATTACAGGTCTCAACGCCTATTGATAGAGGTATCAATCATCGAAATCGGAGCACAATTGCAGATTTTCGATTTTTCTGGCTCTGAATTTGTGGGCTATAGTTCAGTTGATTTTCAATAAAATTGAATTTTCTGTAAAATGTTTAGAAATGTGCGAGCAATTTAAATGACTGTTGGCATGACGATTACAGGTCTCAACGCCTATTGATAGAGGTATCAACCATCGAAATCGGAGCACAATTGCAGATTTTCGATTTTTCTGGCACTGAATTTGTGGGCTATAGTTCAGTTGATTTTCAATAAAATTGAATTTTCTGCGAAATGTGTAGAAATGTGCGAGCGATCCAAATGACCTTTGGGATGACGATTACAGGTCTCAACGCCTATTGATAGAGGTATCAATCATCGAAATCGGAGCACAATTGCAGATTTTCGATTTTTCTGGCTCTGAATTTGTGGGCTATAGTTCAGTTGATTTTCAATAAAATTGAATTTTCTGTAAAATGTTTAGAAATGTGCGAGCAATTTAAATGACTGTTGGCATGACGATTACAGGTCTCAACGCCTATTGATAGAGGTATCAACCATCGAAATCGGAGCACAATTGCAGATTTTCGATTTTTCTGGCACTGAATTTGTGGGCTATAGTTCAGTTGATTTTCAATAAAATTGAATTTTCTGCGAAATGTGTAGAAATGTGCGAGCGATCCAAATGACCGTTGGGATGACGATTACAGGTCTCAACGCCTATTGATAGAGGTATCAACCATCGAAATCGGAGCACAATTGCAGATTTTCGATTTTTCTGGCACTGAATTTGTGGGCTATAGTTCAGTTGATTTTCAATAAAATTGAATTTTCTGCGAAATGTGTAGAAATGTGCGAGCGATCCAAATGACCTTTGGGATGACGATTACAGGTCTCAACGCCTATTGATAGAGCATAGAGGTATCAATCATCGAAATCGGAGCACAATTGCAGATTTTCGATTTTTCTGGCTCTGAATTTGTGGGCTATAGTTCAGTTGATTTTCAATAAAATTGAATTTTCTGTAAAATGTTTAGAAATGTGCGAGCAATTTAAATGACTGTTGGCATGACGATTACAGGTCTCAACGCCTATTGATAGAGGTATCAACCATCGAAATCGGAGCACAATTGCAGATTTTCGATTTTTCTGGCACTGAATTTGTGGGCTATAGTTCAGTTGATTTTCAATAAAATTGAATTTTCTGCGAAATGTGTAGAAATGTGCGAGCGATCCAAATGACCGTTGGGATGACGATTACAGGTCTCAACGCCTATTGATAGAGAGCTAGGTATCAACCATCGAAATCGGAGCACAATTGCAGATTTTCGATTTTTCTGGCACTGAATTTGTGGGCTATAGTTCAGTTGATTTTCAATAAAATTGAATTTTCTGCGAAATGTGTAGAAATGTGCGAGCGATCCAAATGACCTTTGGGATGACGATTACAGGTCTCAACGCCTATTGATAGAGGTATCAATCATCGAAATCGGAGCACAATTGCAGATTTTCGATTTTTCTGGCACTGAATTTGTGGGCTATAGTTCAGTTGATTTTCAATAAAATTGAATTTTCTGCGAAATGTGTAGAAATGTGCGAGCGATCCAAATGACCGTTGGGATGACGATTACAGGTCTCAACGCCTATTGATAGAGGTATCAACCATCGAAATCGGAGCACAATTGCAGATTTTCGATTTTTCTGGCACTGAATTTGTGGGCTATAGTTCAGTTGATTTTCAATAAAATTGAATTTTCTGCGAAATGTGTAGAAATGTGCGAGCGATCCAAATGACCGTTGGGATGACGATTACAGGTCTCAACGCCTATTGATAGAGGTATCAACCATCGAAATCGGAGCACAATTGCAGATTTTCGATTTTTCTGGCACTGAATTTGTGGGCTATAGTTCAGTTGATTTTCAATAAAATTGAATTTTCTGCGAAATGTGTAGAAATGTGCGAGCGATCCAAATGACCTTTGGGATGACGATTACAGGTCTCAACGCCTATTGATAGAGGTATCAATCATCGAAATCGGAGCACAATTGCAGATTTTCGATTTTTCTGGCTCTAAATTTGTGGGCTATAGTTCAGTTGATTTTCAATAAAATTGAATTTTCTGCGAAATGTGTAGAAATGTGCGAGCGATCCAAATGACCGTTGGGATGACGATTACAGGTCTCAACGCCTATTGATAGAGGTATCAACCATCGAAATCGGAGCACAATTGCAGATTTTCGATTTTTCTGGCACTGAATTTGTGGGCTATAGTTCAGTTGATTTTCAATAAAATTGAATTTTCTGCGAAATGTGTAGAAATGTGCGAGCGATCCAAATGACCTTTGGGATGACGATTACAGGTCTCAACGCCTATTGATAGAGGTATCAATCATCGAAATCGGAGCACAATTGCAGATTTTCGATTTTTCTGGCTCTAAATTTGTGGGCTATAGTTCAGTTGATTTTCAATAAAATTGAATTTTCTGCGAAATGTGTAGAAATGTGCGAGCGATCCAAATGACCGTTGGGATGACGATTACAGGTCTCAACGCCTATTGATAGAGGTATCAACCATCGAAATCGGAGCACAATTGCAGATTTTCGATTTTTCTGGCACTGAATTTGTGGGCTATAGTTCAGTTGATTTTCAATAAAATTGAATTTTCTGCGAAATGTGTAGAAATGTGCGAGCGATCCAAATGACCTTTGGGATGACGATTACAGGTCTCAACGCCTATTGATAGAGGTATCAATCATCGAAATCGGAGCACAATTGCAGATTTTCGATTTTTCTGGCTCTGAATTTGTGGGCTATAGTTCAGTTGATTTTCAATAAAATTGAATTTTCTGTAAAATGTTTAGAAATGTGCGAGCAATTTAAATGACTGTTGGCATGACGATTACAGGTCTCAACGCCTATTGATAGAGGTATCAATCATCGAAATCGGAGCACAATTGCAGATTTTCGATTTTTCTGGCTCTAAATTTGTGGGCTATAGTTCAGTTGATTTTCAATAAAATTGAATTTTCTGCGAAATGTGTAGAAATGTGCGAGCGATCCAAATGACCTTTGGGATGACGATTACAGGTCTCAACGCCTATTGATAGAGGCAGGGCCTTTCAGAGCTAGCAGGGGGCCTGGGCCAAATTATTAAAATGGGGCCCCATAAAAATAAAATAAAACAATCTTAAGTTTATATCACATGAATTCATTTTAGTATTTATTAGAATTTATTAGAAATTATTAGATTGAAGCTTTTCTCGCTTTATTATTAGAAAATTCTCTAATGATTTGCTCAAAATTAATTTTTCTTGCCATGTCGTGATTAATGTTTAACATTGCCAATCCATTTAACCGTTGTTCTGACATTGTTGAGCGATAAAATGTTTTTATTCTTTTAAGAACACTGAAACTCCCCTCGGCTGAAGACACAGATGCAGGGATACGAAATATATATATTATTAAGACAATGATAAGATTCGGAAATAAACCAGCTAAGTTTTAGAATATTTTCTAATAAATTTGGTGTCGGATCTGCATTGAAATTAGCTGCATACATTTTTTTAAGGAATTTTACCTCATCTAGTATCTCGTTTGATAACTCACTCGTGTATTTTGAATGCAAACGGTTTACTGCAGCTTCAATTTTTTCATCAGTCAAATTTGAAAATGACCAAAGAAAACCGAAAAGATTGCAGATATTTTGTAAAGATTGAAATTGTCTTTGTAAGCCAGCTATTACGGAATTAACTATTACGTTAAGCACATTTATCCTGTAGTATTTTTCAGCATCCGATTGTGTCCGTATCGTTCTATTAATGGCAAAATCACATGTAGCTCCATATTCACGTGCTTTAGCTTTTGCTTTCGTAGATATTTCATTCCATATTCCGCTTAAATTGCGAAATCTCATTAGTAGACTTTCAATATTATTTTGCTGAATATCAAGTGTAGCATTTCGAGCTTCAATTACCAAATTTGTTTGATGCAAATCTGTCAAAATTTCGAGCCATATGATGGAAAGCAAAACACATTCAAATTTATTTAAATATTTCTCAATTGAGTGTAATTCAACGATTGCGTGTGGTGGTAAATTAAAGGAATGCATTTCATTTAAAGCATCTCGAATAGATAATAGATTTTTGGCTATTGGTTTTACTGCATCTATTCTAGCAGACCATCTAGTTTTGGAAATCGAATGAAGAGACATACGGATATGTTTCTTTGAAACCTCCCATCTCCGCGGACTACTGCTAAAAAAATTATACATTTGTTGTATAACTCCAAAAAATTGTACAGCTTCTTTACACGATTCAGCTGAATCAACTCCAACAATATTTAATGTGTGGTTCCCACAGCTGGAAAAAATACAATTAGGATTACGCTTCGTAAGAATGGCTTGCACACCGTTTACCTTGCCAGCCATATTTGCACCATTATCATATGCTCGGGCAATACATAAATTATAATTTAATTCCATATCCGACAAAATTTCAAGAATTCTGGCAGCAATTTCTTCTCCGGTTTTTCCAGAGAATCAATCGAAGCAAATAAAACGCTCTTCAATGTCAAATTTTAAATTCTCACACATCTTGTTCTTGTTATAAAGACAAAATACTATCGAAGATCAAGCGCAAATGAGAAATCTATAGTAACAAAAAATTCGGGGGCCCCTAAAAATCGGGGGCCCGTGCCGTATGGCCCGGCTGGCCCACCCTCTGATTGGCCCTGGATAGAGGTATCAATCATCGAAATCGGAGCACAATTGCAGATTTTCGATTTTTCTGGCTCTAAATTTGTGGGCTATAGTTCAGTTGATTTTCAATAAAATTGAATTTTCTGCGAAATGTGTAGAAATGTGCGAGCGATCCAAATGACCTTTGGGATGACGATTACAGGTCTCAACGCCTATTGATAGAGGTATCAACCATCGAAATCGGAGCACAATTGCAGATTTTCGATTTTTCTGGCACTGAATTTGTGGGCTATAGTTCAGTTGATTTTCAATAAAATTGAATTTTCTGCGAAATGTGTAGAAATGTGCGAGCGATCCAAATGACCTTTGGGATGACGATTACAGGTCTCAACGCCTATTGATAGAGGTATCAATCATCGAAATCGGAGCACAATTGCAGATTTTCGATTTTTCTGGCTCTAAATTTGTGGGCTATAGTTCAGTTGATTTTCAATAAAATTGAATTTTCTGCGAAATGTGTAGAAATGTGCGAGCGATCCAAATGACCTTTGGGATGACGATTACAGGTCTCAACGCCTATTGATAGAGGTATCAATCATCGAAATCGGAGCACAATTGCAGATTTGCGATTTTTCTGGCTCTGAATTGTGGGCTATAGTTCAGTTGATTTTCAATAAAATTGAATTTTCTGTAAAATGTTTAGAAATGTGCGAGCAATCCAAATGACTGTTAGCATGACGATTACAGGTCTCAACGCCTATTGATAGAGGTATCAATCATCGAAATCGGAGCACAATTGCAGATTTTCGATTTTTCTGGCTCTAAATTTGTGGGCTATAGTTCAGTTGATTTTCAATAAAATTGAATTTTCTGCGAAATGTGTAGAAATGTGCGAGCGATCCAAATAGCCATTAGCATGACGATTACAGGTCTCAACGCCTATTGATAGAGGTATCAACCATCGAAATCGGAGCACAATTGCAGATTTTCGATTTTTCTGGCTCTAAATTTGTGGGCTATAGTTCAGTTGATTTTCAATAAAATTGAATTTTCTGCGAAATGTGTAGAAATGTGCGAGCGATCCAAATGACCTTTGGGATGACGATTACAGGTCTCAACGCCTATTGATAGAGGTATCAATCATCGAAATCGGAGCACAATTGCAGATTTTCGATTTTTCTGGCTCTAAATTTGTGGGCTATAGTTCAGTTGATTTTCAATAAAATTGAATTTTCTGCGAAATGTGTAGAAATGTGCGAGCGATCCAAATGACCTTTGGGATGACGATTACAGGTCTCAACGCCTATTGATAGAGGTATCAATCATCGAAATCGGAGCACAATTGCAGATTTTCGATTTTTCTGGCTCTAAATTTGTGGGCTATAGTTCAGTTGATTTTCAATAAAATTGAATTTTCTGCGAAATGTGTAGAAATGTGCGAGCGATCCAAATGACCTTTGGGATGACGATTACAGGTCTCAACGCCTATTGATAGAGGTATCAATCATCGAAATCGGAGCACAATTGCAGATTTGCGATTTTTCTGGCTCTGAATTGTGGGCTATAGTTCAGTTGATTTTCAATAAAATTGAATTTTCTGTAAAATGTTTAGAAATGTGCGAGCAATCCAAATGACTGTTAGCATGACGATTACAGGTCTCAACGCCTATTGATAGAGGTATCAATCATCGAAATCGGAGCACAATTGCAGATTTTCGATTTTTCTGGCTCTAAATTTGTGGGCTATAGTTCAGTTGATTTTCAATAAAATTGAATTTTCTGCGAAATGTGTAGAAATGTGCGAGCGATCCAAATAGCCATTAGCATGACGATTACAGGTCTCAACGCCTATTGATAGAGGTATCAACCATCGAAATCGGAGCACAATTGCAGATTTTCGATTTTTCCGGCACTGAATTTGTGGGCTATAGTTCAGTTGATTTTCAATAAAATTGAATTTTCTGCGAAATGTGTAGAAATGTGCGAGCGATCCAAATGACCTTTGGGATGACGATTACAGGTCTCAACGCCTATTGATAGAGGTATCAATCATCGAAATCGGAGCACAATTGCAGATTTTCGATTTTTCTGGCTCTAAATTTGTGGGCTATAGTTCAGTTGATTTTCAATAAAATTGAATTTTCTGCGAAATGTGTAGAAATGTGCGAGCGATCCAAATGACCGTTGGGATGACGATTACAGGTCTCAACGCCTATTGATAGAGGTATCAACCATCGAAATCGGAGCACAATTGCAGATTTTCGTTTTTTCTGGCACTGAATTTGTGGGCTATAGTTCAGTTGATTTTCAATAAAATTGAATTTTCTGCGAAATGTGTAGAAATGTGCGAGCGATCCAAATGACCTTTGGGATGACGATTACAGGTCTCAACGCCTATTGATAGAGGTATCAATCATCGAAATCGGAGCACAATTGCAGATTTGCGATTTTTCTGGCTCTGAATTTGTGGGCTATAGTTCAGTTGATTTTCAATAAAATTGAATTTTCTGTAAAATTTTCTGAGCAATCCAAATGACTGTTGGCATGACGATTACAGGTCTCAACGCCTATTGATAGAGGTATCAATCATCGAAATCGGAGCACAATTGCAGATTTTCGATTTTTCTGGCACTGAATTTGTGGGCTATAGTTCAGTTGATTTTCAATAAAATTGAATTTTCTGCGAAATATGTAGAAATATTCGAGCTATCCAAATAGCCATTAGCATGACGATTACAGGTCTCAACGCCTATTAATAGAGCTATAAACCATCGAAATCGGAGCACAATTGCAAATTTTCGATTTTTCTGGCTCTGAATTTGTGGGCTATAGTTCAGTTGATTTTCAATAAAATTGAATTTTCTGCGAAATGTGCAGAAATATTTGAGCTGTCCAAATAGCCATTGGCATGACGATTACAGATTTTCGATTTTTCTGGCTCTGAATTTGTGGGCTATAGTTCAGTTGATTTTCAATAAAATTGAATTTTCTGCGAAATGTGTAGAAATATTCGAGCTGTCCAAATAGCCATTGGCGTGACGATTACAGGTCTCAACGCCTATTAATAGAGCTATAAACCATCGAAATCGGAGCACAATTGCAAATTTTCGATTTTTCTGGCTCTGAATTTGTGGGCTATAGTTCAGTTGATTTTCAATAAAATTGAATTTTCTACTAAATGTGAAGAAATATTCGAGCTATCCAAATAGCCATTAGCATGACGATTACAGGTCTCAACGCCTATTGATAGAGGTATCAATCATCGAAATCGGAGCACAATTGCAGATTTTCGATTTTTCTGGCTCTGAATATGTGGGCTATAGTTCAGTTGTTTTTCAATAAAATTGAATTTTCTGTAAAATGTGTAGAAATGTGCGAGCAATCCAAACGACCGTTGGAATGACGATTACAGGTCTCCAGGCCTATTGATAGAGGTATCAATCATCGAAATCGGAGCACAATTGCAGATTTTCGATTTTTCTGGCTCTGAATTTGTGGGCTATAGTTCAGTTGATTTTCAATAAAATTGAATTTTCTGCGAAATGTGTAGAAATATTCGAGCGATTCAAATGACCGTTGGCATGACGATTACAGATCCCAACGCCAAATGAATTAGGTCGAAATCGGAGCACAATTGCAGATTTGGGTTTTTCTGGCTGTGAATTTGTGGGCTATAGTTCAGTTGATTTTCAATAAAATTGAATTTTCTGCGAAATGTGTATAAATATTCGATCGATTCAAATGACCGTTGGCTTGACGATTACAGGTCTCAACGCCTAATGAAAGAGGCCGAAATCGGAGCACAATTGCAGATTATCGATTTTTCTGGCTCTGAATTTGTGGGCTACAGTTCAGTTGATTTTCAATAAAATTGAATTTTCTGCGAAATGTGCAGAAATATTTGAGCTGTCCAAATAGCCATTGGCATGACGACTACAGGTCTCAACGCCTATTAATAGAGCTATAAACCATCGAAATCGGAGCACAATTGCAAATTTTCAATTTTTCTGGCTCTGAATTTGTGGGCTATAGTTCAGTTGATTTTCAATAAAATTGAATTTTCTACTAAATGTGAAGAAATATTTGAGCTATCCAAATAGCCATTAGCATGACGATTACAGGTCTCAACGCCTATTGATAGAGGAATCAACCATCGAAATCGGAGCACAATTGCAGATTTTCGATTTTTCTGGCTCTGAATTTGTGGGCTATAGTTCAGTTGATTTTCAATAAAATTGAATTTTCTACTAAATGTGAAGAAATATTCGAGCTATCCAAATAGCCATTAGCATGACGATTACAGGTCTCAACGCCTATTGATAGAGGAATCAATCATCGAAATCGGAGCACAATTGCAAATTTTCGATTTTTCTGGCTCTGAATTTGTGGGCTATAGTTCAGTTGATTTTCAATAAAATTGAATTTTCTGCGAAATGTGTAGAAATATTTGAGCCGTCCAAATAGCCATTGGCATGACGATTACAGGTCTCAACGCCTATTAATAGAGCTATAAACCATCGAAATCGGAGCACAATTGCAAATTTTCGATTTTTCTGGCTCTGAATTTGTGGGCTATAGTTCAGTTGATTTTCAATAAAATTGAATTTTCTACTAAATGTGAAGAAATATTCGAGCTATCCAAGTAGCCATTAGCATGACGATTACAGGTCTCAACGCCTATTGATAGAGGAATCAACCATCGAAATCGGAGCACAATTGCAGATTTTCGATTTTTCTGGCTCTGAATTTGTGGGCTATAGTTCCGTTGATTTTCAATAAAATTGAATTTTCTACTAAATGTGAAGAAATATTCGAGCTATCCAAATAGCCATTAGCATGACGATTACAGGTCTCAACGCCTATTGATAGAGGTATCAATCATCGAAATCGGAGCACAATTGCAGATTTGCGATTTTTCTGACTCTGAATTTGTGGGCTATAGTTCAGTTGATTTTCAATAAAATTGAATTTTCTGTAAAATGTGTAGAAATGTGCGAGCGATCCAAATGACCGTTGGCATGACGATTACAGGTCTCAACGCCTATTGATAGAGGTATCAATCATCGAAATCGGAGCACAATTGCAGATTTTCGATTTTTCTGGCTCTAAATTTGTGGGCTATAGTTCAGTTGGTTTTCATTAAAATTGAATTTTCTGTAAAATGTTTAGAAATGTGCGAGCGATCCAAATGACTGTTGGCATGACGATTACAGGTCTCAACGCCTATTGATAGAGGTATCAACCATGGAAATCGGAGCACAATTGCAGATTTTCGATTTTTCTGGCTCTGAATTTGTGGGCTATAGTTCAGTTGATTTTCAATAAAATTGAATTTTCTGTAAAATGTGTAGAAATGTGCGAGCGATCCAAATGACCGTTGGCATGACGATTACAGGTCTCAACGCCTATTGATAGAGGTATCAATAATCGAAATCGGAGCACAATTGCAGATTTTCAATTTTTCTGGCTCTGAATTTGTGGGCTATAGTTCAGTTGATTTTCAATAAAATTGAATTTTCTGTAAAATGTGTAGAAATGTGCGAGCGATCCAAATGACCGTTGGCATGACGATTACAGGTCTCAACGCCTATTGATAGAGGTATCAATCATCGAAATCGGAGCACAATTGCAGATTTTCGATTTTTCTGGCTCTAAATTTGTGGGCTATAGTTCAGTTGGTTTTCATTAAAATTGAATTTTCTGTAAAATGTTTAGAAATGTGCGAGCGATCCAAATGACTGTTGGCATGACGATTACAGGTCTCAACGCCTATTGATAGAGGTATCAACCATGGAAATCGGAGCACAATTGCAGATTTTCGATTTTTCTGGCTCTGAATTTGTGGGCTATAGTTCAGTTGATTTTCAATAAAATTGAATTTTCTGTAAAATGTGTAGAAATGTGCGAGCGATCCAAATGACCGTTGGCATGACGATTACAGGTCTCAACGCCTATTGATAGAGGTATCAATAATCGAAATCGGAGCACAATTGCAGATTTTCGATTTTTCTGGCTCTGAATTTGTGGGCTATAGTTCAGTTGATTTTCAATAAAATTGAATTTTCTGTAAAATGTGTAGAAATGTGCGAGCGATCCAAATGACCGTTGGCATGACGATTACAGGTCTCAACGCCTATTGATAGAGGTATCAACCATCGAAATCGGAGCACAATTGCAGATTTTCGATTTTTCTGGCTCTGAATTTGTGGGCTATAGTTCAGTTGGTTTTCATTAAAATTGAATTTTCTGTAAAATGTTTAGAAATGTACGAGCAATCCAAATGACTGTTGGCATGACGATTACAGGTCTCAACGCCTATTGATAGAGGTATCAACCATGGAAATCGGAGCACAATTGCAGATTTTCGTTTTTTCTGGCTCTGAATTTGTGGGCTATAGTTCAGTTGTTTTTCATTAAAGTTGAATTTTCTGTAAAATGTTTAGAAATGTGCGAGCAATCCAAATGACTGTTGGCATGACGATTACAGGTCTCAACGCCATAGAGGTATCAACCATGGAAATGGTAGCACAATTGCAGATTTTCGTTTTTTCTGGCTCTGAATTTGTGGGCTATAGTTCAGTTGATTTTCAATAAAATTGAATTTTCTGCGAAATGTGCAGAAATGTGCGGGCAATCCAAATGACTGTTGGCATGGCGATTACAGGTCTCAACGACTATTAATAGAGCTATAAATCATCGAAATCGGAGCACAATTGCAGATTTTCGTTTTTTCTGGCTCTGAATATGTGGGCTATAGTTCAGTTGTTTTTCATTGAAATTGAATTTTCTGTAAAATGTGTAGAAATGTGCGAGCAATCGAAATGACCGTTGGCATGACGATTACAGGTCTCAACGCCTATTGATAGAGGTATCAATCATCGAAATCGGAGCACAATTGCAGATTTTCGATTTTTCTGGCTCTGAATTTGTGGGCTATAGTTCAGTTGATTTTTAATAAAATTGAATTTTCTACGAAATGTGTAGAAATGTGCGAGCGATCCAAGTGACCTTTAGCATGACGATTACAGGTCTCCAGGCCTATTGAAAAAGGTCGAAATCGGAGCACAATTGCAGATTATCGATTTTTCTGGCTCTGAATTTGTGGGCTATAGTTCAGTTGATTTTCAATAAAATTGAATTTTCTGTAAAATGTTTAGAAATGTGCGAGCAATCCAAATGACTGTTGGCATGACGATTACAGGTCTCAACGCCATAGAGGTATCAACCATGGAAATGGTAGCACAATTGCAGATTTGCGATTTTTCTGGCTCTGAATTTGTGGGCTATAGTTCAGTTGATTTTCAATAAAGTTGAATTTTCTGTAAAATGTGTAGAAATGTGCGAGCAATCCAAATGACTGTTGGCATGACGATTACAGGTCTCAACGCCTATTGATAGAGGTATCAATCATCGAAATCGGAGTACAATTGCAGATTTGCGATTTTCCTGACTCTGAATTTGTGGGCTATAGTTCAGTTGATTTTCAATAAAGTTGAATTTTCTGTAAAATGTGTAGAAATGTGCGAGCAATCCAAATGACCGTTAGCATGACGATTACAGGTCTCAACGCCTATTGATAGAGGTATCAATCATAGAAATCGGAGCACAATTGCAGATTTTCGATTTTTCTACCTCTGAATTTGTGGGCTATAGTTCAGTTGTTTTTCATTAAAATTGAATTTTCTGTAAAATGTGTAGAAATGTGCGAGCAATCCAAATGACCTTTGGCATGACGATTACAGGTCTCAACGGCTATTGATAGAGGTATCTACCATGGAAATCGGAGCACAATTGCAGATTTTCGTTTTTTCTGGCTCTGAATATGTGGGCTATAGTTCAGTTGTTTTTCATTAAAATTGAATTTTCTGTAAAATGTATAGAAATGTGCGAGCGATCCAAATGACCGTTGGCATGACGATTACAGGTCTCAACGCCTATTGATAGAGGTTTCAATCATCGAAATCGGAGCACAATTGCAGATTTTCGTTTTTTCTGGCTCTGAATTTGTGGGCTATAGTTCAGTTGTTTTTCATTAAAATTGAATTTTCTGTAAAATGTGTAGAAATGTGCGAGCAATCGAAATGACCGTTGGCATGACGATTACAGGTCTCAACGCCTATTGATAGAGGTATCAACCATCGAAATTGGAGCACAATTGCAGATTTTCGTTTTTTCTGGCTCTGAATATGTGGGCTATAGTTCAGTTGTTTTTCATTAAAATTGAATTTTCTGTAAAACGTATAGAAATGTGCGAGCGATCCAAATGACCGTTGGCATGACGATTACAGGTCTCAACGCCTATTGATAGAGGTGTCAATCATCGAAATCGGAGCACAATTGCAGATTTTCGTTTTTTCTGGCTCTGAATTTGTGGGCTATAGTTCAGTTGATTTTCAATAAAATTGAATTTTCTGTAAAATGTGTAGAAATGTGTGAGCAATCCAAATGCCTGTTGGCATGACGATTACAGGTCTCAACGCCTATTGATAGAGGTATCAACCATCGAAATCGGAGCACAATTGCAGATTTTCGATTTTTCTGGCTCTGAATTTGTGGGCTATAGTTCAGTTGATTTTCAATAAAATTGAATTTTCTGTAAAATGTGTAGAAATGTGTGAGCAATCCAAATGCCTGTTGGCATGACGATTACAGGTCTCAACGCCTATTGATAGAGGTATCAATCATCGAAATCGGAGCACAATTGCAGATTTGCGATTTTTCTGGCTCTGAATTTGTGGGCTATAGTTCAGTTGATTTTCAATAAAATTGAATTTTCTGTAAAATGTGTAGAAATGTGTGAGCAATCCAAATGCCTGTTGGCATGACGATTACAGGTCTCAACGCCTATTGATAGAGGTATCAATCATCGAAATCGGAGCACAATTGCAGATTTTCGATTTTTCTGGCTCTGAATTTGTGGGCTATAGTTCAGTTGATTTTCAATAAAATTGAATTTTCTGCGAAATGTGCAGAAATATTTGAGCTGTTCAAATAGCCATTGGCATGACGATTACAGGTCTCAACGCCTATTAATAGAGCTATAAACCATCGAAATCGGAGCACAATTGCAGATTTTCGATTTTTCTGGCTCTGAATTTGTGGGCTATAGTTCAGTTAATTTTCAATAAAATTGAATTTTCTGCGAAATGTGTAGAAATATTTGAGCTGTCCAAATAGCCATTGGCATGACGATTACAGGTCTCAACGCCTATTAATAGAGCTATAAACCATCGAAATCGGAGCACAATTGCAGATTTTCGATTTTTCTGGCTCTGAATTTGTGGGATATAGTTCAGTTGATTTTCAATAAAATTGAATTTTCTGCGAAATGTGCAGAAATATTTGAGCTGTCCAAATAGCCATTGGCATGACGATTACAGGTCTCAACGCCTATTAATAGAGCTATAAACCATCGAAATCGGAGCACAATTGCAGATTTTCGATGTTTCTGGCTCTGAATTTGTGGGCTATAGTTCAGTTGATTTTCAATAAAATTGAATTTTCTGCGAAATGTGCAGAAATATTTGAGCTGTCCAAATAGCCATTGGAATGACGATTACAGGTCTCAACGCCTATTAATAGAGGTATAAACCATCGAAATCGGAGCACAATTGCAGATTTTCGATTTTTCTGGCTCTGAATTTGTGGGCTATAGTTCAGTTGATTTTCAATAAAATTGAATTTTCTGCGAAATATGTAGAAATATTCGAGCTATCCAAATAGCCATTAGCATGACGATTACAGGTCTCAACGCTTATTGATAGAGGTATCAACCATCGAAATCGGAGCACAATTGCAGATTTTCGATTTTTCTGGCTCTGAATTTGTGGGCTATAGTTCAGTTGATTTTCAATAAAATTGAATTTTCTGCGAAATGTGCAGAAATATTTGAGCTGTTCAAATAGCCATTGGCATGACGATTACAGGTCTCAACGCCTATTAATAGAGCTATAAACCATCGAAATCGGAGCACAATTGCAGATTTTCGATTTTTCTGGCTCTGAATTTGTGGGCTATAGTTCAGTTAATTTTCAATAAAATTGAATTTTCTGCGAAATGTGTAGAAATATTTGAGCTGTCCAAATAGCCATTGGCATGACGATTACAGGTCTCAACGCCTATTAATAGAGCTATAAACCATCGAAATCGGAGCACAATTGCAAATTTTCGATTTTTCTGGCTCTGAATTTGTGGGCTATAGTTCAGTTGATTTTCAATAAAATTGAATTTTCTACTAAATGTGAAGAAATATTCGAGCTATCCAAATAGCCATTAGCATGACGATTACAGGTCTCAACGCCTATTGATAGAGGAATCAACCATCGAAATCGGAGCACAATTGCAGAGTTTCGATTTTTCTGGCTCTGAATTTGTGGGCTATAGTTCAGTTGATTTTCAATAAAATTGAATTTTCTACTAAATATGAAGAAATATTCGAGCTATCCAAATAGCCATTAGCATGACGATTACAGGTCTCAACGCCTATTGATAGAGGTATCAATCATCGAAATCGGAGCACAATTGCAGATTTGCGATTTTTCTGACACTGAATTTGTGGGCTATAGTTCAGTTGATTTTCAATAAAATTGAATTTTCTAAGAAATGTGTAGAAATGTGCGAGCGATCCAAGTGACCTTTAGCATGACGATTACAGGTCTCCAGGCATATTGAAAGAGGTCGAAATCGGAGCACAATTGCAGATTATCGATTTTTCTGGCTCTGAATTTGTGGGCTATAGTTCAGTTGATTTTCAATAAAATTGAATTTTCTACTAAATGTGCAGAAATATTCGAGCTATCCAAATAGCCATTAGCATGGCGATTACAGGTCTCAACGACTATTAATAGAGCTATAAATCATCGAAATCGGAGCACAATTGCAGATTTTCGATTTTTCTGGCTCTGAATATGTGGGCTATAGTTCAGTTGTTTTTCAATAAAATTGAATTTTCTGTAAAATGTGTAGAAATGTGCGAGCAATCCAAATGACCGTTGCCATGACGATTACATGTCTCCAGGCCTATTGATAGAGGAATCAACCATCGAAATCGGAGCACAATTGCAGATTTTCGATTTTTCTGGCTCTGAATTTGTGGGCTATAGTTCAGTTGATTTTCAATAAAATTGAATTTTCTAAGAAATGTGTAGAAATGTGCGAGCGATCCAAATGACCGTTGGCATGACGATTACATGTCCCAACGCTTCTACATGAAACTATTTGTAATTATCACAATATGAAAGCTGTTTACGAGTTTTTTTTTATCACTTACGATTATCAACCATTTTGATTATTTCAACCGACGGGGAAACACAGACACATAAACTAAATTTTGAATTTTGATTCATATTGGCATATACAAATTTATTTCACATTTTAGGCACCTTTGTGTTTCTTTTTTGTACATTCAATTTATAGTGTATCCAGCTTTTTCGCTAGTTCATCTTGATTCCATTCCTAGGTTTCAAAATCGAAATTATAATTAGGTTTTATTTTGTTAACGTGACTGTTGCTGGTAAATTTTATAGTAAATATGATCAGTGATACAACACCAAAAATACAACCAAACACTATAATAAAACAAAATACCATGCTCACGTCGTTACGAGACTGTTGTTGCCGGTAGTATGTTGTTCTATGTGGTGGCACGGTTCTTTGGACCACAGGTATTGTGTATGGTGAAGGTGTGATGCGCCGAGATTCTGATATCGTTGGTGTAATTATGGTATCATCGTGAGGTGGTTGCGCATCTCGAAAAAATTTATTTGGTTGTGCACCAGGAAGACCTGTTACTGCTTCGTATGATGGTGGTGGCGTTTGCAACTAGAAATTATACAAATATAAAATATAGAGCGCATATTTCAAAACAATTTTGATTATTTTATAAATACTTACAACATCAACCATTTTGAATATTTACTTCTTTTGTATAAACACAGGCAGAGACTATTGAACAGTACACAGCAAACACAATAACAATATAAAATTTCAATTTTGGAGAAATATCTTGTGAAACGCATAAATCGGCGGTTTTTTATAGTTTTGCTCGCACACATGTTCGTTATTTTATAGAGAGAAAATTGTAATTTAGGCTAATAAGACGTCGCGCGGTGTCTTTCTAGTACATATAAAACTCGAGTAATGAGAAACAAGCTAATTCAAGATTTTTCAAACTTACTTAGATAAGGCAATATAATTTGGAAAATGTTCACGTTTTTATGTTAAAATCACCTGTGCTAAAGCTGAATTATTCTGGAATAAAAATGTAACATCTGAAAATGTGAAGCAACCGCGATGATTAGAAATGGGATTTCGCATTTGAAAAGTCCACCATATGTAACACAAGCAAATGGACTCGCTGAACGGGCTGTACAAACGGTTAAGAAAACTTCTTAAATCTCTTGGATCCGAAATGAAGTGTTCTTATGATGAGCATAAACGCCTTACAAGTTTTCTGTTGGCGTACAGAACCACACCGAGTTCTGTAACATTCGAGACACCGTCAAACTTGTTGTTAAAATTTGAACCAAGAACTAGACTTATGCGGGTTAGAACTGAATTTGGATCAACCAATATGAAAGGTAAATATTTTTCAAATAGTATTAACCTTTTAAAGTCCTTTATAGAAATGGGAGCCTGCAAAAGTGTTATTTGGTTACAAAAGTTTTCTATTTATTTCACCTGTACAAATACGCTACATTTATTACACGTTTTTTCTCAATATTCCATCAACCATTTTCGTTTTTCACCTTAAAATTCAGTCATATTTAGATCAGAAACGGCAATAAGGAATGTTCCTTTTCCAAAAGGCTGCCAGCTGGGAGGACAATAATATTATTACCAGACGATTTTAATTCTGATCGTGTTTCTTTAGCCAAGCTTCCTTATCAAAATTGTACGATGTATAAATTTTGGGGGCACTAAAAATATTGTGAGAGTACAAAATTAATTCGTGTATAGAAATTTGTATGTAGATATGAACTCACCTGTACACTGGCGGAGAATCACGAAAACTGTTCAGTATAACTAGAACAACGATAATGATCACAATTATGAAAAATATGAAACATAAACATTTTATACAGCACAATAAACATATTTTGGTTTTGTAATTCATTTGTTGCTGATGAGATTCGAATGGTGGTGGTGGTGGTGCTGGCGGAGGATACATTGATGGTGTAGTAACTAATGTTGGATGCCAACCGACATTGGGTGCCGTCATCTGTATACTGTCGGGCTGTGGTTGCGTTATTGGAAGATAATGTTGTTGTATTGATCCATGCTTTGGCGGTGGCGTACGAAACTAAATAAAAAAACGTATTAAATGTAAATAAATGGTTTCGATTCTAAAATTATTTAAACACCATACGTCATCCATATTTTGAATTTTTTATTTTATTTTATACGAAAAGCTGGATTTTATTGCTCACCCCACAACTAACTCTCATGAACTAAATATACATTTTGTGAGGAATATTGATGTTTACAAAATTACGTCATGCACACACTAAAAACCAAAAAAAAAAAAAAAAAAAAATTGGTATGAGTTTAATAAACATTTATTTTACATTCAGACATACATACACATAAATACAATAAAATATAAAAATTTTGTGTATAAGACGTTCAATTTCGGCCAAACTTCTACATGAAACTATTTGTAATTGTACCAATTCTCACTTGTGCGTTACTCGCTCCTGATTAGATTCGACAATAACTGTGAACACCAGAATGAGAAACAATAAAGTTATAAGCGTTATAAAAAACCAAAGGCAAACTAATCTCTGGAGAAATATGTTGGGTTCACTCCCAGAGATATTATTGAGTACAATACATAATATGAGTATCAACCATTTTGATTAGTTCAACCGACGGACAAACACAGACACATAAACTAAATTTAGAATTTTGGTTCATTGGAATATACAAATTTATTTCACATTTTAGGCACTTTTGTGTTTTTTGTTTTGTAGATTCAATTTAGAGTTGATGCAGCTTTTTCTCTAGTTCGTCTTGATTCCGTTCCCAGGTTTCAAAATCGAAATTAAAATTAGGTTTTACTTTGTTAACGTGATTGTTGCTGGTAAATTTTACAACAGATATGATCAGTGTTACAACACCAAAAATACAACAAAACACTATAATATAACAAAATACCATGCCCACGTCGTTACGGGACTGTTGTTGCTGGTAGTATGCTGTCCTATGTGGTGGCACGGGTCGTTGTATCATGGGTATTGTATATGGTGAATATGCGATGGGCTGAGATTCTGACATCGTTGGTGTAATTATGGAATCCTCATGAGGTGGTTGCGCACCTCGAAAAAATTGATTTGTTTGTGCACCAGGAAGACCTGTTGCTGCTTCGTATGATGGTGGTGGCGTTTGCAACTAGAAATTATACAAATATAAAATATAGAGCGCATATTTCAAAACAATTTTGAATATTTTATAAATACTTACAACATCAACCATTTTGAATGTTTACTTCTTTTGTATAAACACAGGCAGAGACTATTGAACAGTACACAGCAAACACAATAACAACATATAGTTTCAATTTTGGAGAAATATCGTGTGTGAAACGCGTAAATCGGCGGTTTTTTATAGTTTTGCTCGCACACATGTTCGTTATTTTATAGAGAGAAAATTGTAATTTAGGCTTATAAGACGTCGCGCGGCGTCTTTTTAGTACATAAAAAACTCGAGTAATGAGAAACAAGCAAATTCAAAATTTTTCAAACTTACTTAAATAAGGCAGTTTAATTTGGAAAATGTTCACGTTTTTATGTTAAAATCACCTGTGCTAAAGCTGAATTATTCTGGAATAAAAATGTAACATCTGAAAACGTGAAGCAACCGTGATGATTGATACCTATACGGATTGCACAGGATAGTCGTGCAATTTTCCATTTGGATTACCCGATTTGAAGATTTTCTATTTTGTGATTTATATTAAAGGGATTTCCAAAATTTTCAAAAAAATAAAATTTTCTATGAAATTTCAAGAAATATACAAGCTATCTAAATACACGTTGGCACAACAATTACAGGCACGATAACATATATTTAGATGTATCAAGGCCGCAATCGGAGTTCAATTGCAAATTTTAGTTTTTTTTGGGGCTGAGAATTTGCAGAACTATTAAGGTGATTGTCAGAAAAATCGAATTTCCTCTGAAATGTATGGAAATAATTAAGCAATCTAAATGCACGTTGGCACAACAATTACAGGCCACAAAACTAACATTTAGAGGTATCTAGAACTGCAATCGGAGCTCAATTGCGGATTTTAGATTTTTTTGGCTGAGAATTCGCTGAACTATACTAAGGTGATTTTCAGAAAAATCGAATTTCCTCTGAAATGTATGGAAATAATCAAGCAATCTAAATGCACGTCGGCACAACAATTACATGCCCCAAAACTAACATTTAGAGGTATCTAGAACCGCAATCGGAGCTCAATTCCGGAGTTTAGATTTTTTTGGTTGAGAATTCGCTGAACTATACTAAGGTGATTTTCAGAAAAATCGAATTTCCTCTGAATTGTATGGAAATAATCAAGCAATCTAAATGCACGTTGGCACAACAATTACAGGCTCCAAAACTAACATTTAGAAGTATCTAGAACCGCAATCGGAGCTCAATTGCGGATTTTAGATTTTTTTGGTTTACAATTCGCTGAACTATACTAAGGTGATTTTCAGAAAAATCGAATTTCCTCTGAATTGTATGGAAATAATCAAGCAATCTAAATGCACGTTGGCACAACAATTACAGGCTCCAAAACTAACATTTAGAAGTATCTAGAACCGCAATCGGAGCTCAATTCCGGAGTTTAGATTTTTTTGGTTGAGAATTCGCTGAACTATACTAAGGTGATTTTCAGAAAAATCGAATTTCCTCTGAATTGCATGGAAATAATCAAACAATCTAAAAGCACGTTGGCACAACAATTACAGGCTCCAAAACTAACATTTAGAGGTATCTAGAACCGCAATCTGAGCTCAATTTCGGAGTTTAGATTTTTTTGGCTGAGAATTCGCTGAACTATACTAAGGTGATTTTCAGAAAAATCGAATTTCCTCTGAATTGTATGGAAATATTCAAGCAATCTAAATGCACGTTGGCACAACAATTACATGCCCCAAAACTAACATTTAGAGGTATCTAGAACCGCAATCGGAGCTCAATTGCGGATTTTAGATTTTTTTGGCTGAGAATTCGCTGAACTATACTAAGGTGATTTTCAGAAAAATCGAATTTCCTCTGAATTGCATGGAAATAATCAAACAATCTAAAAGCACGTTGGCACAACAATTACAGGCTCCAAAACTAACATTTAGAGGTATCTAGAACCGCAATCGGAGCTCAATTCCGGAGTTTAGATTTTTTTGGTTGAGAATTCGCTGAACTATACTAAGGTGATTTTCAGAAAAATCGAATTTCCTCTGAATTGCATGGAAATAATCAAACAATCTAAAAGCACGTTGGCACAACAATTACAGGCTCCAAAACTAACATTTAGAGGTATCTAGAACCGCAATCGGAGCTCAATTGCGGAGTTTAGATTTTTTTGGCTGAGAATTCGCTGAACTATACTAAGGTGATTTTCAGAAAAATCGAATTTCCTCTGAATTGTATGGAAATATTCAAGCAATCTAAATGCACGTTGGCACAACAATTACATGCCCCAAAACTAACATTTAGAAGTATCTAGAACCGCAATCGGAGCTCAATTCCGGAGTTTAGATTTTTTTGGTTGAGAATTCGCTGAACTATACTAAGGTGATTTTCAGAAAAATCGAATTTCCTCTGAATTGTATGGAAATAATCAAGCAATCTAAATGCACGTTGGCACAACAATTACATGCCCCAAAACTAACATTTAGAGGTATCTAGAACCGCAATCGGAGCTCAATTCCGGAGTTTAGATTTTTTTGGCTGAGAATTCGCTGAACTATACTAAGGTGATTTTCAGAAAAATCGAATTTCCTCTGAATTGTATGGAAATATTCAAGCAATCTAAATGCACGTTGGCACAACAATTACAGGCCCCAAAACTAACATTTAGAAGTATCTAGAACCGCAATCGGAGCTCAATTCCGGAGTTTAGATTTTTTTGGTTGAGAATTCGCTGAACTATACTAAGGTGATTTTCAGAAAAATCGAATTTCCTCTGAATTGTATGGAAATAATCAAGCAATCTAAATGCACGTTGGCACAACAATTACAGGCTCCAAAACTAACATTTAGAGGTATCTAGAACCGCAATCGGAGCTCAATTGCGGATTTTAGATTTTTTTGGCTGAGAATTCGCTGAACTATACTAAGGGGATTTTCAGAAAAATCGAATTTCCTCTGAATTGTATGGAAATAATCAAGCAATCTAAAAGCACGTTGGCACAACAATTACAGGCCCCAAAACTAACATTTAGAGGTATCTAGAACCGCAATCGGAGCTTCAATTGCGGATTTTAGATTTTTTTGGTTGAGAATTCGCTGAACTATACTAAGGTGATTTTCAGAAAAATCGAATTTCCTCTGAATTGCATGGAAATAATCAAACAATCTAAAAGCACGTTGGCACAACAATTACAGGCTCCAAAACTAACATTTAGAGGTATCTAGAACCGCAATCGGAGCTCAATTGCGGATTTTAGATTTTTTTGGCTGAGAATTCGCTGAACTATACTAAGGTGATTTTCAGAAAAATCGAATTTCCTCTGAATTGTATGGAAATATTCAAGCAATCTAAATGCACGTTGGCACAACAATTACAGGCCCCAAAACTAACATTTAGAGGTATCTAGAACCGCAATCGGAGCTTCAATTGCGGATTTTAGATTTTTTTGGCTGAGCATTTGCTGAACTATACTCAGGTGATTTTCAGAAAAATCGAATTTCCTCTGAATTGTATGGAAATAATCAAGCAATCTAAAAGCACGTTGGCACAACAATTACAGGCCCCAAAACTAACATTTAGAGGTATCTAGAACCGCAATCGGAGCTTCAATTGCGGATTTTAGATTTTTTTGGTTGAGAATTCGCTGAACTATACTAAGGTGATTTTCAGAAAAATCGAATTTCCTCTGAATTGCATGGAAATAATCAAACAATCTAAAAGCACGTTGGCACAACAATTACAGGCTCCAAAACTAACATTTAGAGGTATCTAGAACCGCAATCGGAGCTCAATTGCGGATTTTAGATTTTTTTGGCTGAGAATTCGCTGAACTATACTAAGGTGATTTTCAGAAAAATCGAATTTCCTCTGAATTGTATGGAAATAATCAAGCAATCTAAATGCACGTTGGCACAACAATTACAGGCTCCAAAACTAACATTTAGAGGTATCTAGAACCGCAATCGGAGCTCAATTGCGGATTTTAGATTTTTTTGGCTGAGAATTCGCTGAACTATACTAAGGGGATTTTCAGAAAAATCGAATTTCCTCTGAATTGTATGGAAATAATCAAGCAATCTAAAAGCACGTTGGCACAACAATTACAGGCCCCAAAACTAACATTTAGAGGTATCTAGAACCGCAATCGGAGCTTCAATTGCGGATTTTAGATTTTTTTGGTTGAGAATTCGCTGAACTATACTAAGGTGATTTTCAGAAAAATCGAATTTCCTCTGAATTGCATGGAAATAATCAAACAATCTAAAAGCACGTTGGCACAACAATTACAGGCTCCAAAACTAACATTTAGAGGTATCTAGAACCGCAATCGGAGCTCAATTGCGGATTTTAGATTTTTTTGGCTGAGAATTCGCTGAACTAACTAAGGTGATTTTCAGAAAAATCGAATTTCCTCTGAATTGTATGGAAATATTCAAGCAATCTAAATGCACGTTGGCACAACAATTACAGGCCCCAAAACTAACATTTAGAGGTATCTAGAACCGCAATCGGAGCTTCAATTGCGGATTTTAGATTTTTTTGGCTGAGCATTTGCTGAACTATACTCAGGTGATTTTCAGAAAAATCGAATTTCCTCTGAATTGTATGGAAATAATCAAGCAATCTAAAAGCACGTTGGCACAACAATTACAGGCCCCAAAACTAACATTTAGAGGTATCTAGAACCGCAATCGGAGCTTCAATTGCGGATTTTAGATTTTTTTGGTTGAGAATTCGCTGAACTATACTAAGGTGATTTTCAGAAAAATCGAATTTCCTCTGAATTGCATGGAAATAATCAAACAATCTAAAAGCACGTTGGCACAACAATTACAGGCTCCAAAACTAACATTTAGAGGTATCTAGAACCGCAATCGGAGCTCAATTGCGGATTTTAGATTTTTTTGGTTTACAATTCGCTGAACTATACTAAGGTGATTTTCAGAAAAATCGAATTTCCGCTGAATTGTTTGGAAATAATCAAGCAATTTAAAAGCACGTTGGCACAACAATTACAGGCTCCAAAACTAACATTTAAAGGTATCTAGAACCGCAATCGGAGCTCAATTGCGGATTTTAGATTTTTTTGGTTTACAATTCGCTGAACTATACTAAGGTGATTTTCAGAAAAATCGAATTTCCGCTGAATTGTTTGGAAATAATCAAGCAATCTAAAAGCACGTTGGCACAACAATTACAGGCTCCAAAACTAACATTTAGAGGTATCTAGAACCGCAATCGGAGCTCAATTGCGGATATTAGATTTTTTTGGTTTACAATTCGCTGAACTATACTAAGGTGATTTTCAGAAAAATCGAATTTCCGCTGAATTGTTTGGAAATACACAAGCAATCTAAATGCACATTAGCACAACAATTACAGGCCCCAAAACTAACATTTAGAGGTATCTAGAACCGCAATCGGAGCTCAATTGCGGATTTTAGATTTTTTTGGTTGAGAATTCGCTGAACTATACTAAGGTGATTTTCAGAAAAATCGAATTTCCTCTGAATTGTATGGAAATAATCAAGCAATCTAAAAGCATGTTGGCACAACAATTACTTGCTCCAAAACTAACATTTAGAGGTATCTAGAACCGCAATCTGAGCTCAATTGCGGAGTTTAGATTTGTTTGGCTGAGAATTCGCTGAACTATACTAAGGTGATTTTCAGAAAAATCGAATTTCCTCTGAATTGTATGGAAATAATCAAGCAATCTAAAAGCACGTTGGCACAACAATTACATGCTCCAAAACTAACATTTAGAGGTATCTAGAACCGCAATCTGAGCTCAATTCCGGAGTTTAGATTTTTTTGGTTGAGAATTCGCTGAACTATACTAAGGTGATTTTCAGAAAAATCGAATTTCCTCTGAATTGTATGGAAATAATCAAGCAATCTAAAAACACGTTGGCACAACAATTAAAGGCTCCAAAACTAACATTTAGAGGTATCTAGAACCGCAATCGGAGCTCAATTGCGGATTTTAGATTTTTTTGGTTTACAATTCGCTGAACTATACTAAG
This sequence comes from Tipula helvola, assembly GCA_963556165.1. NCBI lineage: Eukaryota > Metazoa > Arthropoda > Insecta > Diptera > Tipulidae > Tipula > Tipula helvola. The sequence continues at coordinate 327,005,342 of OY744483.1, read as the reverse complement.
GTGATTTTCAGAAAAATCGAATTTCCGCTGAATTGTTTGGAAATAATCAAGCAATTTAAAAGCACGTTGGCACAACAATTACAGGCTCCAAAACTAACATTTAAAGGTATCTAGAACCGCAATCGTAGCTCAATTGCGGAGTTTAGATTTTTGGCTGAGAATTCGCTGAACTATACTAAGGTGATTTTCAGAAAAATCGAATTTCCTCTGAATTGTATGGAAATAATCAAGCAATCTAAAAGCACGTTGGCACAACAATTACTTGCTCCAAAACTAACATTTAGAGGTATCTAGAACCGCAATCTGAGCTCAATTGCGGAGTTTAGATTTTTTTGGCTGAGAATTCGCTGAACTATACTAAGGTGATTTTCAGAAAAATCGAATTTCCTCTGAATTGTATGGAAATAATCAAGCAATCTAAAAGCACGTTGGCACAACAATTACAGGCTCCAAAACTAACATTTAGAGGTATCTAGAACCGCAATCGGAGCTCAATTGCGGATATTAGATTTTTTTGGTTTACAATTCGCTGAACTATACTAAGGTGATTTTCAGAAAAATCGAATTTCCGCTGAATTGTTTGGAAATACACAAGCAATCTAAATGCACGTTAGCACAACAATTACAGGCCCCAAAAATAACATTTAGAGGTATCTAGAACCGCAATCGGAGCTCAATTGCGGATTTTAGATTTTTTTGGCTGAGAATTCGCTGAACTATATTAAGGTGATTTTCAGCAGTAATATCCCAAGAGCATTGATAATTTCCCGAAATAATTTTATTATATTTTTCGAAAGCACGTTGCTTGGTAACAGCCCGAAGCCGTAGGCTTCGGGCTGTTACCTAAAAGCAACGTGCTTGAGGAAAATATAATAAAATTATGAGGTATTCATCAATGCTCGAGGGGTATTCGACGAGAAAATTTTTTGCAATTTTATTTTATTCTAGCAGTAAGGCTGCTAGATTGTAAATTGTTCTATGAAAGTGTCATTTTGAAACAGTATTTATTGTAAAATAAAACTATAAATTCTTTTCATCTAGTAGCCAGAGTATGTTTTTCTAAAATCGCAAGCCTATTAAATCGGTCAATTTCGAGTCACGTGTACAAAATATACCAATCAAAATAACATTACACTGATAACATCCCTAGGGAAATTATCAGTGTAATGTTATTTTGATTGGCTTATTTCGTACACGTGACTCAAAATAGACTGATTTAACAGGCTTGCTATTTTAGCAAAAAATTTTCAGAAAAATCGAATTTCCTGTGAAATGTATGGAAATAATCAAGCAATCTAAATGCACATTAGCACAACAATTACAGGCCCCACAACTAACATTTAGAGGTATTTAGAACAGCAATCGGAGCTAAATTGCGGATTTTAGATTTTTTTGGTTTACAATTCGCTGAACTATACTAAGGTGATTTTCAGGCAAATCAAATTTTCTCTGAAATGTATGGAAATAATCAAGTAATCTAAATGCGCGTTGCTCCAACAATTACGGGTCCCAAAACTTATTTTTAGATGTAATGCTACAATTGTTTGTTTTCTGGTCATAGTTTGGAAAGATTCAAACCCTAAATTCAAATAGGAAACTCGGGTTGGAACGGTTTAAAAGTTTTACCAATTCTTCAAATGAAAGAAGAAACATAAACACGTTAAGAGCTGTGCAGTTTGGGTACAGCTGCATTCTTAAGCACAGTTAAGACTTTCATTTAACCTGCTACTGATTTATTAATTTCTACATGCACGCCAAAGTATACGCGATTCATTTTACGTTGATGACCTACTTTATGGTGGTGAAACTATTCTTGAACGATGTTTTAAATATACTTCAAGCTGGTGGTTTCCACCTACGAAAACTTATATGTCAACTAAATATTTGTCCGATTGCGCTGGCGTTGAGCACTGTAATTCCATTTGCATCACTCGATTATTTCTACACATTTTATATGAAAATCACCTGTGCCCACAAATTCTAGGTCAAAACTGTAAAATTTGCAATAAACTATGCACCAAAAAAGTTTGACCAGCATTGCACCACATGAAGATAATAAACAAAACGAAAACTAAATTAAGATGAGAACAACACTTTATGTATGAGAAAATATTTGCAGCTTTCTTCATTATTGACTATTGAGAGAGGGTAAAGATTGTGACATTTAGGACACAAGAAACTTTTTATTTAAAACTGTATTTATAGTAAACATTCACTTTATTTGCTAACTACAAAAACCAATTAACTTATTAACGTATACCACTATAACCGTAATGCCCGGTGTCTTGTCTCACTTTACACATTGGGGCCACTTTAATCATTACAAGGTAAGCAAGTCCCAAACCAAATAAGATTGCAGTAATACATCCGCACGTCTTAATCTCCCGAATTTGTTGGGCTTGGTGCCGCAGCAATCTCGTTTGTTGTTGTTGTTGTTGTTGTGGTGGTGGTGGTGGTGTTGGTACAGGTGGTGCTACACAATAAAATTGATTTGTTTGAGTAGCTGATTTAGTTTGAATACCCATTACTGATTCATACGATGGAGGTGGTGCATTCGGCTAATATAGACATTTAAAATTGTACACAGGATGCTTATTAACGTTCCAATATAAATTTGTACTTTCTAACACTTACATCATCCATGTTAATTTTTTATAATCACGTTTTAAATAGTTTATGAGACTAACCCTCGAAATAATCAACAACAACTTTATATACTCGATGAACAACGAACACATAGAAACTACCTAGACACATTTTTTAGTTTTTAGATTTTGGAGAGTTTATTGGTATAAACTATAAAAACGCGTAAATTCACGACACACTCAAAAAATAGTGTGCTCAAGCGCACGTGATCTAAACTACTATTTACGAGGGTTGTGTACAATTCAAATTATCAAAATGAGAGAATTTCAATTCGTTGTGGTGAGAAAGCTTTACAAGTTTTTAGTTTAAACTTTGATATTTTATTAAATTCGAGAAAACCCTTAACAATTTGTTGTTTGTGAGAATAATTTGACTTAACTTTACAAGCTTTAGAATGTTTGTACAGTAGTTTCTTAGAAATATTTAAACCATAGCTTTACGTCAAAGTCTATCATTAATATTTTTTCTAAAGTAGAAGCAAAAACTGATTGATTAATCACCAAAAACCTTTGATTTCATTGGATATGACGGAAACCGGATTTAAATCTATAAATTAAACGATGAAACTCGTTTCAAATTTTGCTGAAACGTTTAAAATTTTCAATGTTAACCAATATCGCTTAATTACGAAATTGAGCTTTTACAAAGTATAAATTGGTTTTATATATTTTTGAGTAATTACGTCAATTAAAGCATAAATATTACATCGAAATTGGAGCACTATTGCTGATGTACAAATTGTTTTTTGAGATCGTTGCGAAGAAGTACTTGGTATCAACCATTTTGGAAAACTGAAGCCAGTTGAACGTTAATTTAAAGGTATTGTGTGAGATAGTGAAATAGAGACTTGTGATCGGGAAGGCCAATCGAATTTATTATACATTGGCTTGCAGGTATTATTCTCTGTATATTTAAATTATTTGTTCAATACGAAAGTATATTGTGCAAGTGAAGTGATCGTTACTAGAATTTATCGTCATTTCAGTTACAAATATATAGTGAAAAACTCAGTAGTGCGTTAAATAAATTAAATGAAACCAGAAGTGAATTTAAAATCTTTAAAAGTTACACATACTTCAATCAAAGGTCAAATGCCAAAGCTGTATTACTACGTGTCGGCTCCGGGAGACTAACGAAACCTTGATGGATTTTATTCCAAATTGGGAGCTCGATCTTTGATATTGATCCGGAACAGGACAGTGACATATTAGATCTGACGGAACAATATTATGTTGTGGAATCTCGTCTATACAGATTTCGAACGAGAATATAACCCGGAAAATCCATATGAATCACAGAATGCATCTATCTAACACCAGCATGAATCTTACCTTACAAGGGTTGAATACTGGGCAGAAACATTAGGTGAAACGTCAAGCAATGTGGGTAAATTAGCTGACACTGAGCAAAATCGATTGTTCGTCAGAACCGCATATCAAAATTCAAATGGGAGATTTGTAGTGCAACTAAATATCCATGAAACAAGACAAAGGGCAATTGGGAAGGTCATTAAGTGCAGCACTAAGTTGACAAAGAATGGTGGAATAAAAATTGGACATATAGTAAAGGTTAAAGATAAGGGCGTAGGTAATCTAAACTATCCACCCCATCATCGCATCTTAAAAGCATCAAACCCTTAAAGCACGAAACGATTTACTAATGGTGGTGTCTATGACAGCCAACATTTTACGCTATACTATTACACTTCCGTTTGAATAAAATATGGGTTAGTGCCGACGTGGAGAAGATGTATTTGTTCGAAAAGATGATAGGAAGTGCAAGCGATAGTCTTGAAGACAAATGACAGAGAGCCCGTGAAGTACTACACCCGTAAAATAGTTTTCGTTAATAGTGACATTTTCGTCTCTCGGCCTTGGGCCCGATTTTATGAACGAATCCTCTGATTTAGCGTAGTTTGCATTGTTTCATACAAGGCAAACTACGCTAAATCAGAGGATTAATCATTTATCCTCGTTCATAAAATCGGGCCTAACAGAGTCGAAATTTCAACGAAAAATCTGTAACGTCAACGCATCTCCCCCAAAAACATAATTAAAACGAAAATGACAGGATCCCGAAAATGATTGGACAGGATCTTAGCAAACGGAAATTTCACTTGATTTCAATGTTACCGTTCGGTTTACCAATCGGTAAAGGCCACTTTCAAAATAAACGGCTCATATATGCTTTTTACTATATGCTGCCCCATTTTTGCTGTTACATATTGCCGTCTGATTACTCCCGACCACTAATTTACCAGTAAATTTGTTAAGCCTAAGTACTTGTATAGTTCACATCATCTAATATTTAATATACACGCGCTTTCTCATTTACCGGAAGATATTTAGAAAGATTTTGTGTACCAGATAAAATCTTTACTATGACAGAATAGTCAGCCATTTTCACAGATTTAGTATAATCGGTTGATCGAATTTAATGGTGTATACCAGAAGAGGCAACAGATTGTAATAAATCCGAATTTCCAATAATGAAACGCAAAACTAATAAACTACTAATGGTATGATAAAAACTATATTTGAGGAAATTGTAGTTAAGGACTTCAGGCTAAACAAACAGTGATAATCGCAACTGTTGGTTTTTAATGGAGAATAGAAACATTATAAAGTTTATCCATGCGACTAAGAGCAGCAGTGGTCTGTATATTTTTGGATCAGCATCATCTCAAAAATCGAGTTTAGTTAACCTTTCAATTTTGTTTGATAAACTAGATATTACTAGAAAGAGCTAAATATCGATTTTGTATTCACAATATCGGGTGATCAAAAACGAAAAACTCTACAACTCGGCTATCTTACGTTATTCGCCGTCCCTGTGAACAGTCGTCGTTTATCGTTATCGTCATAATTTTTATCATCGTGAGTTTTGTTCTTCGTGGGTTTAATCATCGTGGGTTTTAAAATTTTATTTATTCGCATTTTAGTCCGTGATATTTTCATCATTCCCTCCATCACCGTGGTCACCTTCACTATCGTCATCGCTGTTATATTCGGAATAATTATCGCGCCATGGTTTAATGTGATCGGTACTCGGAAGTCGTCCTATATGGTCCGATGTGGTCGCCAATTTTCTTCAATTTGCACTTCTCATTTAGGCTCACCTCAATAATTTTGTAAGGCCCAAGAAACATTGGTGTAATTTTCAATGCCGATCCGAACTGCGTCCTTTTGACTGCCACAATGTCTCCAATCTTGTACTTGATCATTTTATTTTTTTCTAGCCTCCGATTTCGTTTGTTCGTATTCCACCAAAAAATCGTTCATAATTTCTGCCTCGATAACTTCTACAATTTGTCGATCTTCTGGGTTTCTAATCTTTACTCCAAGCATGACATCAAATGGTGCAGTCGCAATGCTTCTTTGCCAGGTTGCATTTAGGAATCTCTGTAATCCATCCGTGTGTCTGTACCAATTTTCTGGAGCATCAATAGTCAATTTTGTCAAAGCTGGAATAACTATTCGGTTTATTCGGCCTGTCGTGATGAGTGAAAGATGAATCTGGTTATCGACATAGTATTGATTAAACTTGTTTGAAGTGAACGCCGCACCTATTTTTTTAAGCGATTATCCTTTTCGGGTTTCCAAAATTGACTTTCTGTATGTCCAACTTCCTAATCGTTTCAGCAGATGTCAACGTCTTCACGGGGTACAGCCACATGAACTTGGTAAAAGTATCTACAACTATATAAATACATTTGTATTGCTTGGGTGTATTGCACAATGGATTGAGATGGTCGATGTGATAAGTCGTTAAGGGATAGCCATTTTTCGGGATTGGATGGAGGAATCCTTCCTGTTTTCCAGACTTCCTTTCAGCCAGTATACACGGGATGCAGTTTCTTTGGCAATTCTCACATAAATCCTTCAATTTAGGTACAAAATATTCCCGTTGAATCGCTTCCATCATCTTTTTGACTCAGAAGTGGCCCTTTTCGTGAAAATTTTTAACAATTTCTCTCTGTATCCTTTTCGGGACAACTAAAAAATTTCGGCCTTCGTCGTCTGCTTTGAACGAAACGCCTCTTTCCAGGAAAAACTTCTCGTATGGACCGTAGCTTGGAGTAGTATGGAGTAGCTTGATGATCACCTTCAGATGATCATTTTTTGTTAACCGGCTTGTATTCTTTCTAAGAACTCGTACCGTAAGGTCATGATGTTCCAACTTGTACTAATAATCTTGTAATATTAGAGCCCAGCGCGCAATCCTCGGAAAAATTTCCTCTGTCCATTGTCATTTTGAATGCGGCGCAGTCGGTTACGATTTTGAACTCAATGCCCAACAGATAGACCGTCAGTTTTATTAATGCTGCCATAATCGCAAGCACTGATAGTCTTTTTGCTGTAAAAGTAAACCGGATGAAACTGGTTGTCTACTTGACTCTTTTGCATCAAGATCGCCCCAAATCCGATTTTGGATGCATCAGTGTGGAGTCTCTCTGTCTGGGCTAAAAATATTTAAAATAGATTTATCGATTAATATTTTTTTCAATTTTTTGAAAGAACTTATCTGTTTCTCCGTGAACTCGAATTTCATGTTTTTCCTGAGAAGGTCTGTTATCGGGTTCGCTACGATCGAATAGTCCTTGATGAATTTGCGGAAATATTCCGTCAGTCCCACAAAAAATCTGCACTTGTCTGATTGTTTTGGGCACCAGAAATTTCGATACTGCTACAGTCTTATTCTCCGATGGTCCCACCGTCCCTTCCGAGATAACATATCCTAAGTACTCAATGCGACGACAAAGAAATTGGCACTTTCCCACTTAAGCTTTAGTCCATATTCTCTTGCAACTTGCAATACTATTAAGTTTCTCTTGCCCTCTTGTTCGGTCTGCGACCAATTCTTTAAACACGAAGTGAATGATCCGTTCAAACACTGCGGGCGACGTACACAATCCGAATGGCGCTCTCTTGACTGACCAGTTTGTATTACAAAGGCCATGTATTTTTGGCTGTCCTTCTCGACTGGAACGTGAAAAAATCCATTTTCCAAATCGAGCGTAGTAAACACCAAAGCGTTGTATAACCAGTCGATTTGGTATTCTATTAATAGGAGAGGGTATCTATCCATAATAATTTCCTTGTTGAAGCTACGATAATCGATGCAAATACGCTTGGTGTTATCTGCTTTATTGACAAGTACGACTGGACTCGCGTATTCTGATGAACTAGGCTCTATAATCCCATTTGCTAACCACTCCGCTATTTGTCTATCCACTTCTTATTTTTCGCCAGACGATAATCGCCTCGTGTGTTGCCATATTGGTACATCACTCTGTAGCAAAATCTTCATTTGTACTGGACTCTTCGTCGTTGTAATTGGTTCGTACTGATCCACTAACGTTTGGATCTTAATTCTGGAACAATTATCTAGCTGAACGTTTAACGTAAAAATTAAGTTGATATTATATCCATTCACGACTGCGGCCACAAAACAAACAGAAGTTACCTGCCAGTTATATCAAGCTAATGAGATATTATGTATCCAAGCTGCTACCATTCAATAAATTATGTCAGCAATCGACATATCATATCAAAATTCGAAGTATTATGCCATACCAGAATTAAAATCTTTGGTGTCAAAATTCGATATCGACGCCAGAATTCGCCATGTACCACATTCGAGATATTACACCAGAATCCCAGTCATGTCAGAATTTGAATTTTTGGTGCCAGAATTCCAATTACCGTGTCAGAATCCAATAAATGATGTAAGAGTTAAATTTGCAATGTCAGAATTTCTATTTATGATGCCAGAACTCGATATCAATTTAATATGTTTTGTCCGAATTTGAGGTTTTGATGTTAGAATTCGGTACATCATATCAGAATTCGATGTATCATGCCAGAATTCAATATGAAATTTCAGAGTTTGAAATTGTGTTGTTAGAATTCGATACATCATGTCGATACATTATACCAGAATAAAATAAATTATGTTATAAATCGAAATATCATGTCAGAATTCGATGTGTTGTGTCAAAATTCAATATGTCACGTCAAAATTTGAATTTTTAATGCCAAAAATAGATACTTCATATCAGAATTCGAAAAATCATAAGCGAATTCGATATGTCTTATCAAAATTTAAATCTTTGATGTCAAAATTCGATATCTCTAATCAGAATTTGTATTTATGATGTCAGAATTCTATATACTATGCCAGAATTCGATATTTCATGCCAGAAATCGACATGTCTCACATATTCGAGATATTATGCCAGAATCCATTCGTTACTTCATGTCAGAATTTGATATTCATGCCATAAATTAAATTTTTTATGTCACAATTCGATATATCATGCCAAAACTTGGTAAATCATATCAGAATTCGATATGTAATGTTCTAATGTAGTATGTATAGTTCGGAATATCATGTCAGAATTTGACATACTAAGGGAAAACTCAATAAATAATTTTAGAATTCGATATGTCATATCAAAATTCGCATTTATGTATATTATGTCAGAATTCTACACATCAGAATTTTACATACGACACGTTAAATTTCGATATGACATGTCAGAATTGTATATCTTATACCGTAGACTACTGACTATGATATATCGAATTCTGAAGCCTTGAGATGATATATCAAAGAATTCCATATCTCATATCAAAATTCGATAAATTTCTGTAGCGTTTGACTTTATGACGTCAGAATTCAATAATTCATGTAAGAGCTTGAGTATGGATGTCAAAATTAATTCGAAATATCATGCCGGTATTTGATAATCCTACCAATATTCGATAAGTCGTGTCAGAAATAAATTTTGTGAATCAGAATTTGAATTATTGATGTCAAAATTCGATGTATCGTGTTTGAATTCGATTATTGGAGAACAGCCAGCAGCGGTAAACAAATTTTGTTGTCGCTGCTGGCCGTGCTCCACTAATCCAATCTATATCACAAAATGACCACAAAAATAGATCTACATTTTGTAGTTCATTCGATCTATCTATTGCAAGAGGAAAAAGACTGATAAAACACCAGCATTTTTGAACCATCACTGGCTGTTAATTACGTTTATACATGCAACTGACCATTTCGTTTTTGAAAGTCGAAATAGCTGGGCCAATGATTAACATTTCTGAGCCACTGCTGGTTGCCCATTTAAATCACCAACAGTTTATCGGACAAGCCCTGAAATAGATTAGCATATTCCACCCGTTTGTTGTAATAGAAAACAGGTTTACAGAAAACCAACTTTTTAGACTTACCTTTGCCAGCTATTTTTAACTGATAAATATTGGCACAATTTAAGAAAGCTAATGCGGCCGTTGTTGGTCAGTCTATTGAGTTAGTCAAATGTAAGTCAAATCTATAAAGACAAAATTGACTTTAAATTTCGACCATTTTCTGGCAAGGATTAGCATAACAATACAAATGACTGAACAATTGACTGACATATGACCTATTTCGCCTCATATGATCGAATGGCCAATTCCATGTCATTTTATGGACATAAATTGAAAAATTGTTTTACGGCACAAGTTTGACGTATGGAACCGTAGTGGCTCCATACTTAGCAACAAGAGAGTTGAACGAACTTACAGCCACATACTACGTATGAGAGATAGCCTTTAGTTAAAGTTCTGCTAGAACGTCCCAAATCTTGGAAGTTTTTGTAAGGGACAAAATATAGCGTCATCACCAACGACAATCCGGCTGATTGTGTATCCCGGGGAATGCTACCCGAAAATTAGCAGACTGTCAGAGAAGAGTCTCGTTTGCTTTACCCTTGGCATTAAATATCTGAATCCGTATATTGATGTTGATGGAATATTGCGAGTAGGAGGAAGGATACCAAATTTTAATGTGGCGTATGGAGTGAAACATTTAATCATTTACCACCTTCCAAATTAACAACATTGATTATAGAAAATTATCAGTTGATGATACGTACGTAGACTGAGACAACAATTTTGGTTAATTAAAGCAAAACAAGAGATGATCTGGAGGTATTTGCAGTGTTTTAGAATAAAACCCATTCCATTATTACAGGAAATGGCAAATCTACCAGCTTGCAGGGTACAACATATTCGAGCATTTTTGCAAATAATGTTGATCTCGACTCGATTCCCAAAATTTATTTAAATTTTCTTACCTAAAGGAAAATGGCATTATAAAAAAACATTTTTATATTACCAACAACGGTTATTCATCTCAAATATTGAATTTGTAATATTTTGTGTTAGATCGTCAATGATCGGCACGATGCCGGGTTCAACAATTTTTTTGTATTTTAAAATAAATTAAAATTGGGCTCTTCCGAAAACACTACTCTCCGCCAGTCCTCGGATGTCCAATTTTTCCGTTCATTTGTAAATTTTAATCTTTGAGCTCTCACTTTTAGGGTAAGAAGCGGTTTTTTCGCCGATCGACAAGCGTTCAGACCTACATATGATCGTTTAATCTTCTCGTTAGTTGTTTGCTACTCCGGATTCAATACAACAATTGATCATTTGAATTTGAAATTTGTTGCTTTTTCGTCAATATTCAGTTTACAACGGCCCATTATAAAGTTTACACTTTGATGATTTAACTAGAAATCTCGATTACCACTATAAATTATTTCGCAATAATTGAAATATCAAAGAAAAATAAATGAGAAAAATTTAAAGAGACAAAGTGAAAATAAACCAATTCGCACATTTTTATGGCGCTGGGTGTATGTTCACATTTTTTAATCTTTTCACTAAAGCTAATTAGCTAAACCAATCGATTTGATGCTTTAGATCACTAACATTTTCCTAACCTCGACATTATCATTGCACAAACTATTTTCTTTCACTTTCACTGATGAATCATTTTTCGTTTGCCTATAGGTCATACTCATCAAGTTTTAAATTGGTCAATGAACTCAGACTAATAATTCTGAAAATTTTTTACACCGTCAACGTATTTTCCGTGATTGAAATTTCTTTGTACTAATAAGACGCGATACAGAGTCAAAATTTAATTCTCACATTTAAATGACATAATCGCGTTTAGCAAAAAATGTTTCTCCCCGGTACTCAATATTAGTGTTACTGTATTTATTGTTGACTCCAGTCTACCATATACTAAATAGCTGATAAAAAAATCAAAATAAAAAACATAAACGTCAAAATGGTTGATGTAAGTGTTTGTAAAATTTTTTAAATTTGTGCTTAAATTATTTAATTATTTACATTTGCAATTTTTATTTTTCGAAGATAAGATAACGTAAATTAGAAATTTTAATATAAAAAAATTCAGTACACGTTATCTGTTTAAACTATATTAAAGTGACTAAAAGTGTGCGCAGTGTAAGAAAAAAAAAATGGAAAATAAAACACTCAACGGAGAGCTCTGCAAAATGGATCAAATTCCTGCAAAACTGTTCAACTCACAGTATTTGTCAGATATTACGTTTATTATCGAAGGAAAACAGATTTATGCGCACTCTCTACTTTTAATGGTGCGCAGCAGTGTATTTCAACAGCAATTGGAACACACCTTAGGTGAAAGAAAACTTATTCCAATAACTGAATACGGATACGATGTGTTTTATCAGTTGATACGTTTTATTTACACCGACCAAATGGATGTCAGTGACGCCAATTGGTTTCATTTAATGAAATTGGCAAAGAAGTACAATGTGATAAGATTAGTTGATCACTTGTTGATAAATAATTGTTCCGAAACAAAAATGTTTGATGTTTGTATGTTGGAAACCTACAAAATTGGTTTGAAAACTTTAAAGCTCGGACCAGCAAGTATTTTCGACAAAATTTTGCATTCAGATGAACTTTTATCGGTCCATCCAGATGTATTAGAAGAAATATTAAAAGTTGACCAAATCAAAAAAGGCATAACCGAATCGAATATTATTGATGCGTTGGTCCGTTGGATGAATCATCATTGCAAACAAAATGAAATACAATTTTTTGAGTGCCGTATGAAATTTGACCGGTTGGTTAAATGTATCCGATTTCCGACGATGTCCAATGAAGAGCTGCGAAGTATTCAAATAAAATATCCAGGTTTATTAACAAAAAGTGATTTTCTGAATATTGCCGTCCACAAAATTTCCGGAGCTGAGTATGATGAAGGGTTATTTAATTTTGTTCCAAGATCGAATAGTAATTGGCCATATGAACTAACGCCTTATATAATGGGTTATTGTTGTAGTATCAAGTTTTCCGTTTCTTCTGACATGATCCTGGGTGGATTGGTTTTAGGAGGGAAAGGACGATTTGGTAATCAACCGAGAAACTTCACATTTTATCATGATGAATTTGGTAAAAAGATCAACTTGGGATTCGGTATGTCAATTCTTTGCCGTCCTGCATACATTTATACAATTGAATGGCGTAGCGGTATGTTAGTAAAATACTGGTGTCGCAAACAAGGAACCAACGTAATCGTAAATGCTCCACCAAATACGGTTAAAATCCTAGGAACTCCCGATCCGACTTTATTGGAAATTTTATTTTTGAAACCAGACGGCAGCACCTTCGATTAACCTGTACAAAAATAAATAAATAAACGATGCTTATAAAACTCGATTGATTTTGTTTAATTGCCTTATTCAATTTGAATTGAGCCGAAAATATGATGTTCACCAATAGATGGCACTTTATACATTACGAATTACGCTGTATAAATTATGAGAAAAAGAGGGCAAAGTTTGAAATTCGGTTGCTGTTTATTGAAAGTACAAAAGTACATTAATACATTTTAATCATTCATAAGACTACAAAGTGTTTATTTTTTTTAAGATTCACCCGAGATAATTAGGCCCCACATAATCAGAAGTCGAATAATGCGTGATACGGAAAACGACACGCTTCAACAAATTCGGTTGATATTACACTCGTCACTACCAGCTTCTTACACGCTTGTGTGAGGGGTAATCTGAACTGCCGGAAACTGTTGTTCATTCGTCAACAGGCTAAAGTACGGCACCAAAAGGGGAAACCTTAATAAAAAAACCTAGTCTAATATGCTACATCACCAGGTGGACATTCTTCGGAAATGTAATTTTGCATGTAAGTCAAAATAATTTTAATCGATCAAATTCTAATTCAAAATATTTTTTCTGGTTCTGAAGTCGATTAAATTGTTCAAATTCCCATTCAAATGATACCACTTCTAAAACTGAAAATCTTATTTACCAGCCAAATTTAAAAGAAATATTTTATCAACAAACCCCAGAATTTAGTGACGCGGATTCAAAGAAATTTATCGAGTTAACGTTAGGTACTTCCTAAATTCCGATTTAGTAGACACTTTGGTTCAGATATTTGGTTAATTAAACGGTAATGCATCCATGATGATGTGTTTTGATATCTAAATGAAACTTGTTATGTTACTTAAGTATTTTTTCTTAGAATTAAGGCACATCTTTGCACTTAGCACAAAATACTCTAGAAGATCCTCTACAATTTGGATTTTTAGACCTAACAGCTGAGGACCTTTGTTGAAATAATGGGAAGTAGTCAACCCCGTCATAAAGGGTTATTGTTTCCGATTGTGTCTCCGATGTCATTTCTTTTACTCCTATCAAGATGACTCTTAAACCTGGCTTTAGATATGTTCATGAATTGTGGCGTTTTGATCATTACTCGGAATTTAGCAAGTCAAAATTGGGACTTACTCTATTTCAATACCTTCTGTTTCGTTTTCGGCTTTATTTTAGAAATTATTCATTTCTTTACGCGCATGTATTATAAGCACAAATATGGCAGAAGCCACATAGGTGATTTTAGAAATCCAAGCAGTAAAGTCAACAATTTTAGGGGTAGAGCCAAACAGGCGTAATATAAAAAAATCCAACGAAACAACAACCATCCACGGGATAACTAAATCCTGAATAAAGTCTGCTGAATTGCCTGCACGAAGTGCAGATTAAAACGAAGAACGTCGAAATTTTTACAGTTGTCTCTAATCAAAGCATCTGGCTTGTATCAAAATATTTACGTCAAAAGATCATTGACTTAGCATTAGCATTGAATGTGTAAATAAATTCAGAAAATAAACACGAAAATCATAAATGCGTTTTTAGGAGAATTTTCAGATTATATAACTCAGTGCTGTGCTTAATTACACTCAAACCTATCTATCTATTAAAATATCGAAAATAATTATATTTCATCACGTAATTACAACGCTTTGTAAATTTAGGGTAATAGATTAATGTCGAGAAATTTGAATAGACTCGAATAATCTCAGATTATTTTAGAATTCGAGATTATTTTAGAATTATTGTAGAATATTGATATTCTCAAAAAATGCCGAATCTTCCCGAAAATCTGGAATACACTTAGGATCCTAGGAAAATCTTGAAAAACTTCAATGCTACCTAATTGCAAATCAAATCAAAAGCAAATAACTTGTTTTTCGAAAAATGAAAGACAACTTCTAATACACTGCCACGCTTAGAGGAATTCAGACAGACGAGCTGTTCCAAAGTATTGAGGAAATTTGAAAAAACATTCTAGTGCAGCATTGCGCTCTGAAAAATCATTAGCTACCCTACTGAAGGAAAACAAAATTTGGGCCCCGAAAATTCGAAGGCCTTAGACACGTGCCTAGTATGTTTATCTGTTAATCCGCCCCTGTTCCCCTTGGGGAACCTTGTATTGGAACAGAATGCCTTTAGCGACTAATTTTAGCGGCTAATAAACCAAGTTCTAAGCGTGACAACAGTATTTGACCATTTAACTATTTTTATTTGTGAAAAGCTGAACTAAAGTTTAAAGGGCTCATATCAATGTATAATTATCAATGTTGGCTTAAAGCTTAATACATCTGAAATTAATGTTTAAAAGCTCCTAAATATTTTTGTTGTTAACGTCTTCCGTGATGGTTTTTGTTAAAGATAAACATTTGTCTAGCTTTAACTTAATTTCTAAAAGTTCTTATTACTTCCGGCTAAATTTATGTGGTCGCTAAAAATTTACTAAATCTAATTCAATTTTTATGTTGGCAATAAGTTATTGATAAGAAAAGCTCAAATAAAGTTTATGATAAAATTGTATTTAATGTTGCACATAAAACATACTTGAAGTGGAATATATGCGTAAATAAAGTGCGTGAATGCATTAAATAATGTGAAATAAAAGTCTAGTTAAGGTTTGAGTTTTAAATTTGAATTAGTGGCTTGAATTGGAATAAATTCATTCCGTGCTGGATATAACTTTTATTCTATATTTGGAAATATTGTATTATAAAACTGTCTTTGAATTATTTTTTAGGTTTTCGGAGAAAACTAGAGAATTGGAAGGAAAATTGAATATTTTGTAATAAATATAAAATTAAAAGCATTATTTTAAAATGTCTGCGTCTTTTCGTACGGAACTTTTAAGCGATTTGCATTTTAAGACTCTTAAACCGATTAACCTTCCTACCTCCTCTCGTCTCAACAGCTTTGTGTATGTTTACAAAATCTTATAATAAAACGTGGTTAGTGAACCAGAAAACCAATTCAATTTTTCAGAGCTTTAAATATTGTAAATATCCTTAGTGCATGCAAAGGTTTCAATAAAAAAGTTTGAAAACTATATACATATGCCAATCTAACTATTTGTATTAGTGAAAATAATTAAAAATTTAAAAATAAAAGCTCATATTTATGAGTATTGTTAAAATTTTCCAATAAATTTGCCATCAGATAGATGAAAACTTTACCCTCGGGTTTTCGAAATCACTTAAAGCTTCCTAACTCTATTTTTTCTGTAATTCTTCTAACAAATTTTAAAAATTCCACTGTCCTGTAAATTAAATTGTTAGAATTTTAACTATATAAACAAAAAAAGTGTTTTATCAAGAACAGTTCAATTCTTAAGAAAAAATAAGCTTAAAAAGCTTAAAGTTATTTTGAATAATATTTTTGAACTTTATTGAATAAGGTTCAGCGTATAGCCTGCATTGGGCCGTAACCCCGCAATGAATTCATGTCCAACCGCAGCAATAGAGGCTTTCCTAGGACTGAATCCGTTGCATCTGCATGTTAAAAAGGAGGCTACTATTATGGACCTTAAGATGCAGGCGGAGGGAAACATCAAACCGGGCAATATGGTGGGTCATGTGAAAATCCTCCGAAAATTTCAGACAGACCCTACCATAGGAATGCCTTCCGACTGTATACCAACTAAACTGGACTTCCACAAACCATTTTGGGTTTGGTTACCTAACCGGGATTCGTGGAGAACAGGGGAACCATCCTTCGAGCGAGGGTCAATGGTATGGTTCACAGATGGATCAAAAACGGAAGGCAGGGCGGGGGTAGGAATATACCCTCTCGAAGTCTTTGGTAACAACGCCACCGTCTTTCAAGTAGAAGTACATGCTATAGAACTTTGCGCTAGGATAGGCATTGCAAAAGGCCTAAACGATGCAAAGGTATATTTTGTATCAGACAGTCAATCGGCCTTAAAGACTCTTAGGTCTTTTACCGTTGAGCCAAGGATGGTTTGGGACTGTCTGAAGGAAATGAGGCAGCTGATGGCCTCGCCCGCGAGGGGTCTGCTTCTCCATTCATTGGACCGGAGCCCTTGAGGTGTATGTGGTGGCGAACGTATATCGATTTATAAAAATAAACAATTAATTTTATAAATCGATGGGTGAGTCGCTACAAACTCTTTCCCACGTCGAAAGATAAAGCGCATTAAGGTGATTGGTAGGCCCGATAAAACTATAAAGAAACTTCATAGAATTTCTCAACAGCTTTAGCAACACTATAATTTGAAAACATGTAGTTCCAGTCAACCATTCCCAAATCACTTTGAATAGAATTATAGTTAAGTATTTTAAAATTAGGCTTTGGAAACTGTTGGTAAGGCAAACTCTTCAATAAATATTTTTCAAATGTAACAATCAACTTTAGAAAGTGAGTGAAGACTTTGATAAATATTAACCATGCTACGATCAAGGTTAGACAGGACAAGGTTCAGGATTCTATCATTAATATTTTTGACATGATTATGTTGTTTTAATCCAGTAAATAACATAGTTTCAAATATATGATTAACTATCTGACCAAAAGAAGGTGCTGGAGAGATAGCATCACAATCAGTACTCCAAGGGTATACTAGGAAAGTTGAAATCCCCAAGGACTAAAAATTGACAGTCAATAGGAGAATCTAATATCATGTTGGAAAGTTTATTACAAAAGCTTCATAGTGCTCTAATATTACAGTAGCCTGGGAAATAAACTAGACAGACTATTATAAATTTACCATCAAATGTCTTAACTTTTATCCATAGGTTATCAAAAATATCTTCAATGCACTCAAGTTCAGAGACCATTATAGATTTTTTCAACAGAATGGCAACATATCCACTATCAATCTTGTCAATTATACTAAGGTTTCCATCTTTACGAATTACATAATAACGATCATCAATGAATTCATATTATTGGAGTCATTAAACCAGGTTTCCGTTAAGATCATAGTTATGCTGCAAAGCATTTAGCAAAAACAAATTGAAAGTTAAGCGACTCAGCACACAATACTTTCCTGGTTTCATTCATTAATGGGCGCTTCTGTTTAGGCAGGTAATTCGTAATAATTATCTTACAATCGTGCTCAAAGAGCTTAAAGTTTTAAAACTTTTTTTTAAAAATCCGGCTACTCCACTCAACAACAATTGCTTTAAGTTTAGATTTCGATTTATCACGATATATTGCATTAATAGCATTCCCATCAAGTTTGAAATTAATTGCATGGCAGATAACTTGCAGAACATTAAACAGATTTTCATTATTTACAGATACAACACCGTAAATTAAGGAACTGAATGAGTTGATACGCTTCCTCATAAAATTACATCTGCTAGTAACAGTTAGTAATTCATTGCGAATAGCAGCATTATCAGCTTTCAAATTAATAACGTCACGAGAATTAGCTCGAATTGAAGCTTCAAGTTCAGCAAATTTATCACACTCAAGTGTAATTTTCACTAAAACAGAATTTTGTACTTCAATTTTGTCGTTTAAAATTTTGGCCATCTCAGCGTGGCTGGTACGCAACACAGCGATTTGCTTTTTAATGTCACTCCAGGCATTATTAACATTATCATCACTATATTCACAAGAAGAAGGCTGATTTAAGTTGGAATCTGTACAACGACAGCAGAAAAACTCAGTAATACCCTTGTCGATGTCATTCACTTTGACTTTTAACAATTCATCACAGTTAGGATGGTAGTGCTAAAAACATATGTGACATTGGTACATGTTAGTTAACACTTGGATGACAGTCGATGATTGGAAAGGGCAGTTATCAATATTATTTAAAAGATTAAAAATATCCAACAAAGCTTGAACTAAAGAATACAAAAAATGATCAACGTTAAAAAAGAAAACGCAAAAGAGGAAATAATCGAATTACTGGGATCCCAAGACACTCCTATAAATCAACCAGACAAATGGCAAAACCTAGATTAATTAAGTATATTGAACCGACACAATACACAAATATTTAAAAAAATGGAATTTTAGGACAATTAGACAAACTGGTGTAATTTATTGCGATCCTTAAAAGAAAATAATTTTGATAGCGTTTATAGGCTACGATCAATAATTCTGGGAAAAAATTATGGATTAGAAAAAAAATCAACTGCAAATCCAATATAACTGACGGTTACTAATTTTTTTTGTAACGATAATAGCTTTAGCAATTTAAAATCAGTAAATGTGTGTTATAGTTGTGGGAAAAAAGGAACTGGTACTTTAAAATATATTCCGATTGACAAGCATAAATTAGAAAATTGGTTGGATTAATTAAATTTCAGGATTTCATTTGGAAGGTCGTAGAATTTGCGACGAGGTTGAGCACATTGAGTTACAAGCTTACAAGCTGACAAAAGCATGCTCGACAGCTTTTGAAAATTCGTGTCCACTTATTACCAAACAAAAGATTGGGAATATACCCGTTTGGTGCTCTGCTCTTAAAAAACAAATGAAACTTACTAGGAAACTGAAGAATAAAGCAAAATGCGATTAGGATAGTTTCCTAATAGCTCAAAAAGAGTATCAAAAAAGCTTAAGATCCACTCACAGAACCGCATGGACAAACTTCTGTGAGGAAATTAACATTCTCTCGGCGGTCGCTAGACTAAATAGAGCGTTGGCTAAAAATGACACCTGTAGACTTGATGCTCCTCGTCTATCAAATGGCAAGTTTCAAACGAGTTGCTTCTTTCTGTTCATTTTCCGGAATGTGTCATCGTTACCTCTGATTTTGCTCATTCTCTAACCAATAGGAATAGCAATGAAGCTCTTGACTGGAAATTAGCGGTTCGGATAGTTACGTTCGAAATTCTGCATTGAAGTATTTTCTCCTTTAAACCATGCAAATCAGGTGGTCCTGATGGACCACCTGCTCCACCTTTTTAAAGCGTGCGTTGCTTTTAGCATTGTTCCTCTGGAAAATCAGATTACCCCCAAATCCCAAAGCATTTCGGCCTATCAGTCTGTCCTCAACATTTCTTAAAACGTTAGAGAGGATTGTCAGCAGATTTATTAGAGATAAATATTTATTTAATTCCCCACTCAATAACATGCATCATGCTTATAGGGTAGGTAAGTCGTGTGAAACGGCTGTACATAAACTTGTTACTAGGATCGAAAGATCCGTCAATAATTGAGAGTTTCTTGTAGGTACTTTCTTGGACATTGCGGGAGCCTTTGACAGTACATCGTTCTTGCACCATTGTAAAATGGATTGATTGTGTGCTCAAATCTCGCATCGTTGTGGTTGGCGTGGATAATGCTTCAATCTCGGTCAAAGTTGCCAAAGGTTGTCCTCAGGAAGGTGTGCTCTCACCCCTGTTATGGCTTTTGGTGATTGACGATCTACTTGTGAAACTTCAGTAGTCAGGCTTTGTTGTTCAGAGCTACGCACGATGACGATCTTGTTATTACAGTTGCTGGAAAGCACCTGAATGTTTTATCCGACTTAACGCAGAATATCTTACGTATTGTGGAGTCGTGGTGTGGTGGAAAGGATCTACACGTTAATCCTTCTAAAACTGATATGGTTATATTTACCAGGAATCGAAATATTGGTGGACTAACTGTGCCTTTACTTTTCAGGAGGCCGGTTAACAGATCCGACCACGTTAAGCATTTAGGTTTCTTCTTGGACAGTAAACTATCCTGGAAATTTCACCTGGAGCATAAACTTCAAAAATCGACGCCACCTTTTGGCAGTGTAGATGAGCCTTTGGGAAAATCTGTGGTTTCGCGTCACTAGTACCAGAAATTGATATGGTTAATGATAGACTGATGTCTGAATTAAATTTCTCTATATTATATTCAGTGGTGCGACCTTCGAGAGATCAGTGGAGATCACTGGATTTTCTTGAGAACTTGTATGAGTCGATAGTCTTCTTTTCTGATGGCTCTCGATAATAGTTCTGCGTAATTGAGGCATTGAATCTCGCTGTTATAAATACAAATTTTGTTTTCTGTTTATTAAGGACTGTAAATACTTTTTACAACTTCTCTGTTGTAGCAACAAAACGGATGTAGCTGATTCTCTAGCAAAAGCTGGGGCTGAGTTTAAATTCAATCGTCCCGGACCAGTTGCTTCCTTACCATTTAGTTATGTTAAAAGGTTATCAAAAACTACGCTGTACGTGAATTAAAACAGCAATGGCTTACTACTTGTAGCTGCCGCAATGCCAAACTTTTTATTAATGTTGAGGGGCTTCTTCCGTCGGGCCCAAATAAATTAAATTTGAACCCTTCCGAAAATACTACTCTCTGCCAGCAGCCGGATGTCCAATTTTTCCATTCATTTGTAAATTTTAATCTTTGAGCTCTCACTTTTAGGGTAAGAAGCGGTTTTTTCGCCGGTCGACAAGCGTTCAGACCTATAGTTCGTTTAATCTTCTCGTTAGTTGTTGCTACTCCGGATTCAATACCATTGATCATTTTCGCTATTTTCACATTTGTACATTTTTTAGCATGAAATTGTAAAATTTTTTGGTTTTTCGTCAAAATATTTAGTTTACAACGGCCCATTACATATAAAATTTACACTTTGATGATTTAACTAGAAATCTCGATTACCACTATAAATTATTTCGCAATAATTGAAATATCAAAGAAAAATAAATGAGAAAAACTTAAAGAGACAAAGTGAAAATAAACCAATTCGCACATTTTTATGGTGTATGTTCACATTTTTTAATCTTTTCACTAAAGCTAATTAGCTAAACCAATCGATTAGATCATTAACATTTTCCTAACCTCGTCATTATCATTGCACAAACTATTTTCTTTCACTTTCCTTGAAACGTTGCAATTCATGAATCATACTCACCACCAAGCTTTAAATTGATGTCAGTCAATGAACTCAGACTAATAATTCTGAAAATTTTTTACACCGTCAACGTATTTTCCATGATTGAAATTTCTTTGTACTAACAAGACGCGATACAGAGTCAACATTTAATTCTCTCATTCAAATGACATAATCGCGTATAGCAAAAAATGTTTCTCCCCGGTACTCAATATTAGTGTTACTGTATTTGTTGTTGACTCCAGTCTACCATATACTAAATAGCTGATAAAAAAATCAAAATAAAAAACATAAACGTCAAAATGGTTGATGTAAGTGTTTGTAAAATTTTTTAAATTTGTGCTTAAATTATTTAATTATTTACATTTGCATATTGTAGCTAACTTTGCCGCCACCATCTTATGAAACAGCAATGCAGGAATCGCAATCATTTACAACAGTACCATTATCTGTCAATGTTACCATTACAACATCAACCTTGCCAACTTCTAGATCAAGTACGCCATCTCCAAAATATGCACGTCACCAATTTAAAAATGCCATTACTGTATCAAAGCAATCATCTTTCACATCAACTATTAGTGGACCAAGTAAATCGCAAAATACTAGTGAAAATTGTAGTCGCCAGACAAGCAATACTCTAGCTGCCTGTTACATTATAGCAATTATTTGTGTAACAACTGTTGTGGTAAAGATTGGTTTGTTTGTTTATTGAAAAAATATAGTGCCGAACGACAACATTTAATTCAGCATCATCGAGTCAGTGACCATATACATACTTACCAATACATATTTCGATTTTTATGAAGCAAGAGATCATGCATTTCTAATCACAAGATTACGATTGTAAACGTTAAAATATTGAAAAAAAAAACACGATCATTGGATTTAAAACTCAAGCATCTGGAAAACTTGCTTTGAAGGCATTATTAATATTTTTTTGTAAATTTGAATCTCAAGTGCCAAAAATGTATGAAATAAATTTGTAAATAAATATTAGAAAATTTTCGACTCGACTTTAAACTTTAGCTGCTGACATTCTATGAGATAATCAACAATAATCGAGAAACACAAATATTAGCCCTTAGTTATGGTATCCGGAAACATATTGGAAAGTGGAGCCTTGGGAATATAAATTCTTGATGATGCGAAAAGTTGTACATTGGATGAAAGCTTTCGTTTCGCTTTAATGCTTGATTCGTTACGAGTTCACCATTCAATCGCTATTTCAATCCGCAACATAAACTTCAACTCAATCAAAACTCAGCACCCAACTCAACCCAGAAATCAACACGACCAAAAAAAATTAGATTTAAACATGAATTCAATTCAAATCAACTCAACCAACGTGGTCGAAAATAATATGCGTATATAAAAACTCAACTAAAATCAACTCAGTGTTACCCTCAGCTCAGCCCAATACGAATTTGAACTCAACACAAGTCAACTCAATCTAGCCTCCAACTAAACCCCCAATTCTACCACCAAGTTAATCCTCAAACGGAACCCCAATCCAACCCCCTAATAGAATATATTTTAGCCCTCAAATCAATAGTCCGAGAACTAAATACGCACATGAACTCAACTCAGAATACCTCAAGTTATTTTCCAATTCAAATCTCAACTTCATGCCTGAATTAATATTGCCCAAAAACTGCAAGCATACAACACCAACTCAATCCTAACTCAGTCTCCAACTTTTTCAACTCACCCTCAGGCTAACTTCCAGCTGAACCCTTAACACAATCCCAAATAAATTCCCAACTCAAATCTTAAATTAACCCTAACCCATCTCCAACTTACCTCCAACTCGACCCCAACTAAAATACTACATATGTACATACTTACATGAGCTCAACTCGAATCAACATAATAAATTCCCAACTGAATACTTAAACCTAACGCAACTCAAACTCTACTCCAAGTCAACCTCAACTCAACTCGCAAATCGCCCCCCCCCCCCCCATTCAACCTTTAACTCAACTCCAAGCTCAATGCCTAACTCAATCCTCAAACAAGCATATTGTTACAAAGCCTGGAGGGATAGCGCGATCGCTGTATGGTTGATGGCAATAGCGAGGAAAGAGCCGCGCTACACGAAGCGGCCACACTCGAATAGAAGCAAGTTCGGCCGGATCCGTTCGGATTCCCTCTTTGCTAACAATTTGTCCTATATATTGAGCCTCACTTTAGAACAGATTACACTTGTCTGGATTCACCTCTAAGTTTCGAGTCATGTTTCCCAAAGCAACCCCGCGAATACCAACTGCATCATACAACAAAAGGCATGACTGTAAATTGCCAAAGACCCTCTTCGGTCGAAAATGCTGTTTTGGGTCTATCTTTAGGTTCGAGGTCCACTTGCCAGTAACCGGATTCCAGATCGAGTGTAGAAAACCAACATGCCCCTTTCGTTGCGTCGAGTATCACGTCAATTCGCGGCATAGAAAACGAGTCCTTTTGGGTTACATTGTTTAATTGCCGGTAATCGACACAGAGCCTCAGCGAGCCATCCTTATTTCGGACTAACACTATTGACGATAGTCAAGGGCTTATAGATGGTTCGATGACGCCTTTCTCTTTCATAGCGGCTAAAAGTTTTCTCGACTCTTCTTGTTTAGCTAATGGTATTTTGCGAGGTGGTTGTTTATCGGGACCGCCTTTCCAACGTCAATTTGGTGCTTTGTCAAAGTAGTTTTGCCATAGGCTCCTGAAATTTGAGCAAATCCATCCTGATTATTAGAGAAAAATTGTTCGATTAGCGTTATGAGGAATATCTTTCAGGAACTTTAGAATTAGCTCGTCAATCTGATTTTTTGTTATAGCGGCCGACACGAGTATTCCCAGGGAGTATAGTTGGCTGGTCGGTCCGATTTTCTATGCGGATTTCCTTTGGAGTACTGCAACTTGCGTCGATGAATCCTCTAGCGACCAAAACTCCATTGGGTAATTTAGACACTGCTGGATGCTCTATTAACTGGACTCCAGTTCGAGTGGTGGTTAATTTGATAGGAACGCCCGTTTTCGACCTCGAGAGTAAAGTTACCCTTAATATCGCTGTAATAGCGGAGTCTCTGGCAATGGTAAGTGGTATTTTGTTCCACTTCTGTTTGTTTAGGAGGCCATCGGCGGTTAAAGATGAAGCATTCGTCGCCTGGATGGCGATTTCTTTTGGGGCATCACATTCTTTGGAAGTCGCTGGTAATGGTAGTTTCTGGCACCCCAATCACGGTTTCGCGAATTTTTCTCTGATTCAATCTGATTTGCTCTACTGGACATCCTAAGAAGATTTTGTACTTCGCTATCCCAAATGCCATCAATAACTTGCATCATGGCGACACGATCAAGTTCCTCCTGTGGCAGGGACGAAAATTCTTTACGAGCTAATTTTTCCACATCTAGTCCGAATGCAGAGAGACTTTACTTCGGCTGTTGCATGCGATAATGGAGAAATATGTGGCTAACCTTCTCCTACTGGTGCGTCCCAAAACATAAAGTTAACGCACCACACAACCTGTCGAAGTCCCGTCTTGCCGTTGGCTAAATATTGGATAAGAGGGCCAAGGCATCGCCTCGTAGCGTCCCACCAAGTAGCAATGTCTTCTGTTGCAAGTTCCAACTATTTGCTTCAGCGACCAACTCAAAATGAGTGACGTACTCCTCCCAATCAGAGGAATCATCATATGTTGCTAGTTTTAACGGATGCATCGAGAGCGATGGACCCGGTTGGTCACTCACATTGCTGCGTGAGCCGGGTCCGCTGCGGTCTGGCTTGGCTCCTAAATGCAACATTTCTTTGAGCTGGTTGATGTTTTTGGCAAGATTTTGCCCGTCAACTTGCCCCATATTATCCGTTGGTTCGTTGCTGTATTGTGTCTTGTCATCTTCGAGTTAGGAACTGCGAGAAATTGTGTTCAGTTGTACATAACATGCACGGGCCATGTGGAGATTGTCGACTGCAGATATGTGAGTGCACCAGAGGCAATTTGGTATCTACGTGATTCTAAAATGCACGATCGACCACACTCTGTTATAGGGAACGTTCAAGAGGAGGCAACAAGATCATTGCACGAATATATACGGTAGGCATGAAAGATAAGGAACGTTTTTACCCCCACATACTTCTACTACAAGTCCCTGGGACCACCAGCTTCGAATCCCTATGCACGGTAGACGGCACTTTATGTGAGACCTTTAAAGCAGCTACTATCGCACGAAGATTGCTAGAAAGTAACGACGAATGGGATCGATGCCTAACCGATGCTGGTCTATCTTATGCCAAAGCATTTACGAGAAATGTTCGCTTACATTATCGTATTCTGCCGTCCAGCTCAGCCTCTCAAACTTTGCGAAGATCATTTGATAAATTTAACGCTTGATTATGCGAGACAGCACACGCTAATGAGACTGCAGTAAACAAGGACCTTCACAATGTCAATGCTATTCTCCTTCAACAAGGGTTGAGTTGCCATGCAATTGGTCTATCACGCAACGAGATGAACTGCAAGATCATCGATGCAATGACTGACGAGCCAAAGATCTACTACAGCGCCGATTCCATCAACTCGGAGGATCCAAATGATTGCCTCAATTTTCCCGTCGAATTTTTGAACGAGCAGACACCATCGGACATGCCTCCCTTTGTTCTACTGCTCAGGAATCAGAAGAATAATAATTTCAACACAATTTAAATATTTTATTGAAAAAATGGAACTCCAACCCAAAAAAATGGATATGGCCCAACCATTTTTTCAGGGCGCCATTTAATCTATTTTTGATTTGGAACTGTTTATAGAACTAACTTACCAGCTCAGATATAAAATGTCACTAAAATCCATCAACAAATGTGATTGTTCCATTTGAAGCTGGAAACTGGGAAGATAGTGAGAAGATATATTATTGGCAATGTTCCGCAATATTTTTATTGTATTTGAACCATATTTTAAAAGAACTCCGACATTAATCACTTTTTATATTATGAACTATCACAAACTTGCAACCTAGCGTTTGGAGGTAGAGACGTAGAAAACTGTCTGAGGAATTCTTAAGAGCATGAAAAATTCGGTTTTATATTAGGAACTACTTAAAGAATTGGCCTTATAACTCAGATATAAAATTTCACTAAAATCCGTTGACAAACGTACATGTTCCATTTGGTGCTGGGAATGTAATAAAGGCCTAGATTGGTTGTATAGGTAAAATACCAATTCCATTTTTCGCAAATCTGATTTTTTTATTTATGGTTTGTATTAATGATCAGAGTATCATTAGTAGTATTCCGCCATATTTATTGCGTTCTGGCCATATTTTATGGTAAGATACTCCATCCCTGCCCCAAATGGAACTTCTGCGGTTATGCACCAATTTCACTGAAATTTGATATCTGGCTTAACTAACATATTTGATGACCAATGATTTAGTTGCAGCATACCCAAGTGATGAATCAAGGTAGCGGATTTGAAACTTTTCTAGAAACGATTTCACCACACAACTGTTTTGTATCAATGGGTGATCGTCGCCACCCAACCAATTTTGCTGGATCTGTTAATCATGAATAATACAAATTTTCGATATCAAATTCCCACAGAAATTTTATTCGATAGATTGTTTTCTAAGAAATAAAAAAAATTTCCGAAAATGTCGTGTGATCAAAAATTATCCGTTCAGAGAGAAAAAAATACGAACGAAGCAAATTTTTTCGAAAAAGGTTGAGTTGAACTGCATCGCACACCTTAACGTCTACAACAAAATTAAATTAATTTCTTTAGAGAATAATGATCAGACAATTTGGGTTGTTTTCTTTATTTTAACAAAATTCGGTTCTCCTCTTTGGAGAGCAAGAAAATCGTGATCTGTGTATATATTTAAGTTATGTACCGAAAATGGAAAACACTAACAACGAAACGTCAAACCATTTAACAGTTTATTCGAGTAAAAATTCAAGATCAGTTATTTAAAAGTAAATGATCCACCATTCCAGTCTCTTTGTTAAATTTGTTTCGATTCGTTTTGTATTTTGGCGATTTAGGTGTTAAGTTGGTAATTTGGAATTTTTGGAGCATCTCAAGTAATTCTTCAAGAGTCGCCTTGAAACAATTTGTTTGCCCTATATAAAGTAACATTTTCGGTTTACAGCTAAACAAAAGGTTGGCATCCCCCCACATTTGATTACATTTCGACTCATCTCTTCTGCTCAATTTAATAAATATACGTGTGTAAATGTGTGCATACTCAATTTTCTTTTTTGCGAGAACATTAATTTAGTTTCGGCTTGTTACGCGTGCCATGTGCTTAAAATATGTTTGCGGCCATGGGTAATTAATTATTTTGAAGGCAAAAATTCAAAATGGGTGATGTAAGTATATTTTATTGTGAATGCTAATGAACAAATGTCGATTATTTTATATATGGACAAACAGATATGTTGGTTTTTTTTGTTCTAGTTGAATGCGTCACCACCCTCTTATGAAGATGTAATGAAAACCTATATGCTAAATCAATCACAAAATTCATTTTTGTATGTGCCACCATCGGCGCTACCGCCCATTGATGTACTTCCACCCGTTCAACAATTAATTCCATTAAATTTAAATACGATAAATACTACTCGGCGAGAACAAAGCGGTCTTTTGGCATTGGGTGGTGATTTGCTACTTGATAACGTTTTTAATATTAAGCTGTTTTCTTTTGTCTGTGTCAGTGCTGCATCTTGTATATTCCTTATTATTAAATATGGGCCAATTATATGGCGGTCAAAATAAAATTATTGTTTACAAAATATTGCCGCGTCATTGTAATTTGTTTAAATTATAATTGTTAGTGTATCCGCAGAAATACAAATTAGAAAACAAGCTCTATAAATTATGGAATGTACTTGAAGCCAATTAAACATTGTTTCACGATTAACGCCAGAACAGCATAAAGTGATTTATCATAAAAGGTACGAAATTTCTAATTTTTCGACATGCGCAAATTAGATCTCTCGAATATATGTATCTACACATTTCGTACAAAATTCAATTTGAATGAAAATCAACTGAATTGAGCCTGAAAATCGAAAATCTGCAATTGTGCTCCGAATTCGATGGTTGGTACCTATATCAAATGCGTTGAGACCGGTAATTGTCATGCCAATGAGGATTTCGATCGCTCGAATATTTCTTCACAGTTATTGAATTCAAATTTACCGAAAATCAACTGAACTATAGACCACAAAAATTCAGAGCCCGAAAATTGAAAATCTGCAATTGTGCTCCGACTTCGATGGTTGATACCTCTAGGCATTGAGACATATAATTGTTACGCCAACGGGTATTTCGATCGCTCGCATATTTCTACACATTTGACAGAAAATTGATTTTTTTTTCAAAATCAACTGAACTATAGACCACAAAAATTCAGAGCCCGAAAATCGAAAATCTGCAATAGTGCTCCGATTTCGATGGTTGATACCTCTATCAATAGGCATTGAGGCCTGTAATTGTCACGTCAATGGGTATTTCGATCGCTCGCATATTTCTACACATTTGACAGAAAATTGAATTTTTTTCAAAATCAACTGAACTATAGACCACAAAAATTCAGAGCCCGAAAATTGAAAATCTGCAATTGTGCTCCGACTTCGATGGTTGATACCTCTAGGCATTGAGACATATAATTGTTACGCCAACGGGTATTTCGATCGCTCGCATATTTCTACACATTTGACAGAAAATTGATTTTTTTTTCAAAATCAACTGAACTATAGACCACAAAAATTCAGAGCCCGAAAATCGAAAATCTGCAATTGTGCTCCGACTTCGATGGTTGATACCTCTAGGCATTGAGACATATAATTGTTACGCCAACGGGTATTTCGATCGCTCGCATATTTCTACACATTTGACAGAAAATTGATTTTTTTTTCAAAATCAACTGAACTATAGACCACAAAAATTCAGAGCCCGAAAATCGAAAATCTGCAATAGTGCTCCGATTTCGATGGTTGATACCTCTATCAATAGGCATTAAGGCCTGTAATTGTCACGTCAATGGGTATTTCGATCGCTCGAATATTTCTACACATTTGATAGAAAATTGAATTTTTTTCAAAATCAACTGAACTATAGACCACAAAATTTCAGAGCCCGAAAATCGAAAATCTGCAATTGTGCTCCGATTTCGATGGTTGATACCTCTATCTATAGACATTGAGACCTGTAATTGTTACGTCAACGGGTATTTCGATCGCTCGAATATTTCTACACATTTGACAGAAAATTGAATTTTTTTCAAAATCAACTGAACTATAGACCACAAAATTTCAGAGCCCGAAAATCGAAAATCTGCAATTGTGCTCCGATTTCGATGGTTGGTACCTCTATCTATAGGCATTGAGACCTGTAATTGTTACGTCAACGGGTATTTCGATCGCTCGAATATTTCTACACATTTGACAGAAAATTGAATTTTTTTCAAAATCAACTGAAATTTTGACCAACAATTCAGAATTTTTTACATTTTCTATTTCTAAAAATGGACGCAATAAATTGTCAAGATTGTCTTCGATTTTGTCAACCATCATCAGACAACGTTTCAAAGAAATTGTCTGTTTCCATTATTACATGTATCAATCTCCAAGGTATGGATAGAGTTATTGATGTACTCGGCTTTTAAGGATGGTTTGGCAGTTAGTTTGGGAAATACAAATGCTTTTAACTTGCCACCTTGGTTTAGTTTTGTTCGATGGTATGATTATTAATGATTCCTTCGTTCGTGGTTGCCCTTCTTTTAAGTTGTAATTTTTGTGCACATCTTTCGGTAATAAAAAAATCTTATGATCCTTAGTCTTTTAGTACTAGACATAATTGGTATTGGTTATTTCCATCTGTCACTTTTACTAATGCCTTGTATCCCTTATTTTCCTTCGTTTGAGTGTACTGGACAGAACAGTAGGTTTTCTTGCACTAAGGTGTGATGTTTTCGGTTACACTGTATGCATCGAAATTTCTATTTACACAGCGGTAATCTCACTAAATTGAGTTTCAATTTTTCGAAGATAAGATAAGGTAAATTAGAAATTTTAATATAAAAAAATTCAGTACACGTTATCTCTTCAAACTATATTAAAGTGACTTAAAGTGTGCGCAGTGTAAGAAAAAAAAAATGGAAAATAAAACACTCAACGGAGAGCTCTGCAAAATGGATCAAATTCCTGCAAAACTGTTCAACTCACAGTATTTGTCAGATATTACGTTTACAATCGAAGGAAAACAGATTTACGCGCATTCTCTGCTTTTAATGGTGCGCAGCAGTGTATTTCAACAGCAATTGGAGCACACCTTAGGTGAAAGAAAACTTATTCCAATAACTGATTACGGATACGATGTGTTTTATCAGTTGATTCGTTTTATATACACTGACCAAATAGATATCAGTGACGCTAATTGGTTTCATTTAATGAAATTGGCAAAGGAGTACAATGTGAATAGATTAGTTAATCATTTGTTGATGAATAATTGTTCCAAAATGAAAATGCTTGGTGTTTGTGTATTGGAACCCTACCAAGTTGCTTTACAAATTTTAAAGCTCGGATCAGAATGTATTTTTGACAAAATTTTACAATCAGATGAATTTTTATCGATACATCCAGATGTATTAGAAGAAATATTAAAAGTTGACCAAATCAAGGAAGGCATTACCGAATCATATATTATTGATGCGTTGGTTCGTTGGATGAAGCATCATTGCACGCAAAACAAAATACAATTTTCTGAGTGTCGCATAAAATTTGACCGTCTGGTTAGATTAATTCGGTTTCCGACAATGTCCAATGAGGAGCTGCGAAGTATTCAAATAAAATACCCTGATTTATTAACAAAAAGTGATTTTCTGAATATTGCCGGCCATAAAATTTACGGAGTTGCGTATGATGAAGGGTTATGGAATTTTGTTCCAAGATTGAATATTATATGGCCGTATGAACTAACCTGTCCAGGTGGATATGCTTCAATCAAGTTTTCCGTTTCTTCTGAGATGATTCTGGGTGGATTTGTTTTTGGAGGAAAAGGACGATCGGTTGAGGACCAACCGAAAAACTTCAAATTATATCATGGAACAGATCGTGTATTGAATACAACTAGCGAGTTTAATGACTTGGGATTCGGTGCATCAATTCTTGTTCGCCCTACATATTTTTATAGAATTTGTTGGAGTTGTGACGCATCAATAAACTACTGGATTCGTAAACCTGAAACCGATGTAATCGTAAATGCTCCACCAAATGCAGTTAAGTTCCTAAATACTCCTCATCCTTCTTTATTGGAAATTTTATTTTTGAAACCAGACGGCAGCACCTTCGATTAACCTGTACAAAAATAAATCAATAAACTTGATACTTATAAAACTTGATTGATTTGGTTTAATTTCCTTGTTCAATTTGAATTGAGCCATTTCGGAAAAATCTATTGCAAGATATATTTGTAGTCCTTATGGTAGCAATATCAATTTGCAAAAGGGTAAGTTTGAACTCGTAACAATTGGTTGGTACATCAGAAAAGCAAAAAGATTGATGATTAGCATTTGAATGAAGCGACCGAAAATCTGAAAGCATCTTACACAATAGTCTAGTAATTGAAGATATATGATGTTCACCATTAGACGGCACTTTATACAGTAGGAAGTACTCTGGTATAAATTCTGCTCGGTTACTGTTTATTGAAAAATTCAAAAGTAGGTATATTAGAAAATTGTAATCATTCATAAGACTACAAAGTGTTTAATTTTTTTTAAGATTCATCCATGCCAATTTCCTACATAATCAGTGGAATATATTAATCGAATAATGAGTGATATGGAAAATCATACGCTGCAATAAATTCGGTTGATATTTAAATGATGCCGACCTCAACTCAAAATTTTTAACAAAATAATAATAGGCGAATGGTGGTCAAGGCATCTATTGAGGCAAAAGGAGAGGGCGGGAAGGAAATAAGGTTAAGCACTCACTACCAGCTTCTTACACGATTGTGTGAGAGACTGAGAGTACGTACTGCCTTCTTGTGGCGCCCACCGGAAACTGTTTATCATTCGACAACAGGGAAAGCACGAAAAAAACAATCTACAGTGCAGAAGGGCAAGGGACTAAAACCAAAGTTCATGGGAAATCAATTCTGACTCAGGTGGCGTGGCTTGTGCCAATAAGGTGACTGCATAGTGGCTTTGGCTATCGGAGTTATAAAACCGTGGAAAGGAGCACCGTTGAAGGCTGTTGAGGCGAATTGCCAACGAACCAGCTGCTTGGTTTTCATTTTATCTATCGGAGAGAAACAAAATCACTTTAGCCTTCTGCACTTTTTCAGTGGATCTCGCAACGGTCGACAAACTAAAACAGGTTGGTGGCAAAGTCGACTACAAGCTTAGTTATGTCCAGATCCACGCTCATAAATGATTGTATAAAATAATTCTATCGCTGAAAATTCAGCTCAAGCTACATTTTCGCAAGTACCTACAATTAGTCCAAACAATCGAATGCAATGTTCGGGATTCGGAAATGAAATTTTGCATTCAAGTCAAAATAATTTTAATCAATCAAATTCTAATTTAAAATATTTTTCTGATACGGATTCAACTAAATTTATCGAGTTAACGTTAGATACTTCCTAAACTCCGATTTAGTAGACACTAGTTCAAAAATTTGTTTAATTAAACGGGAAAGCATCCATGTAGTTGTGTTCTCATATCTAAATGAAACTTGCAAAATACTCTAGAAGATCCTTTACAATTTGGATTTTTAGACCTACTATCTGTACTGAATTTTGAACTACTAAATCAATTGACACGAATAGTTCCGCCTGCATTTAGTTGTTTCTGTGAATAAATTTCAAAAATCTGGTAGGAACTGAAATAATTATCAAAAATAATTATTATTGAATGTCGAGGCTTACAGATCCTTTGTACCACCAAATGCGTTGTAACAGCAGCATCGAATCCTAAAGAAGATCGATCGAAACCAGATTTTTCACATAGAACAAAGATTTTAACGACCCAAGGTTTTGATTTTTCTTTGAAAGGAACCAATTGCTAATCTCTCGAGAAATTTCTCCATCGGCATTTCATGGAAATGTTGTTAATGACGTTAATAAGCGATCATACCTTTATGAATTTATCCTGACAGTTCATAGGAATCGTACCAACCGAAAAAAATCGATCACGGGGCAACACTTTTGAAATTGATTGTAGTTTGAAGTTTTGATTCCAATAAATTGTTGCCTGCTGTTTATACCATCTTAGAGCCCTTATTCTCGGCAACTCGGTTCGGTCAGGTTACCATCGAAATGATGGTGCGGTCGTGGAATCTAACTCTGGCAGGTAACAATAAATGAGGATTCGTCTCTTCAGTTCTCATAATAGGACACTCGCTCTCTTCGAGACCCCACAAATTTGCGTGCTAGTTTTGCCGAAAACCTTTTAGCCTCTTTAAGTTGGTTCAAAACATTCTGATGACAAACACTTAAATTATGGTCTAATATAAGAAAAACAAATTTGGAATAATTATCAAGAACAATAAATCAAAATGCATGGGCGTCACAACAACCCGCTGTTCACACATATCACTTCGAATATCGTAATTCACAAATTTCACTTCTTTACATGTTTTGCAGTTTTACGAACTCGTTAACTTCTGATGCCATCCTTGCCATTAAAAGTAATATTGAATCCGTTCCAACATTTTATTGGTCCCAAAATGGGCAGCCGTTGAAGGCATGATTTAGGATATGGACAACTAAACGTTGAGGTAAGTGGAAACACACCGCCCGAAACACAGAATTTAGAAAATCTAGGTACTTGGTTGATGTAAAGAAAACTGAGCTTAATGTTAAATCCACAGTCGCTAACTAAAATGTATTCCAAAAACACTCGTGAAAATGTATCTGGCACAGTCATTTGTGATCTACTGCGGTCTACTATGGTGAAATCAAAAGCCTGAAGCTTTAAGCTCCAGCGCGCCAGCTTGCATGTGAGCTTCTTTTGCTATTTAAGGCTTGCGTGGTCGGTGATAATTGTGAAAGCATCTTTCGATATATGGCCGGAACTTCTTTACGTTAAGCATAGCCGCAAAATATTCTAATTCCGTAATTGAATAATAGCGCTGTGCCGCATTCAGCTTTTGCGACATATATGATTCCCGAAAATCTTCGATTCTTACGATCCTAGAAAAATATTGAAAAACTGCAATGCTAATTACTCATTAGTAACCTGTTTTCCGAAACACTATGCCGTCGCTCTGAAAAAACATAAACTAACCCACTAAAGGAAAAATAAACTTGGCCCTTAAAATTCAAAAGCCCTATAGGCACGTAAGGCTCTATAGGCCTAGTGGGCCTAGGGAATAATCCGTCTTAACCCTTAAATGACACACTTATGAAAAATCACATAAATGCCACACTGGGGTCTTTTAGACCCCAGCATGAAAATTGGCTATTATTCCTTGAATTTTTCTATATTTAGCTTTGACAATTTTTTCCAATATAGTTTAAAGCTTACTAAAGGAGATCAAATTAGTACAAATAAAATTTTAATTTTATGATACCAAAAAAAAAAAAAGTTTGTGAAAAAAATAAGAAAATGGCTTGTTTTATATAAAATAACCGTATTTTTTTAATTTTCAATATTTTTAGCTAAAAGTTTAGCGGTATACCTTTGAGATAGTATCTTTTTAGATAAAAATAAGTCCGATACTGAATCTTCAAAAAAAGGTATTTATTTTGCAATATGAAAGTTGAATTTTTTGTTATCGTCGAAGATGGCCGACCACGGCTCTGGCCACCCGCTTGACGCTCTCCTACCTACAACCGCCGTTGATCTAAAGTACCCTCTTCCATATCTTTCTGGTCTACTTCCATGCACTCTCTGGAGCACCGCACATCGAAAAGTCTGAATCATTGCCTTTACTGTCCTCAAACACGTTACCTTGTCCTCCTGAAGATGCTTCGTCGATGGGTTCTAGCACTTCTCGGACGGTTCGACTCTGCAAATTATACACCATATAATAATACGTCAAAATCAAAAGAAATATGATAAACTAAACAATTTTTAACAACGAGCGCAGTCTTACCCACGACCAAGAACAATAAAACAACACAAAAAACGGTTTTGCCGACTTTGAAAAATTATTTCGTATACAATACAAATATTTCCATTCAATTTTGATCAAATCCGATCACCTAGAGATCTTAGTCATATCACATTTTTCTTGTCTGGTCAAGGATTATTAGTATGTCTCTGTTTCTTGAAAATCGGATAAGTACCTTTCGAATTAATTGGTTTACAGGCAGATATCAGCAGCGGGGATATAAGGCATCTCTCTCACTCTAGGTCTGCTAGAGTTGAGATGCCTAAAAATTATTTCGATTTTCACACAAATATACGTATATGACACACTGGGGTCCGTTGGACCCCACCGTGATTTTGGACCTTTCTACACACCTGCTAGCAGTCAACCGGATTGCGCTGAGTACGTAAACAGGTAGAGCAATATCTCAACTTTAGCAAGGGAGGGAACACGAGATGAACCATTGAAAAACGTCTGGGGTCCACTGGACCCCATGTGTCATTTAAGGGTTAAAGACGTTCCCGCAATATTTCAGCGGCTAATGAGCCAAGTTCTAAGTGTGACAAATAGTGTATTAAATGTTTTACATATCTCGATGATGTTGTTATTTATAGGTATGATAGCGTTTTACAATGTTTCAAAAATTACAATCTCAAATTGCAACCGCTCGCGAATGTAATTCATAAATTTATCAATAAGTACTCCAAGTATGCCGAACTTCTTAATTCTTTTCATCAGTTGAATCAAAAACTTATTTCTCCGCCTATTTTAAATTACCCGGACTTTAACGAAACCTTTATCGTAGCCAACGTATTTTTAGACGAGTTCTTTAGAAAACCAGAAAACCAGTGCCTCTTTTCAGAGCATTAAATCTTGTAAATATCCCTAGTGCATTTAATGGTTTCAATGAAAAAAGTTTGAAAACAGTATTTGCCCATTTAACTATTTTTATTTGTGAAAAGCTGAACTAAAGTTTAAAGGGCTTTTATTAATGTATAATTAATAAATTAAAAATAACAGCTGATATTTTACGAACTTAGATTAATGTGCTGATTTTCAAATGAATTGACATTTAAATAGATGAAAGCTCAACCCTGTGGTCTTTCGAAACCTCTCAAAGCTTTTATCCTTATTTTTTCTGTCATTCATTTAAATAACCATCACTTTAAGTTTTAAAGGTTTTGTTTTAACAATGAGCTTAAATAATTTATTGCTTTCAATAATGAATGTGTCTCGTAAATTTAATTGTTAGAAGTTTCAGATCAGGAAAAGTTAAACGAGGGAGAGCAATGAGACCAGATAATATGTAACGCGTACCGGTCGGCAGTATTATCAGGTTCATTAAGAGCCTGAATATTACATTTCTAAAGCTTATAAAAGCTATGTAAAATTATCAGTCATAATTTAGAGCTCACGGGTAGTTTTAAATGCCGTATAATGTAAATGTACTGCTTTTACCTAAACAGCTTAAAAGAGCTTCCAATTTAATTTTTAATTTTGATTCAAGAGAACCTCCATTATGAAAACTCAATCCATGTTTAATGTGCTTCAAACTTATTGTCTAACGATAATGATGTGTTGGCTTATAGCTTAATAAAACTGAAATTGATGTGTAAAAGCACCTAAATATTTTTTGTTGTTAACGTCTTCCATATAAGCTTTTTGTTAAAGATAAACATTTGTCTATAGCTTTAACTTAATTTGTAAAAGCTCATATTACTTCCGGCTTAATTTATGTTTTTAAATGTGTTCGCATAAATATTGTAAATTAGCCATTTTTTATCACTCAACTTGCGCTTAATCAAAAAAGCTTTTCGATTTTTGTAGTTGAAAATATTACCACTAAATTAACATTTAACATTGTGTTTAAAATTTACTAAATCTAATTCAATTTTTATTTTGGCAATAAGTTATTGAT
This sequence comes from Tipula helvola, assembly GCA_963556165.1. Taxonomy (NCBI): domain Eukaryota; kingdom Metazoa; phylum Arthropoda; class Insecta; order Diptera; family Tipulidae; genus Tipula; species Tipula helvola. Next base: position 326,967,388 of record OY744483.1, on the reverse strand, counting down.
AAGAAAAGCTCAAATAAAGTTTATGTTAAATTTTTTTTATTGTTGCACATAAAACATCCTTGAAGTGGAATGCTTTCATGATAAGTTGAAAATTTTTCTTAGTTAAATATGTAAATTAAATGTGAATTGAAAGTCCAGTTAAGGTTTCAGTTTTAATCGGATATTTGCCGAATTAAATTTAGTAGTGGTTTGAATTGGAATAAATTCATTCTGTGCTGGAAATAATTTTCATACTATATTTGGAAATATTGTATTCTAAAACTGTCCTTGAATAAAACGCAATAAAAAAACCACGCAATAAAAAAATTGATGAAAGGAGAATTGAATATTTTGTAATAAATATAAAATTAAAAAATTATAAGAATAATTTTAAAATATCTACGTCATTTCGTATGGAGCTTTTAAGCGCTTTAAATTTAAATTAGTATTTTAAGACTCTAAAACCGATTAACCTTCCTACCTCCTCTCGTCTCAACAGCTTTGTGTATGTTTACAAAATCTTATAATAAAACGTGGTTAGTGAACCAGAAAACCAATACAATTTTTCAGAGCTTTAAATCTTGTAAATAACCTTAGTTTTACGTAAGTAAATTAAAGTATAATAATCATGAAAATTTTCGACCTTGAGATTATTGAAGATTTATCTGTTTTGAGGTTCCATGAGTCCGAAAAAGTGGGTTTCGAAATGATGTATGTCTGTCAGTCTGGCTGTCAGTCTGTCTGTCCGTCTGTCTGTCTGTCAGTCTGTATCCACTCTACAGCCCAGATAGCTTCCAATCGAACTGAAACTTCAGATTTAAGCGTTTTTGATAAATTGGCAGGTCCCAGTGAATTTTACCCCGAATCGGTCAACCGGAAATGGCCACTCCCTTGGGCCAGAAAATTTGTTTTCTACAAATATAAAATTTACAGAAAACATGAAAAAATAAAAGCAATCTTAAGTTTGCAAGAAATTTGTATTATAATAGTTTCTTAAAATTTGCTGTTCGTAAAAGAAAGTCGTGTGTTGGGCCACACCTCAATTTTTTTATTAGTGAAAATAATTAAAAAATTAATAATAAAAGCTCATATTTATGAACTTAGAGTATTGTTAAAATTTTCCAATAAATTTATTATATGAGCGGTTTGAGACAGTAGTAAGCAAGTGCTCAGAAAATTTACGAATGTGTAAAAAGGGCACATTAAATAAAAAATTTAAAAGTTTAGAAGGAAAACAAAAAAGAATTGAATTTATTTGTAACAAACGAATGTGATTAATTTGACTAGTACATCCCAGAGGAGAACAAAACAAAGTTCCAATTATGAATATTTTAGCAGAGATTGAGAATGTGCTTACATTTGAATAAGACAAAAATCTTGCTAACGAAAAAAGAGCCAAAACTACAAATGGTCTAACATAATTCCTAAAATCAAAACAAAAAATGTCAAAAACGAACAAAATTATTCTTAATCCCTTAAATGTGACCAAAAAATTTCTAAAGGATAATGTTGATGTATGCGTAATAAAATCGGATAAAGGATACAGAACTGTAATCATAAGTAAAAGTAATTATCAAAATAAAATGATAGAACTATTAAACGATAAGGACACGTATGATATCTTAGATAACGACCCCACGGAGTTAATTAATAAGAAATGTTTTAAAATAATTGAAGAACTAAAAAACAAAAATATTATAAGTAATCAACAAAAGTTATTATTAAAGATAAATAATCCAATACCGCCTAGAATTTATGAACTGCCTAAAATACACAAGCCAAATGTACCGCTACGCCCAATAGTTTCAACCATAAATTGGCCAGCATACAATTTGTCGAAATTTTGTAGTGATATTTTAAGGCCACTATCACTAAAAAGCAAATACAATATAAAACGTGGTAGATAAAATTTAAATTGGGAAATATGAAATATTAGCATCTTTAGATGTAGCGTCCCTTTTCTCAAATGTACCATTAGAAACAGCCAAAATAGCAATGTGTGGTAGATGGCATGAAAGATGAATTTTTGAAAGTTTTGGAAGTAAGTGTGGATGATAATAATTATTACAAATATCAAGTTATTTTTTATAAAGAAAAATTTGGTTTGGCAATGGGAAACCCCTTGTCACCAATATTGGCAGATTTAGTTCTGGAAAAATTGTTCAATGAAAAATTGCCATTATTACAACAGCAACCGTCATTCATCTACAAATATATGTGGATGATATTATTTTAGCAACAACGGAACCAAATGTTGAAATTATTAAATTACAGTTTGATACGTTCCACCCTAAATTAAAATTCACCATAGAAAAAGAAAAGAATAATTCACTACCATTTTCAGATTTAAGATTATATAGGAAGCAAAAAACGATAAAAACCGAATGGTATAAAAAGGATGTAGCAGCAGATACTTCATTAAATTTCATTTCTATTCACCCATACCAAATGAAAAGGAATGTTGCCCACTCATCTATTAGAAGAGTTTTAAATCTTACAGATAAGTGAGTTTAGTTCAAAATAATTACCCGATCAAGCTTATTAATAAACTTATTACAAAAACATTATACACATACAAAAATAATCATCCAAAATTGTCTGAAAAAATCAAGAAAACTTTAAAAGATACGAGTAGTACAAATTTGAGAGTAGCAAATAAAATAATTTATAAAGCCGTTGAAACACATACAAAGTTAAAAGACAAAATCCCAGCCGAACAGAAAGATGGTCTGATATATAAAATTGAGTGTAAAGACTCGTGACTCGTGCTATATAGGCGAAACAAGCAAAACGAGAGCACAAAGAGTTGATCAACACAGGAAGGACGTAGTCCATATTAAAAAACAAGTTACTGTAAATCATAACCATTACAGATCGGCTCTTGTCAAATATGTGGATGAAAGAAAACATGATTTTGATTTTGATAATGCTATTACGATTGATTACGAGAAAAATAAAAATAAGAGACTATTCAAAGAAGCGGTAAAAATCCAAAGTTTAAAACCGTTGGTAATAAAAATTCAAAAATAGTCGAAAAAGCGGAAATAATCGAATTTTGTTACAAAATTCGTAACTTACACTAAACAATAAAAAAACGGTTACAGGCTTCTGTAGCTTAGACTATGAGCACATTTATGTAGTTTAGAGCTGCCGTGGTTTCCATTTTAAATTGTTAAACTGAATAATTACCAAATATAGACTATGAGCTTTCAAAAATATATAGTGTCTTTGGCGTGGGCTCCAAAAAGTTGAATTATTTAAGCACCTGAAAGTGGGGAATAGTTTATGGATTCAGGCATGTCATAATAAACGGAACAGTAATTATTTGGCACAAAATGAATCTTTATTGTTGCAAATACAAAAATTATAAAATAATAATAATAATTAGTTATAAAAGGAATTTACAGTGCGCAATTATGGTAAAACGACTATCGCAAACCGGTGTTTCGAAAGATGCACAAGAATTCATTGTGTTTTGTTTTCCTTCCAACTGCAAACAGCATTAGTTTTTGTAAATTAATTTAATGTTTGATTTATTATTTTGAATAATTTTATATTTTATTATTTAACACCATCAAAACGCGAAACTAAAAATATGGCCGAAAGCCAACACTATGGACCAACATGTTGTTGTTTATAAATTTGAGACGAGGCTGAATAATTTTTATTTTGTTTTAACTTTTCTTGTTTTTGTTGTTATCGTGTTTGTGATTGGTCCCGGCAGAAAACCTTCACTTAAAATGTGTACCGGATGACACCTAAGGCATCCAACGTGCGGCGAGCTCATGTTGGTGCCGGAGGAATAATATGAATGAATATTGTAGTGGTTCATTGGGTAAACCGCCACAAGTCCATAAAAAATAGCTAAAACATTATCAAATTGCATAAAACATTTATTTTAGCCATGAAAAAATTGAAAAACTACGAGAAACGCAAAAAAGTTGCTTTCATTTACCTTCGAAAATACCGACGTTGTGTGTACACTGACCCTTTTAGGGAACGGACGTGATTTGCATTGGCTGGCGTTTGCAGATTTTTTAGAGGAGGTAACTGAAGCCCGCCTTCAAAGACCCAGTGTACACACGCAACGTTAACTATTTAAACAAGAAAGGTGTTTTATCAAGAACAGTTCAATTCTGAAGAAAAAATAAAGCTTAAAGCTTTAAAGTTATTTCTAATAATATTTCTGAATTGATAATTTACAATAATTATTTAAATTTTTAAAGCTTCTATATATTTTAAAATTATAATCACTAAGTTCATCAGTCAAAAGTTCATAAATTCCCCGGATATCAGATTTTTAAGCCCAGCTTCTGCAAATTTATTACGATTTTCGAAAATTATTTACGACGTGTGATTTTAAATACCGTATAATATAGAATGAACTGCTTTTACCTAAACAAATTACAAGAGCTTTCAACTTAATTTTTAATTTTGTTTCAAGGATCTCGTGGTTCAATTATTAAAACTCAATTATAGTTTAATGGGACTTTAAACTTAATGTATAATGATAATGATGATGGTGGCTTAGCTTAATAACCCTGAAATTAATGTGTAAAAGCTCCTAATTTTTTTTGTGGTTAACACCTTCCGTGTAAGCTTTTTATTAAAAATTATTATTTGTCTAGCTTTAACTTAATTTTTAAAATCTCATAGTAAATGAAGTTTAATGCCTTCATAACAAGTCGAAATATTTTTTGTTTGGTAACTGAAAATCTGATAAAGCTCCCTGCTTAGTTAAATAAATGAAATGTAAAGTCAGTGGGTTTTAAACTCTTTCTTATCATTACCAGACCTCATTTTCGACTTCTGTTGCTTTCGACTATTTGCCGACTTTAGCAGCGTGAATGGGGAAAAATTCATTCCGTGCTACAAATAATTTCATACTTTATTTGGAAAAATGTTGTGTAGGTACTAGAGCTGCTCCTGAATTAATTTTTATGTTTTCTGCCTCCGGTCCAAACCAAAAAAAAAATTGTCCAAAAGTAAATTGAACATTTTGTAATAAATATAAAATTAAAAACTATAAGTTTAATTTGTAAATGTTTACGCCTAACTTTTACACAGCTTTCCGCGCTTTTAAGATAATCTAGTATTTTAAAACTCAAAAATCAATCAACCGTCCTACCTCTTCTCTCACTTCTACAGTGTCTTTAAAAGCTTTGTGTATGTTTACAAAAGCTTATAAAAACGTGGTTAAGGAAAACATATCAGACGAGTTCTGTAAAAAACCAAGAAAACAATTTCTCTTTCGAGAGCTTTAAATCTTGTAAATATTCCTAGTGCATGTGAATGTTTCAAAAAAAATGTTTGAAAACAGTATTATCCTAATCTAATTATTTTTTTGTGAAAAGCTCAACTAAGGCTTATATAAATCTATAATGCATCACCTTAAATTTTAAAAATTATATTTTAACAATGAGCTTGAATATTCTAATGCTATCTAATGCGTAGCTATTTAAATAAGAAAGGTGTTGGATCAACCAAAGTTAAATTCTAAAAAAACAAAAAGCCTCAAAGCTTTAAAGATATATCTAATGATGTTTAATGATGTCCAGACAAAGGCTTCTGAATTGATTATTTACAATAATTACTTCAATTTTTAAAGCTTGTATACATATTAAAATTCTAATCACTAAGTTCAATAATCGAAAGTTCATAAATTTCTCGAATAATATCGGATAAACCTGTAGCTTAATGGGTAATTATCCAAAGTACTCGTATGTTCCCTATATACGAGTTTTCAAGAGCTTTTACAGTATTAATCATAATAATTATTAATTATACCTTTCAACATAATTTTTTTAATTAATTAAATTTAATTTATATTTTTTTTTAAACTTTTAATTTTTATTGGCTAAGAGCTTTCGACATTAAATTTGAAGTATTTGCAATTATAACATTTTTAAATTAGAATTCTATAATTCTCTCTTTAAAATAAATATGTCGTTAAAGTTCAAAAAGCTTTTATTTTTTATTGTTTCCAAGTTTAGTACTTTAAAAACAGTTATAATTTCCAAAGCTGGTATAAAAATAGCAAAGCTTTTGTTTCAAACTCCTGTCAAAACTCAACTAGCCACACTACCTTAACTTCTTAAGTTCCGGCATAATGATGCAGCAGTTCATAATCGGTAGAATTAATATCAATCGTTATTTGATCATTGAACATTATACAAATAAAAATTAATAAGTTGATAAAGCTTTTCGAGCTTAAAAAATAACTATCTGAACCTGAATTAGCGGGAATAACTTAATGTTTCATATTAAAATATTTTTTCAATTTTATGGCTACAAATTTTACAGAAAAATAAACGTAACTACCTCACAATAGAAAAGGAGTTATTTGCTATTGTATGGGCTGTCAAGCGTTTTCGTTCTTTTCTATATGGGGAAAAATTAGTAATAAAAACTAACCATTGTTCTTTGATTTGGTTTCCTAAAAATCCTAAACCTTTTTCTCGCCTTTTAAAATGGCGAATTAATTTAGACGAATATTTACAAAACACTGATGTATTCAGTAGAAGCACTCATTTAGATTCAAAAAATTCAAATCACTAGAGCTCAAACAATTCCACTGCACACCATTAGGTAAGGCGTTTTACAAACAGTTCTTAGGATAAAATGTTATTAACACCTTTCAAAAAATGTTCCAAAATGACCGATATGTTTCTTGTAAAATTTCAGCTTTTTGTCTTTTTTGTTGTTGCTTTTTTCGGTCTCAGGATACCTTCAAAATTCGAAAAAAAAAATTGTTTAATCATTTTTGGTACTTGCAGACCGAAGTTAATTATTAGGAATTCACTGGGCTATATAAATTCGAGCTAAATTGTCTAGATTTGTATACAATTTTTGGTGTGGGGTTTTAAGGTTGGGATAACCCATTTCGATTGGATTTAAATTTTTGCCACCATTACTTTATCGGTTTGCAACTTGATACATCTTTAGGTAAAGTTTAATGAAGGGTTGCGTTAATTGCATGAATAGAAGAGAACACATTGGTTTTTAACAAAAAAAAAAAATGTTTGATCAAAATACAAAGCTTTTTTGATGGTTCACTCACAACGCTTTGTAAACATACACAAACACATACACCTTACTCGATTTTTTTTTATTAATTTTTATAAAACACTTTGGCATCTTCTTCATATCCTAATAAATATCTAAGTGTCGTCAGCAAGTGCCCTAAATTTGTACAGCTGAATAATAACAAATAAAACAAATCCTGATGCGAATAACAAAAGTAAGATGTAACAACTATTTATCAAATCAAGCTCAAGTAGTTCTGATACCATTGGAATCAATTGCCCTATTGCGGCTAGTGTAACACTTGGCTCCACTGCTAATTCTTCATTTTGCTGTGAACTGTTTGTCGTTGTACTTTCTATCGTCGATACAGATGGCGGTTCCGGCTGTAACTGTAATTGTAGTTGACTTGTGGTTGCATCGGCCATTTTCTACTTATATACGATTTGTAAACAATAAACCCAGCTCTCAATAAACAGGTGACAAGTTATCCGAAATTGAAATACATTTTTGAAAGAATATTTTGAACGATAAACCAGTGCTTTCTAGTTTCTAGGTTTTATATAAGCCACTCGTCATTCATTTTTATGCTTTTATTCGTCTGTAGTTGGTAAGCACATTTTACAATTGAAAGATAATAAACTGTGTGAGCCAAAATGGACCAAATTTATTTAAGATAGATTTGATTTGATTCTTTTATTTTATTGGGAAGGAAATAGAATGGATTTTTCTATACAAAATAAATACTCCAATCAAAATTATTGTTTCCAACATCAACTGTTTGAGCGAACCATATCCAATCGGCAATTAGCCTACATACATTGTTTGATCCCATTTTCATATATCACCCTAATTACATTAGTTGTTAAATGGGAGAAAAAAGCAATTTGAATTGTGTATGCAAGAGAGATCATTAAATGTGAGGAAATGATGATATTTGTCTTTGTTTGACCAAAACCTTGTTTTAGTAATATTTCGATTAAACGTTTTAATCGTTTTTAACGTATAAAATTAAATTTTAGTTTGAAAAATGTATAAGCCCACCAGCACCAAATCCTAAGCGACTGTATGAGTTTCTAAATTATCTTTGAATATGCGACAAAACTAGAAAATTGGATACATTTCGAGTTCTGGACACTCCTAACTCGAAATACGAGAGATACGTAAACAACACCCAGAGGTAACCCTAACCGATTAAATTGAAATTTGGATGGATTCACACCTTGAAAGTAGGAGATTTCAAAAACCAACATGTGAACGTTGAAAAACTTCTGGATTATGTAATCCGTTCAAAATTCGATTTGTCCAGATTTGTTTAGATTTGATTAAATATTTTGATAGATTTGATTACGCATTTGGTTAAATCTGGTTGAATGTGTCAAGGTTTGATATTATTTGAATAGATTTGATTGATTCCATAAATTTTAAACACTTTGATAGATGCGAACAATTTTAAATATTTGGTTGATTTGAAACAATTGATTTGTTAAGATTTGACTGATTTGAATAAATTTAATCTAGGTTTGATTATATTTGATTAGGTTTGTTTAGATCAGATTAGACTTGACTAAATTTGATTACTTTTAATTAAACTTATTAGGAATAATATATTTCATTAGCTTTAATTAATTGATTGAATTTTATTTGGATTGATTACATATGGTCATATTTGATTAGCTTGAATTTGATTTGATCAGATTTCATTAGATTTAATTGGACTTGATTGAATTTGAATTTTTTTAGATTTTATTGGATTTGATTTGATTTCATTTGATTTAACTAAATTTAATACATTTGAAAGTATTGCTAGGTCTCAATAATTTAGCATTAATTTGATTTGAATAGATTTAATAAGATTTGACAGATTTTAAAAGTTTTTAAGAGTTAATGTTATCAAATACATTTATTAGAGGAAATTGATAGATTAGACAGATTTTATAGAGTTAGGTTTAGAGTTAGATTTATTTAGGTTTGATTAGATTTTACTGATTTCACAAATTTTATAAAGATTTAATATATTTGATCGATTTGAAAAGATAATTTATCATATTTGATTAGATTCTATTAGATTTGATTAAATTTGATTAGATTTTATTATAATAGGTTAGAGTTGATCTAATTTAATTAGATTTCGTTAGATTTTCGTTAATAGGTCTAATTTTCATTAGTTTTGATTACATTTGGTTAGGTTCGATAAGATTTGATAACGTTTAAATTAATAAACTTGATCGGGTTTGACTTTATTATTTATTCGATTTGTTTATGTTTGATTAGATAAAATTGTATTAGATTTAAGTAGTTTTGATTAGCTTGTATATAGATTTAATTTTATTAGCTTTAACTAGGTTTGATAGATTTACTAAATCTTTATAGTTTAGATTTAATTTGATCTAATAGATTCTTCCAAATAGAAACAATTATTTGACTTGATGATATTTGATGAAAACCAATCATTTTTAATTAGAAATTTAAGGTTCTGCCGGTACAGAGCCAGATAATTAATTATTTTCGACGACCGAAATTATCAAGAGTTTTGAAGTTGAGTTTCGATCTGAATGACAATTACACTTTTGATAATTTCGCTCGTCGTAAAAAATTAATCATCTGGCTCTTTCCCGGAACAACCTTATATTTCAAACAGAAATCGTATTTATGCTAAGATTTGTAAGATTTTCGATAAGTAAAGCTGTTAAACAGAGACGACTCTGTAAAACGTTATAAAGCTTTGAGTTATAACGCAGAGTTGCAACGCAAGCAATCACACAGAATGGATGCAATTTCACTGAAAAAACTGTAAAAAATAAAAAACCAGAGGCCACTCTACAAAAATGTGTACTATAACAAAGTATATGAAGTTAAAATAGAAAGACGCCAGTGATTTCCTTATAGACAGTATCAAAACATTGAAAGATCAGCGTATGAATTGGTTCGAAGAAATTCTAATAAAATGCATACAGATCAAAGCAAAGTTGAATACTGTACCACAATGCAACATTTAGTCAAACAAACAAAAACGAAATAATGACGTTGAAGTAATAGGCGAGATCGAGGTAGATTGTCAATTGAGAAATCATCTGACAAGGGAATGAATATATTACGGAAAGAGGCATTTGAACGAGAAAAGCTACATATGGTCTAAAAATTATCAAAAATATTTTCGATTGGTTAGGCTGCTTGAAAAATTATAAATTCGTTATAGTTTTGGTGGTAAATTTGAAATTCGCAATTAAACCTGTTCGGAACCTGTTTTCATTAGCGATTAAGGACAAAGTTAAAGCCGAAATAGAGAAAATGGTGTAAACTGGGCCACCGAATCCGTAACAACTGACAAATACAGTATTTAAATTATAATGTGAATAACAAAATATTTTTAACAAAAGTATGTTTTGGAAATTTTGATGTATTCTGATATTTCCTTCAGTTTGCGCGTTAATTTTCGCTCTGCTAAGTGACAGCTGAACTGAACAACAATTTTTAAAAGATTCGCTGGCCAGTAACATGTACTTTCTGTGTATCGCAGTATTACGTTAAGTTGTTACTGACGCGCTGGTTGGACCGTAAGTCGTGTCAGTGAAATTCTGGATTGGAGAGGAATGACTGCAGAGAAAACGCAGCCTGTGAAAAGATGCTCAATTTATTAGCCATTTCATTAGATTTAATAAGTAGTTTGATTTAATTTGTTTTGATTAGAGTTGTTTAAATTTGAGTTGAGTTTCTAGAATATTTGATTTGATTTCATAAGGTTTCATTGAATTTGATTAGTTTTTTGCAAGATTCGATTATATTTCGAACTGATTTGATTAAATTTGAATACTTTTGATTAGATTTGACTGATTTCACAAATTTTATCAATAAGATTCTTTCGGCTTTTTATAGACACAATCAGAAAAATTAAGAGGCCATCAGGTAGCTACGACCAAACTACAAAAACACACAGAAATGAAAAATTTTCCTTGAGTTTTTTTGATTTAATGAATTTATAATTCGCTAAGTCACTACGTTCTTGCCTCATACTTAATCTATAAGTTGGAATTGTATTTTTGTAGTTTGGTCGTAGTTACCTGATGAGTAGACCGGACTTTTTGTTTCAAGATTATCAGTACGAAACCAAACTATCACACAGAAAGCTCAAGGAAAAGTTTTCATTTTTTAAGTTATAAACAGAACAAGAGCGACGACGACAAGCAACGACCACAAAAAAAATTGTCTGCCGGCGAATTCGCCTTAGTAAACACAACAGAGCGACAGCGATCGACCACACAACCGAATAACAATAAAACAAATAAAGTATTGACATCAAAGTGGCATTATTTGTCAATATGGAACAAATAAAATAATTAAAATTAATAAACGGAACATTTCCCAAAAGGCTACCAGAATGAGTGTCAATCACTCTAAGCTTTTGCTAAATCTTGTTAGTAGTACTTCCATCGGAAACCCATAAGTGTCGAAACTAGGTTAGCTCTTACACTAATAACGTAAATAATGCGTAATTTAATGCGCCCATTTCCTCGGAAATGTCTATCGGTCGATAAAGAATGGTTTATGTACGTATAGAAAATATTTTCGGTATACTTGCAAACAGGTGGCAAGTTCTTGGCACTACATTAAATTTCCATCCAAAAAATGTTGAAAAAATGATCCTGGCCACCGTGGTCATGCATAATTTTTTGATTCTACAAAAGAGCGAGTTGTATTGTTCAGCAGAGTATGTAGATCATGACCAGAACGAAGTTATCATTGCTGGAAACTGGCGTGATGAGGGCGAAGAACTACAGCAACACCGTATTTTTCGAGGCAATCGCAGCACTCGTGAAGCATTTAAATTGAGAGACTAAAAAATTTTATGAAAGAAATTGTTTAAAACATACAACTTATTTAGTTTTACATTCATGTTCTGAACTATTTTAAAAACACAATGGTTTTAATTTCTATAGGGGAAGGATATAATTTAAAATATTTACCTGTCGATTTAAGCTTAGTAGCAATTTCTCGCCAAATTTTGGTTTTGACATCGGTCCTTCGATAATTCATGTGCTTCAAATCATAAATAATGAACTTCTCTCTAACCAGTTCTATCAATTTTTCTTCAAATGACATATTTTTTTATTAAAATTAATAAAGCGATTTTATGTTGTTTTTGCGAAAACTTAAACCAAAGTGGACATTCATAAATTTTTAACTATACCAACACAAAAATCACTTGGTATCATAACAACGCTGGCGACAAAATTAGGAATAGATTCTAAAAAAAGTTCGGTGATATTTGTCGTCATCGCCGGCGACATTGGTTCTGTTATAGCATCGTATGCTTTCTGTGCATTTTAATTTATCGCTTGCCGCTGTCGCTCTTGTTCTGTTTATACCTTTAGAGTCAATACATTTTGTATTGACTCTCGGGTTAAAGTACGGGTTTTGATATTTCTACTTTTGATATTTCTACTTTTGACCATTTTGATATTTCTACTTTTTTGGTAGATATATTATAAATGACTAGCCTCTTCATTTTTCCTGATTAACAAGTCGAAAAATGTTGTGAATGCGTGTTGTATATTGTGTCTATAAAAAGCCAAAAGAATCTTATTGATTGAATACAGACAACAAACTTCTCTTTCACAAATTTTCTAAAGATTTCATAGTTTTGAAAGATTTGATTGATATGTTTAGGTTTAGTGAGATTTGACTAGATTTTGAACAGATTTCATCATGTTTGATTGGTCTCGATTATATTTGAATAGGTATGATTAGATTTAATTTTCAATGTTGATCTTATTTGATTATATTTGACTAGATTGCGACTAGATTTGTCCAGATTTGATTACGCGTTTGGTTAGATCTGGTTAAATGACTGATGACTTTTGACTGATGTCACAAATTGTAAAGAATTAATAGGATTGGTCAATAGAGGGATAGATTTGAAAAACTTGAGAGATTTGAAACAATTACTTTGTTAAGGCTTGATTAATTTCATGATATTTAATTAGTTTTGATTAGACTTTATTAGATTTTAATAGATTTAGCTAGGTTTGAATCGTTTGATACATGTAATAGATTTACTAGACTTGGAGTTAAAGTTAAATTTGATTTGATTTGATCAGATTCTATTAGATTTAATTGGACTTGATTAGATTTATCTAGGTTTAACACATTTGACAGGTTTGCTAGATCTATGTATATAATTTAAGCTTAATGTGATTTGAATAGATTTGATAAGATTTAAACCGATTTAAAAAGTTTTTTAAGATTTAGCGTATTTGTAAGGCTCAATAAATTAGATTTGATAGATGACAAAATATTTTAAAGATTTCTTATAGATTTGGCGACATATTCGATTTAATTAGGTTTCATTAGATTTGTTTACATTTGTCTTGATAACATTTGCTTAAATTTGATTATATTTGATCATATTTGAATAGGGTTGGTATTATTTGACTGGTTTTAATTTTAATTTTGATAGATTTGAAGAGATATTGCATCATAAACTTTGAGTAGGTTTGATTAGATTTAAATATTTATATAATTGATAGGAGTTGATCTAACTCGATTATAATTGATCATTTTTGATTATTTCAATCAAGTTTTGACTATATTTTATTAGATTTGATTAAATTTAACTAAGTTTGATGCATTTGGTAGATTTACTAAATTTAATTTGATTTGCTTAGATTTTAATTTTACAATTTTTTTATATATTTGACAGATTCGATAAATTAAATTTGAAAGAATAGAAAAATTTGGTATATTTGATTATTAGATTTGATTAGATTTAGGATCAAATCTTGCAAAATCTAATCAAATCTAATGTTTTAGAAAATCTTTGTTAAGATTTGATAACATTTGATTAAACTTCACTTGATTTGAATAGATTTAACTGATTTCAATAATTTTATAAAGATTTCATATATTTGATAAATTCGGGATATATTCAATTTGAAAGGGGTTGACAGATTCGATTTCATAGATTTGAAAGATTTGATAAATTTGTTGAGGTTTAATAAGATTTCACTAGATGTGGAATAGATTTTGTCACATTTGATAAGTCTCGATTATATTTGATTAGAGACGATACAATTTTATTGGATTTGATGTGAGTGGATTAAATTTATCCAGCAGTGGGAATATTTGTGAATCCGATTCAAACGTATTCGAGTCTCCGAAGTATTGGAATCTTAATTGAATTGAATCAGATTCGTTCGTTTCTTGTTTAAATCAAATACGAATCTGATACTTCGATGAGTCGAATTAATTGAATTGATCGATAAATTAGGTTTGATAGATTTGAAAAACCTGAAAGATTGGAGAGATTTGCTGAGTTTAAGTTTGATTGATTTGATTGGATTTTATTAGATCTGACTAGGTAAGGTTAGGCTTGAATAAATTTGATTACTTGTAATTACATAGATTATATTTCATTAGCTTAAGTTTAATTTGATTAGATATAACTCGGTATAATACAATTTACAGATTTGCTTTATTTGCAGTTAAGTTAAATTTGATTTGATTAGACTTGACAAATCTTTAATTTAATAGATTCGATAAATTATAAATGACAGTTAAATTTGATCAGTTTTCATAACTTTCACATCTTAATTAGATTGGTTGAATTTGATTGGATTTGGTTACATAGGTTTATGGGTAACTAGGTTAACTATCAAATGTAATTTTTGCTAATTAGATCTAAATAGATTTGATAAATTAGATATTCAATTTATCAGCCATTTCATTAGATTTGATAAGTAGTTTGATTTAAATAGTTTTGATTAGAATTGTTTAAATTTGGGTTGAGTTTTTATATTTTGATTTGATTTGATTAGATTTACTGGTTCCACAAATTTTATAAAGGTTTCATAGTTTTGAAAGATTTGATAGATCTATTTAGGGTTAGTAAGATTTTACTAGATTTTAAACAGATTTTATCATATTTGATTGGTCTCGATTATATTTGAATAGGTTTAATTAGATTTAATTTTAATTGATCAATGTTGATCTTATTTGATTATATTTTATTAGAGTTCATTCAATTTGATTATATTTGACTAGATTGCGGACTAGATTTGTCCAGATTTGATTATATTTGGTTAGATTTGATTACGCGCTTGGTTAGAGCTGGCTAAATGATTGATTATTTTTGACTGATTCCACAAATTTTTAAAATGAATAGAATTGGTCGTTAGGTTTGGAAAAACTTGAGAGATTTAAAACAATTACTTTGTTAAGGCTTGATTTATTTCATGATATTTAATTCGATTTGATTAGAGTTTGATACATGTAATCAAACTACTAGACTTGGAGTTAAAGTTAAATTTGATTTTATTTGATCAGATTCCATTAGATTTGATTAGATTTATCTAGGTTTAATACATTTGATATTTCTGCTAGATCTATGTATATAATTTAAGCTTAATTTGATATTTCAATAGATTTGATAAGATTTCTCCAATTTGAAAAGTTTTTTAAGATTTAGCGTATTTTATAAGGCTCGATAAATTAGATTTGATAGATTACAAAAAATTTTAAAGATTTCTTATAGATTTGGCGATATATTTTTGTTTGGTTTTGTTTGATTTGATGATATGTTTGTTAAGGTTTGAACATATTCAATTTAATTAGATTTCATTAGATTTGTTGAGGTTTGATTTTTTTTTTGTTGTTAATGTAGGGTGGGTGGCTTTGCAGCCCAGAGCACTGCGGCCATTGAGGTCTATTGTGCGTCCCTAGAGGTTCTTAACTGTAATGTAGGTCTTATTATGTTCCTGATAAATGCCGCTACCTGATGTATATCCAGTGGGTCGGCATTAGGCCACTGGACTGTAGGTGTATTTTTCTTTAGGATGATAGCATCACATGTGAAGAGTATGTGTTTCAACAGGGGGTCATAGATGTGTTCATCGTCATCACCGATCGTAATCAGATGATGAAAAATCCCTTTTGCATCCCTTCCCGATTGGGATTCGAATCCGGTGCCTCCCGATCCAAACGCAGTAGCTTAACCACTGTGCTCCGGGAGGGCTATAAATACATTAGGTTTGATTAGATTTGATTATAATTGATCAGTCTTGATAAAATTTGATTAAATTTGATTATATTTGAATAGGGTTGGTATTATTTGACTGGATTTATTTTTTTTTATTTTTAAATTTGACAGATTTGAAGAGATATTGCATCATAAACTTTGTGTAGGTTTGATTAGATTTAAATATTTATATAATTGATCAGAGTTGATCTAATTCGATTAAAATTGATCATTTTTCATTATTACAATCAAGTTTTGACTATATTTGGTTAGATTTAATTAGATATTAACAAATTTGATTAAATTTTATTATATTTAACTGAGTTTAATGCATTTAGTAGATTTGCTAAATTTAATATAATTTGCTTAGATTTTAATTTTACAAATTTTTTATGTATTTGATAGACTCGTAAAATTAGATTTGAAAGAACAGACAAATTTGGTACATTTGAAAGCTAGATTTGATTAGATTTAGCATCAAAGCTTGCAATATCTAATCAAATCTAACAAGATTTCATTAATTTTATAGAGATTTCATATATTTGATAAATTCGGGATCTATTCAATTTGAAAGATTTGATAGAAGATTTGATAAATTTGGTTAGATTTAATAAGATTTCACAAGATTTGGAATAGATTTTATCACATTTCATTAGTCTTGATTATAGATTTGATTAAATTTGATTAGGTTTGAATAAATGTTGGTCAGTTTTCATCAGTAAACAATTGATCAGTTTTGATCTGATTTCATTAGAATTGATTATATTTGATTAAAGACGATACAATTTGATTAAATTTATCCAGCAGCGGGAATATTTGTGAATCCGATTCAAACGTATTCGAGTCTTCGAAATATTGGACTCTTATTTGAATTGAAACAGATTCGTTCGTTTCTTATTTAAATCAAATACGAATCTGATACTTCGATGAGTCGATCTCCCAGATTTGATCAGATTTGATTACGCATTTGGTTAGATTTCGTTGAATGTGTCAAGGTTTCACAACTTTTATAAAATTAATTGAGTTGATCGATAAATTATGTTTGATAGAATTGTAAAACCTAAGAAATTGGAGAGATTTGAAAGATTTTCTGAGTTTAAGTTTGATTGATTTGATTGGATTCTATTATAATAAATTTGATTACTTGTAATTACATAGATTGTAATTCATTAGCTTAAATTTAATTTGATTAGATTTAACTAGGTATGATACATTTCACAGATTTGATAGATCTGTAGTTAAGTTAAATTTGATTTGATTAGATTTGACAAATCTTTAATTTGATAGATTCGATAAATTATAAATGACAGTTAAATTTGATCCGTTTTCATAACACTTAATTAAATTGGTTGAATTTGATTGTTTGTAAATTTTATTGGATTTGGTTACATTTGAATATATTTGGTTAGATTTAACTAGGTTTATGGGTAGCTAGGTTAACTATCAAATGTAAATTTTGCTATAGATTTGATAAATTTCACCAATTTCAAAAGTTTTTTAAGTTGTGGCGTATTTATGAGGCTCGATAAATTAGGTTTGATAGATTACAAAAAATTTTAAAGATTCTTTATAGATTTGGCGACATATTTGATATTGTTTGGTTTTATTAGATTTGATAATGTTTGTTAAGGTTTGAACATATTCGATTTAATTAGGTTTCATTAGATTTGATTATAAGTGATCAGCCTTGGTAAAGTTTGATCAAATTTGATCTTATTTGAATAGGGTTGGTATTATTTGATTGGCTTTAATTTTTTTTTTAAATTTGATAGATTTGAAGAGATACTGCATCATACATTAGGTTTGCTGGTTTGATTGGATTTAAATATTATATAATTGATCAGAGTTGATCTAATTCCTCTAAGACCTCGTTTGATGACAAAAAATATTAAAAACTTAATTCAGATTAGAGATATGGCATATAACACATGGAAAGGGTTACCCTCATTGGATAACAAAACAGTATTAAAATACTATGACAAAAACGTTAAGGGTGTGATTAAAGGTGCTAGATATTGGAAATAGAAATGATGATGCCTTCATTAATGTTTTTGATCCTGACCAACTTAACTCAATATTTGTTAATATGGTTCCTGACCAGAATGTTGTTCAGAACATTGATCTTTTATTGAACTCTAGGTGTTGGAGGCGTTAATGTCATTGACATCAGGATCAATGGGATCTGATGGTATTCCTATGAAATTTCTAAAATGTTGTGTTCCAGCGATTCTTCCTTTTCAATTCATTCAAATTTAAGAGTGGGTTGTCAGACCTCTGGAAAGTTAGTAAAGTCATTGCCATTCCTAAATGTAAAGAATCTAAATAACTCACTTTTGTCTGTAGTTCTCAAAATTCTGGAGAGTGCTAGCTGACCAAATCAAACATCACCTTCAGACAAATAACTTATTCTCTGATTTCCAGTCTGATTTTCGACAGTCTCATATTACAATGGAACTGTATCTAACGCAACAGATTTTGTGAGATCATGTTTGGACAGAGGAAATTATGTTGCACTGATCCTGTTGAACTTCTCTAAAGCTTTCAACTCTATTAATTTCACTATATTGGATAGGAAACTAGAAAATCAATTTGGTTTATCCAGAGAGGCTAGTAACCGGATTATGTCCTACTTAACCGATGATCAGAAAACTATTAATTAAGGTTTTAAGCTTATCAACGAAGGCTTAAACACGATAAACAAATGGGCCATTGAAAATAGCCTTTTACTCAACTCTGAGAAATCTCAAGCTATTATCTTTGGGAAGAGTATTGATTATGAAACATTTCCTCCAATTAGTATTGGATCAAATGTAGTGCCCTATGTCTCTTCAGCCAGAAATCTAGGTCTGATAATGTCAAATGATTTAAGTTGGGATAAACATATTGATCTGATTTGTTAGAGAATGTACAATACCCTACGGTTATTGAAAAGCAAAAAATTGGGTACTCATATTTTCTAGACTAAACTATTTCTTCATGACCAAGGTGACCAGAGTTTTTAATGGCTGTCTCAGATATATTTATAACCTACGGCGTTTTGATCATATTTTACAATTCAAAAATAACATTCTTGGAATGTCTATCAAAAATTTTCTGGATTATCGAGTCGCATTATTTATTTTTGAATCATTGCATTTGACAAGTGCACCGAAATTCATAACAAATACTTTTAAGTTTAACAAATGTTCTGATTCTAACTTCCCATAAAACGATGAGTTATATGAGTAATGCATTAATGGTTATGGGGCAATCATATGGAATAAATTACCACTTAATGTGAGGAATGCCGAATCTATTTGCCAGTTTAAAAGGTTGTGTAAAGAGAACTAAGTTTTGGCGTTACTCAGGGATACAGGGTCTTGATACATCTCAAAATTATACATTTTAAATCTTAGATTCGTTCGTTTCTTATTTAAATCAAATACGAATCTGATACTTCGATGAGTCGAATACGTACGAATCGGATTTACAAATAGGCGCCCCCAAGATTTTATTAGATTATATTTGGTAAGATTTGATTACGCATTTGGTGAGATTTGGTTGAATATGTGTCGAGGTTTCACAAATTTTAAAAATTTAATTGAGTTGATCGATAAATTACGTTTGATGAAATTAATTGATTGAGTGTTGTGCCGATAAAAATTTCCGAGATTTAGAAGAAAAATTCATCTTTTCAACCAATAATCAATAAATTAAAGAAATATTTTTAAGTTCGAATATTAATTTGTTGGTTAAAATATTGTTGGGTTCAATAAAGAAATATTAAAATTAAAAATGTTTCGACAACAACTCCAAATAACGAATATAGTAGACCCAAATGAGAAAATTTTCAAAGTTGATCTGTCCAGAAACGTATTCACCAACGCAACCTTTCACTAGTATGGAAGAAACAACCTTCTACAGAGCTGTGGGACACGAAATACTTACATAAAGATTTTCAGTTTCTGGACAAGATGTGGATGGTAGTTCATAGCATAATCGAGCGCCACCTTAAACATATATTGAGTAATACGGCCCGTACTTCTTTTCTCTCTTCCTCGTACCTCGTTTCACTTAAGTTGATGTAGATGAGATTTCTTTAATTATAATAACGCAAGTCTTGGGCTTAATTTTTCCAACGGTAAATTTACCTTGGCAACCATTTTGTTGTCAAATCAATGAAAGTGAACAATATACATCAATAGAGCTGATGGTACAAGGAAATCGAAGGACAAAAACTACAAATCTAACCAAGTTACCTACAGTGGCAGTTCTAAATAAAGAAATATGTCAACTTATGATAAAAATGATGATTCACTACAAATTTATTATGGAAAGTGAGTATCTCTAACTTTAAAAATTTCTCAACAATTATCCAAATAGCGCGTAGCACACTTAAGAAGTCGCACAACGACTTACGCTAAATCCTGCTTAACGCTAACTCCACCTTGTCAATACAAAAACATTTAAAATTACGTTATCACGGAAAACACCTACGCTAGAATCATTGCTCACCTATCCTCAATAGAGGAAAATTACGAAGTTGTATGGAATATTTTGCAGACGAGATACAACAACAATCGTCTGCTTGCTCCATCATATTTAACAACGATATAATCACTGCATAATATACAAGTGACATCAGCCTCAAGTATCAGAACAATACACGATACCAGCATCGAAATGAGGCACAATATCAAAAATCTGGAATCGGAAAATCCTTTCAAAACCTTCATAGCACACATTGTTTGAAGAAAGTAGATACGGATACACTGCAGCGCCACGAAACAAGTCTGGCTTATCCACGTGAGGTTGTCTAGATTTCCTAATGAGGAGGTTCCAATCGTTGGAAGATAATCATCCGAGCAGCTAAACCAAATTCTGAAGTCCAATAAAGAGTACTCCTAAGTATAGAGGAGAATGGCAAAGGAGTCACTGTACAAAATTCCACGATCACATGCTCATATTGTAAGGAGCACGGACATCTAATCACCGAGTGCTACCATTTCCGCAATCTCAGCACAAAAAAAAGCGGATTGATTTGATCAATCGGGCAGGAATTTGTACCAACTGCCTTCTACACAGTATAAAAACTATGTGTATGAAAAAACCTTCCTGCATGATGTGTCATGACAGGCATCATCAGCTGATACACGACCACATTATTGGCAAAAGCTGTGGTGGGGAGCACCGCAATATATGGCACATCAACTAAATTGAGAGCCCTCATAGATCAAGGATCACAGATTTCTCTCATTACGGTCAACATCTCCGGAATTGGAGCACAAAACATCAGTCAAGCAACCGCTATAGCCCAGGTAAGTCTACAACCGCACTTCACATCGTCATATCGGTTAACCATTGAAGCATACGTCCTTCCAAAAGTTATAACAGAAGTTCCGAAACGCTAAATTAACCGAGAATTAATTAATAAATGGAACCATTTGATGTTGGCTGACCCTTGATTCGACATTTCCGCTCCGATTGACCTTTTATTATGAGCCGACGTATACCGCGATTTAATCGGTAATCAGGGGAGAAGAGGGAAACCAAGCACCATTAAGACTAGCTTCGGCTGGGTAATTTCAGGACCAAACTGAAATCGCTATCCAACTACACTTAGTGAAAGTCCATAGTGGGACGAAGGCGGAAAAGAACATGAACCGGTTTTGGGAGGTGGAAGAGGCCCAGAGCAGCAGCAGAAGTGAATCACCAGAAGACACTGCTTGTGAAACCATTTTTCAAGGGACCACACAGCGAAATCCAGATGGACGATATGTGGTACAACTACCATTTAAAGAAAAGCAACTGGATCAATAAGGATGTTCCAAACAACGCGCTCTACAACGTTTTTTGTAACTTGAGAAGAAACTCAACTCAAACCAGGAGCTGAGAGTGCTATATATTCAGTTCATGAGGGATTATCTCAATATGGATCACATAAAGTGAGCACCTCATCACGAAAGCAAATATTACCTAACCCACAACGCGGTAGCCAAGTATACATCCGAGTCAACTAAAATCGGGTGGTTTTCGACGCATCGATGAAAACATCTTCAGGCAAGAGTTTGAACGACGCCATGTATGTATATTGGACCACCACTAAAAAACAATTTGTGGGTAGTGTTATTAAAATGGAGGAAACATCGAGTAACCTTTTCCGCGGACATCGAGACAACGTATCGACAGATTAAGATACATAAACACCATCAACCATATCAGACAATCTTATGGAGAGGAAGTAAACATCATCCCATACAAAAGTATCTACTAACAACCGTCACATATGGAACGTTGAGAACGTTGAATCAATTGGCTGACGATGAAATTAGCAGTCATCCAGACGATGTATTAACCGGCGGGCAGATACGGTGGAGGAAGCTCAACATTTGCAATCTCAACTAACCCAACTAGTACACAAAGGCGGAATGGAACTAGGAAAATGGTCCAGTAATCACGTGAACCTCTTAAAAGGGATTCCTTACGACAAGATCTTGATCGGAGACGTTACCTTTAAGAATGAACATCCAATTAAAACTCGAGAAATACCTACATTATAGCCCAACCAGGGACGATTTATCACTCAACAATCACGTGCTTACAAAACGTTAGTTTTTGTCCGAAATGTCAAGGGTCTTTGACCCATTAGGATGGCTTGCACCATTGATAATCAGCTGTAAGATAATGTATCAGGCATTATGGAGTATGAAGTTATGCTGCGTCGACGCGCTACCACCGGAGTTCGTAGACAAATGGGATCGGTTAAAACTAGAGCTGCAGCTCATTCGAATTTCCCGATATATCAATTATTACAAAGGCAGCTGTCTGGAACTTCACGGTTTCTGTGACGCCTCGGAGCAGGCGTACGCAGCGGTGATTTACTATAGGACCATCATCATCAGTTTGATTTTATTTGATAACCTTTGATTACATTAGAAACTGGGTAAGGGTAAGCTTCGAAATCTTTACGAAAGGTTGTTGCTGAACATTTTGAATAAATTAAAGCAAACCAGAATATTTTGACTGTCAATAAAAATAAAAATAAAAGCTTATTGTCATTTGTAAATTGGACGAATTAACAATAAGTTAGCACTTTTCAATTTCAAACTTAATTCTCCTTTCCTATCACAATGAATTTATTAATTTCGTTCCTGATTTTTTTTAATTCCAGTTCGGTTGAGGATTTTGTACACTTTGGTTGGGTACTAGTTAATGGCAGTCGACGGATGCGTTCACAAATAATGGATGTAAGTCGTATTATCAAAATATTTTTTTAAAAAAAGCTCTAATTTCTTATCTAAACAGGTACATATACCACCACCATCATATGAAGCAGCAACCGGTATACCGGCGGGGCAAAATCCTCTGTTTGATAGTTATCCAGCTGCATCGCCGCCAGTATTGCCACCATACGATGATGAATTAAACACCGTATCCGTAATGGCTCCAATTCTAAAACCACCATGTATCCAGCCATACAATCCAAATTCGTTTCCAGGAACAATAATATCACCACAATCAGAAGCCCTATCGCGCCAGGACCAATACAAAACCGATAATAAAATATGCGTTTGCTTTTTTATCATCCTTATAGCTCTAGTACTTTTGATGGCGATTTTTGTGGTTGTGGGAAGAAAATCGACCACCAAATATACGGACAATGAGTTAAGGTAAGTGTAAACGCAAATATGTACTATTACAGAAAATTGTTCTCTAAAACATTGTTGCAGAACGCATACAATTAACACAGTCGAATCACAAAATCACAGACATTTAAATTGGCGGGTATGGCGGAAGACAAATAATGAATTATATAATCAAATGGAGGAGCAACGGAAAGAACCTGTATGGGAATATTCAAACGAACGACGATGATTAAATTAATGATATTGAAATTATTTTGGTATAGTTTTGAAAGTGAGTAAGTTCTGGATGTACGTTTCCTGCGCACACGCAACAATGAAAATGTAGATTGAAACAAACTATCTGTATACAGAAATATCACCGGCCATTATTTTGTTGTTTGTGCTGTTCAAATGCAGCTGATATATAAACAAAAAATCTAAATTTAATACAATGTGCTTGTTAAAATGAATGTTGTAAGTGGGGTTAGGCGGATAGTTTATTAAAAAGATTGAGTTGCGAACGTGTTTGATAATAAATTTGTATAGTAACAATAAAATAACCGAGTATTGTAATATTTATTGTAAATACGATGATGGGCTGAAACTTCACGAGGTGATCAGAACATCGGTCCTGAAAATTAAATCAAATCCCAAAATAATTCCTAACTCAATCTTCAGCTCAAATCATATTCTCAAATCAACTCAACCCTCAACAATCCATTCACCTAAAAATCTAAACCAACAATCTAGCCTCCACAAACCCGACTGAACAACTCAATCCCAAATCAACATGGTTCGAAAAAATACATCCATATATAAACTTCAATCAAGCTAACTTCCAACCCTTCTCCCACAAACTTAACAAATAATTTGGCACACTTAACCTCAACTCAACTTCCAACTATCAACTCAATCGCAAACTTAAACGTAAAAGTTTTTCGGTTAAGTGAGAACCATATCCGTGCATATTAATTCAGCTTAAACCTAACTGAACCTCTAACTCGACCCCCCAACTCAACATTAAACATAACTCCAATTTCAATCCTCAAATCAATGCGACGCTATAAACTACATTCGTACATAGCCTCAGCTCAACACAACTCTAAGCAACTTCCAACTCAATCCTCACCACAACCCCAAATACATTCTCAACTTAACCGCTGATTTACGCAACTTAAAAATTTTGTTGAACTTAAAGCGCTGAGTTGCTCAATATCCTATTTTCAAGGATGTGCAAGAAATCTTATGTTGCTTATTATATCGGAATTGAATAAATTCCACAATACAGTGATAAGAAACATTTTTAATTATTGCTCAAAATATTCTGTAGTTTAAAATTAACAATATTGCGATTTGTAGCGGTAAGTCACGGTGCTGAGTTGTCCAATAGTGCGAAAATACTTAGTGGCTCAGTATTTTGGAATTAAACGAACTCTATAATATTGGTAATATTAGGGAATATAGGGATTACGTGTGGGTGACTTGGGCTGGGAAATTTACTTTGAGCAACAAACAATTTATTATTAAACAATTTTGAAAAGGATAACCTCCATAATACCGGGCACTTTATGTGTATGGGCCAAAAGGGCTACACACAAATATTTTTGGCCATTTTTATAATTATTGCTCCTAGTTTAAAATGAATGAAATAGCGATTTGGCGTTTGCCATACCAAATTGAGCAACTTTCTTATTCCTTGATTGCCAGTTGCTCAATATTTGATTTTTTAAAGCTGTATAATCGTTAGTTCGATAAACACAAAAAAATGATGTTGCTCAATATTCCTGAAATAAAATAATTTCAGTGAAAAATCAAATTATATTATGTTGCAATCGAAATCTACCGGTTTCTCTATTCCTTTAGCTCTGTGTAAGTAAATTTGATAATTTTAAAGTTAAGGTAACATAAAAAGAAATTTTATGAGGTTTTGCAACAATTGGCTTAACATTTCACATTTCAAAATTTGTTGTCACTACCAGCAAACTAATTTTGAGCACCATTGAGTATACAAGTTACTTCTGTTACTGGACAATCAAACTCTAATAATTTACCATCTATATTTTGCGAGGCAAACATTTTTGCTCAAAAACTGGTTGGGGATGTAAACCACGCACGTGATTTTGAGCAAAGAATTTTTTTTTTAATTTCGATAAAAATTCAGCACGATGCATAAATCTATATGACAATTGGTGAAAAATACTGTTTCTCGTTCAAACAGGGTCCCCCCCCCCCCACCCCCAAATTGGAAATGTTGTTGCACCTGGAGTAAGGCCTCAAACAAGTATGACTGTCGTGTGAAAATTTGATACAAACGTGCTCAACATGCTGCTGTCAAAGGTATTCAATTTGATTCAACATTGATTTTGGCAGTTTATAACTTGGAACCGAAAAGTCGGATCTTTATATTTTTGCAATGGAAGTTAGCCTCAACTATTGTGAGGTTCCTGTCTTATCATATTTTCATGCTAACGGCGCAATTAGTTGGCCTGGACGAGTAAAATGCACTCGAACAGTCGCGATCGAAGGTTTCTAATGCTTTTTTAGGGCAAATAAGAGCGTTATTCGACTTATTGGTACAATTAGCCATTTACCTTTTTGGGTTTTAAAGTGATGACTCTGGTTAATTGGATGGATTTCAATTACTCTTCTTAACATCCACTTAGTGGGTGGCAAGTTTTTATCTCTTATAATGACTAGTTGGTTGGTTGTTGTTTTGTCTACTACGTGCGGTTTTGTATATTATGTAGATACGCCTTGCTCCACATTTTCCAGAAATCTACATGCAGTCTTTCGATTAGTTGCCACCTAGTTAATAGGTTTTGTTTTGATTGATGTAACTCATCGTCCGGTGTAGCGAGCATAAAATCACCTATTAAAAATGTCCCGGTGTTAGATATTTAAGCTCCTTCCGGTTATACGACAGTCTGGATGTTGAATTTCGGATATTGAAGTTTACTTCAAATGCTGCTTTACTAATTTTACTCCTGCCTCTCAAAAGCCTCCAAAATATGGTGATCCTAGAGGAATGAAATGCTATGGAATACCTTGGTTTTCTAAACGCCAACAATATGCCAAAACCTGAATTGTTTTTATGAAAGAAGAGAATTTATCTATCATTAATGGCTCTGTTGTTTCTGAACTTATTCTACAGATGATAGTTTGGTCTTTCTTCTCTAAATCCACCTTACCTCTACTACAACGGTGTTCATCATGGGTTCAATACTGCTTATAAGCCCATCCAGACTTAACTATCGCAATAATCGCATGAATCTGTGATATTCTATTTTCATCTTAGCATCTTAACTTTCGCAATGTCTATGGCCTCTGAAACTTGTCTCAAGTTTTTGACTTATGGGAACCACCTTGGTATTTTTCTGAAATCAGGGTTATTGTTATTTTTCCTACTTTTGTTACGTTACTGTAAACAGCTGCAGTGTAGGCTAATTCCAACGCGTCACAAAATCCATGTGGCTCTAAATTATCCCACTTATCTGCTGTGTCTAACCGTCGTGGAATTTTTATTTTTTGCAGCTCGTTAAACTTTGGTTTATAATTGATCCATTCAGGTAGCTCTTCGGCCCATAACAGCCCTCTTATCCAATTTTGTCTATTTTTGATTTTATTGTATCTTCGCCAGAGAGCACATCATCACCATTAAAACCTTTCAGAAGAATTTCTGAAGCAATCGGAAAGATTTTCTGTTCATCCATGCTGATTTGGTTGAAGGTTCTTATGATTAAGTATGGTGCGAAAGATGTACCATAGATTACTGTTCTTAACTTGTACTCATTAATTTGTGGTTGGGGATCAGTTCTCCATAGTACCCTTTGGAAATTTTGTGGTGGTTTGGTCACCAGAATATGCATGTCCTTTTTTCAATGTCTACGAAAAACACAAATTTGTATTTTCTTCACCTTGCGATGATTGTAAATTGACCATGTTGTATTGTTGGGCCAACTAGTTGAATGTCGTTAAATGGGTTGTTTCACTGCAACGCAGGTCTCCTGGAAAATTGTTGTGCGTGGAAATTTAAAAAAAGACTGCATATAGGTTGTTTGCTGTTATGGCATATTTTTGAAGAAAGGTCAAGCTGTTATTTCATGGGATGCCTCACAAACAATGCACACTATTTTGATTCCGGTGAAAGATATTCTTGGGGTATTAACGTTAACCACGTTCGGCTGTGTGATCGTTCCTCTATTTTGTTGAGCGCCCTTTGTCCAGTTTCTTCAGTACTATAGTGGAATTAGTATTATGTTCCAAGTTGCCGTATCGATTTTCAAGTTGTTTATGGCATTCAAAGTCTCCGTTAGGAGATTTTTGAATTAAGTCAGCGTGAGAGGGAGACTACCGATTTGCTTATTAATAAAATCCGTGCCCTGTTTTCGAAACTTTTTACTGGGGGATTATCCTAAAAGATACAATTGGATATGTGTTATAGGCTTCTATCTTTCAAAATTAAATCATTTGACGATTTATTGAGATTGGCTCGAGCCGAAGAATTTTTTTTTCGTGAATTGGAGATCTCTCGATCGAGTAGGAAGGTCAGTTCTGTCGGAGTAGAGGATAGGAATAATAAGGGGAACAGAAATGGTAAACCGAAATTTTATTGTAAATATTGAAGATCCAAGTAGCCTAACATTGGGAATTGTCCTACGAGAAACAAATAGGGTGGTTTACCTAAACCTAACACTGAATCGGGTGTTAATGATGCTAGGAAGGCTTCGGGTCATATAGAACGGTTGAGGATGTAGGTGTGGGAAAAAGGAATTCCATGCGATTAAATTATCCAGACTGCAGAGATAAGGGTTTTGCATTTGGGCTGCCAAAGATTCGGCTAGTATTCAGTTCGCTTTGGTGTCAAGAACGGTCCCATTACAGATGTCACTATTTTCGCGTATCTCGATGACCTTATCATAATTTCTCCAGATTTTGCGGGACATCTGTAAGATTTCGATACTATGTTCGGACAACTCCAGAGGTATAATGTCTTGACATTGGAAGTGATTCAGCTGAATTTGAATAAAGTGACCACGATATGTCAGATGCCTGCACCGTTTGCCATCTCAAAATATTCCTTCAAACTTGTAGTTGATATAGGAGGCTTGCTTCAAATTTTGCCGCTCGACGTAAAGTATTAAGTGATCTTGGAAAGAAAATTGTCAAGTGGATTAAAAAAAAATTATTCCACCACGGAAAGAGAAGCCTTAGCTGTAGTATGGGGTGTTAAAAAATTTCAGGATTATTTGAATGGATCCAACGTAATTTTAGGCACTGACCACCACCCCTAAAATGTCTTATGTCCTTTCGTTCACCGAAGATTAGCGTCGTTCATTCTGAGTTTCAATGTTATCATTGAATACTTACCAGGAAAATCGAACGTTATTACGGATACCGTTTCCCGACCTCCATGCGAATTCATTGAGGAGTGTGGAATATGTACAATACAGGTTGATATTTCGTCCGATCCGGAGATTGGTAAGATCATTTAGTGTTTCAAAACTGTCGATCATCCCGATCTGAGGAATTGGATGGACCGAGGTTATCCCATGTCCTGAGTCGAAGTCGGACGACCTGCAGTTGGTGATCCCGGCAGCTAATCGCTCAAATTTTTTGAAAGCTTTTCATGATGTTCCGACAGCCGGTCACTATGTAGTGAACCGAACTATTAACAAGTCGCTTCATATATAAAGGATTGCCCTGAATGCCATCGATATAAACCGACGAATTTAAAACCAGCATGATTTCTGAGAATGCCGGTGATGAATTAGAGATTTGAGATGATTTCGATCGACTTATTTGGTCCATTAGCGGAAAATGAAGGGGGTTTGGGTTTTCATTGTGGAGGATACAGCTAAAACTTGTAGTACGATATTATTAATAATTTTTCCTTCGTTTTGGTATTCTACATCGCGTGTTGTCCGATAATAATATTATACAGAAGGTCTAGACATCCATCAATCGTTAACACCAGTCTACCCCACCCGGAAGCTAATCCCGTAGAACGTAGGAATCGAGATTTGAAAACTCAAATTTCCATCCTGGTGGATGATAAACATCGAAGTTGGCCGAAATATCTTCCCGCTATACGTTTTACCATAAATACCGCCGTCTGCGAAAGTATAGGTTGTATTCCTGCGTTTGTTTGTTTTGGAATGAAACTTAGGCTTGTGTTCGAGGTAATTCAAGTCTATCGTATCGTTGTACAAAATGATATTTTTCTGTCTGAAATCATTTCGTACCTATTGAAAATCGGAGATACCATCGAAAAAGCTCGGGAGATCCACGAAAGGAAACAAGATGTAAGGACATCATACGTTGATTCTCATCGTAGGTGTTAATGATCGGTGCCTCACACGTAGCTTTCGCAGCGAAAGCAAACGCATACGTTAAATCAAAAGGACGCATAAACATTTATGAATTAAAAAGGAGAACAAAGTGCCATATGTGAAATCAAGTTGGACATTGAGCACGTGAATGTAATTTAAATAAAGAATCATGGAAGCCGAATAAAATAGAAAAACCGAACAATGAAGCCGCATTCTGTGCAAATGATTGTTCGAAAAACAACAATAAAATGGACTATTGGATTGCTGATTCAGGTCACCGATTATCGCAAATGTAAAGAAGGTGGATTAGTAATTGCAAATGGTACAAAATAAACAATTGAAGGAGTTGATACAATTTTAATTGATTCCAGGGTTGACGGACAGGGGGATCCATACCAGTTAGAAAATGCGTTGTACGTTCCTAAATTGACAGAAAATTTGTTTTCAACCAGAGTATTGAACAAGAGAAGCTACATTACGGTACAATTAGATGGTATTGTGAAAGTAGTTAATGCACAAAATGTTGTTTTAGCAATTGGACTAGAAGATGACCAGAAACAAATTAGAATGGATTTTCGACAGCAAGCAATTGAACAGCAACTGATTCTCTCAACAATGGCATCGACAAAATGTGCAACGAAAATTTAATTGATGTGGCCAATCTATCGAATAGCGATACATTTTTCTGTGAAGATTGTCAATTTGGAAAAAAGAAAAGAGCATCACATAAAACGGAATCAGTTCGACTAGCTAAAAGATGGTGAATTTATGCTTGCAGATTTATGTGGTCCAATGGAAATGGAAGGAATAGGAGGCATTCGATATTTTATGTTGATCAAGGTTGACGCAACCTGCTTTAGCCATACACTTCTTAAAGTCGAAGGATGAAGTATACAATAAATTATGTGGTTTCATTCCATTGGTGCAAAATACGATTGATAGCCGAATTAAAAATTTCCGATTTGACAATGGCCTTGAATTCGTGAATCGAGACATGATAAACCTATTGTCAAAATAAGGTATTATATGGGAACGTATTTCTCCATACACGCCAGAACAAAATGGCCGCATTGAAAGAGACAACAGAACGGTTCAGGAAAGTTCACGGACAGAACGGTTCGAAGTTCAGTTCGAACAGCCATTTATATGCTAAATCGTTCTACAAACAATAGATGTGTTGATAGCATGCCATATGAAAAATGATTTTAATTCTAAACCAATTCTGGGGCATGTAAGAATTTTTGGTACAGAATGTTTTGTACAAATTCCAAAACAATTAAAATGAAAAAAATGGGATCCAAAGGCAAAGAAGTTATTTTTAGTTGGATTTGAGCTCACATCTAAAAACTTCCGTTTATTTGATCCAAACACAAGATAAGTAATAATTGTCAGCTGTAATGTTCGATTCAATGAATCGAAAATGGTTTAGCCGATTATCAATGATTGATGATTGTCAATCAAATTATAACGACAATGAAAATGGAAATGATACAGAAATCATTGAACAGAATGTTTCAGAACGTTTAATTGAAACTGGTTACTCAGCAATTGCTATTAAACCAGAGAACTATGAAGAAGTATTACATTCATCCGAATATGAGGAATAGGAAAAGGCCATCGATGATGAACTAAATTCATTACATGTTAATGTAACATGGGATATTATCAAGATACCAAAAGATATCAACATCGTAGGTTGCAAGTGAGTATTCAAATTGAAGCCAAGTCAGAATGGTATTAGTTATAAAGCGCGCCTTGTAGCAAGATGATTTTCGCAACGTGAGGGTGTTGACTTTAATAAAACATTTGCACCGGACATTTTGCACGAAGTACCAAAAGGTGGCAAGGTGAATGATGAACAAGCTGTTTATGGATTAAAGAGCATCTACAACAAAATTACGGGTTATGTTCAATGGTTCTTCCAAATCATCATCTGGCCTGGCATTGAATGACACCCTAATGACACGACCAACAATCCAACCAGAATTATTTTCGATTCTTCTGCGGTTTCGAAAGTATAAGGTAGCACTCAGTGCTAATATTAAAAAAATCTATCGGCAAATAAATGTTCACCCAGAGCATCGTACGCTTCAACAGATTTGGTGGCGTGGTTCTCAGGAAGAGCCTCTGAATATTTATCAATTGAATACCGTCACCTACGGTACCACGAGTGCATCATTCTTAGCCGTCAGAAATTTAAAACAATTGACCAGTGATGAGCATCAAAACCACATGAGTGTTTCCCAGCATTTGTTGGAGAATTTCTATGTTGATGACTATTTGGGTGGAGCAAGTACTGTCAAAGAAGCGCATATTCTCAGGGCCGAACTAACGGTATTGCTTGCCAAAGGTGGGTTCGATCTGACGAAATGGTCTTCTAATATTAGGAATGTTGTTCCTGATCAGGGCCATTCCCTTGACGAGGTAGTTAGTACTCTGGGTAACATTTGGAATACTTATCAGGATACCCTTCAAATTTCAGAGCGGGTGGCAATTCCCATCCCAATTGTGATTCAAATTATCACAAATTTCCCAAATTTTCGATCCTCTTAGTATATGCGCTCCATCAGTTTTCATTGCCAAATTGTTTTTACAGAAATTGTGGTCAGTTCCGAATATAACATGGGACTACGAATTTGCGGAACCTTATCGATCTGAGTGTATTCAGTATGCCAATCAATTTAATGGACTGTCAACTATTAAGATCCCCTAGTATCATAAAATCAAGGAACTATGATCGAATAGAGCTTCATGGTTTCGGAGACACATTTCAAGTTGGATATGGGTGTTGTTTTTATATTCGAACGTTGTATCCAAATGGCAGTTACTCTGTGCTAAATCATGAGTGGTTCCACTCAAAATACAAACCGTACCACGTCTTGAGCTATGTGCTTCACTCTTATTGGCACAGCTTGTTGACAAAGTTCGTCAATCAATTCAAATTAAATTTGATAAGGTAAAATTGTGGTCTGACTCAGAGATAACACTTTTCCGAATCAATTCATCCCCGTCAAAGTACGGAACGTTTGTTGCAAATAGAGTTTCTTCGCAAATACAGGATATTGCTCTTTCTACGCTCTGGTCGTATATTCTCTCTGAATTAAATCCAGCCGATTGTCTGTCACGTGGGTTGATGCCATCTCAGTTGATTGATAAAACGATGTGGTGGAGAGGTCCATAATTTTTGTTGGAAAACGATGATTCGTGGGATATTCTTCGAATTTCTGCTCTTTGTCTTCGATATTGTCATAACGCTCGATCCAGTGTCGACAATCGAAAAATCGGTGAATTATCATCAGTAGATATATATACTGCACTCAAGAGATTAATTAAAGCCGTTCAATCAAGATTCTTCAGTGTTGAAATCAATCAACTTAAGAAGAATCAGTTAGTCAACATTCCTCGATGACACCGGCATATTGCGCGTTGGTGGCCGGTTGAAGAATTCTCTACTCCCATACGATCAAAAACATCAAATGCTTCTGCCATCAAATCATGTTTTCACCAGCCTGTTAATTCGCAGAGAACACTTTAGAAATTTACATGCAGGACCACAATCATTGCTTTGTTTTGTAAGACAAAGATTTTGGATCATCGGCGGTAGGAGGCTGTGCAGAAGCTTCGTTCACAATTGTATATTATGCTTTAGAACCAAATCGACTTCAATAAATCAGATTATGGGTGCCTAGTGATCGAGTCAAACCTTCCATTCGAACAAATTTAACAACTAAAGCTTTTATTGCAGTTTTTATTTGTTTTATAACAAAAACAATTCATCTGGAAGTCGTTCATGCCTTGTCAGCTCAAGGATTCCTGGCAGCATTTAGACGTTTTGTCTTCCGAAGAGGGCGGTGCACAAACTTGTATAGCGACAATGCTACCAATTTTATGGGTGCGCAAGCCGAGTTAAAAGAATTCAGGCGTCTGTTTGAGTTTGAATCGCATAAGCACAAATTCTTAAAATATTGCACAGAGGAAGGCATAGGTTGGCAAACGATACCACCACGTTCTCCACACTTCGGCGGTTTGTGGGTGGCGGCAGTGAAAATTGCCAATTATCACTTAAAACGGGTATTGAATAATATCCGATGCACCTTTGAAGACTTGACCACGTTAACAACGCAAATTGAAGCGTGTCTTAATTCAAGAACTATTTCTCCCGTGTCTAGTGACCCATCAGATATGGCTGTGCTCACACCTGGCCGTTTCCTCATTGGAGGGCCGATTATGATGGACAATAAAAGTGCAATTATCCTTGCGAAAAATGCGGAGTTTCATGAAAGAACAAAATATATTGATGCCAGATTCCATTTCATCAGGGAGCAAGTCAAGAATGATATTATCAAACCAGTTTACGTTTCTTCAAATGAACCAGTAGCAGACACTCTTACTAAACCATTACCAGCCCAGAAGTTCAAGGAAAATGTTTTATCATTTGGAATGAAAATTTAAACAACACTTAGTGAGAGTGTTAAAAGTTGAATTGGGTTGATTTAATCTTGTTATTAGACGCAGTAATCAAAATGATAGATTTCGCAGTTGTTAAGCAAGCGATTAATTTTTTAAAAATAAAACAAATATACAATAGGAGAACCTTATACAGATCGCTTTTATTAATATACAGAAACTCAACGACATTTAGTTTCTGCATTGTGGCTTCTAATAGTAGGAACCAATCATTAAAGGTTGGAGATATGGTCTTTGTAAACACGCATTCCTATAGCGATGCTTCCCGAGGAATAATGTCCAAGAAGTTCGCCCCACATCGTGATGGCCACTATATAATCCGGGAGATGAAATCTCCAACAACGAGTCCCGGAACGACAGTAAACGTTTTCGATTAAAAATTATGGATTAAAAATGTTTAAAAATATTTGTTTACTTGCGCACCTCAATTATGTACAATTGTACGCAATTGCACATCGCACATGTACATACGTTTTCTATGGGTTTGCTTTGCGCCACGATATATGTATGCGGATGTCAGTTTTTGGTTACCTCCAAAAATTGACAATTACAATGGGTCAACTAAGTATTTAAAAATACAAAATTGCATTTTAATTGAACATTAGTACGCGCCCTGTATAATTAATTCAAAAATGTTGAATGCGCCACCACTATCGCATGAATCAGTGAGTAATGGGAATTCCAGCTGCAACCAAAATAAACAAGCGAAATATTTTTTTTATATTTAACTTACTAACAATGATCGTAGTAGTTAAAAAAAATATTTAGTTACGAGATAAGTTTACCTGGATGAGGTGTGTCGAAAATTCCAAGATGTTAATAAAAGCCTTGTTATTGTTAATCTATAAATATCTGATTGAAGTGAATGTTTACTAAAATAAAACTTTTTGTTATGTTTTCTTATTTTGTATTAGTACATTCCAATGGCGAACTTATAACCTAGCCTAACTAAATTCCAAATTCTTTTCTCGACGAGAGAATTTATTACTTTGTGAAGAAACCAACGTTTTGTTATCTTTATTCTCACCTAAGTTTAGATTTGTGGTTTATGCACATATGGCGCAGGTTTGATCAACATTTCCTAAAAACACATCGTTGGTGAACAAACCAAAAAAAAAATGGAACCGTTAAAGAATGAGATAAATCATGCGTTCATATCACACCTTATGACGTTTGCATCTCCTGAATAAAATTCAAGTGAAACCGTGTGCTTCGCTTATCGTGTGCAACGTGCTATATTCAAAAAAAAAAAAGCAAAAAAAAAATTAGTTTTAGCTGGTTGTTTGTTTACAGTAGACGCGAGTTGAATTTGTAATTTCAAAAATTCCAAATGGCAGATGTAAGTATTTTTTGGAACTGAAAAAAATTCGTATAACGATTTAATTATTTATGTATCTGTTTAGTTAATAAATACACCACCGCCGCCCTCATATGAAGATGCAATAAGTGTCTGTATAGCACCACCAAATCAATTCATTCGTAGTGTACCATCTCCAACAACAAAATCATCCGATCATCTGACTATTGATGAAATATTGTCGGCACCTCTTCGACCGCTAATACCAAGACCATCAATTTCGATCATATCACAACGTTCACAATATGAAATTGGAGGGAATCAAACAAATAGACGAGCATCACAACAAAATACTGTACAGCGTCAAACGCTACTCGCAAATGATAACAAAACATGTTTCTGTCTGTTCATAACTATTTTTAGTCTTGGATTTTTTATATTCCTGCTTGTGATGATTGTGCGGGTAAGTATTCAGAGAGCTGCACGCGGTGATAAATAGTTAAGGTAGGATACTTAAATGGGAAGAAAGATATATACCAAAGTGTTTTTAAACTCGAATTTTTTGTAAACAATTTTGTGATTAAAATGGATTTGAACACCAAAACGTAATCAACCAAATTTTTGTTTTTATTTTATGAAATTTGAGAAAAATGAAAAACGATAACCTAAATAGAACGACAACCAGATTTTATTTGATCTGCGTTTGTTTTGTGTACAGGGTAGTACAACCTCGTAACATTAGTTGGCGGATTCGCTTGACTCTGGGAGGACTCCCTTACTCGGACCATGTGTGAATGTGAGTCATTAGTGAATAATTCAAAAATTCAAATAATACTTGCATGTAAGTAGTATGTTGGTCAATATGTGATCAAACTACAAATATCTTGTGTTTATAACCATTAATCTCGCTTTAATAAATATCCAACTCTCACAATAGGTGCACTCCTACGTTTCTTGGCATGTTAAAACCGCAAATGATAACAAAAAATAAATTCGACTCTTCCGTCACGGAATTTATTTTGCCACGTTTATTGGGTCGCTCGAAACGAAATTGACTATAAAACACAAGTTTGGCCCTTCAAAATAAAGTATACGAAACACAACTGGCAGATTTGCGGCGATCTGAAGATACTAACAATCCTTCTGGGACAACGAAGTGGTTTCACAAGGCATCCGTGCTTCTTGTGCCTTTAGAATAGTCGAGCTCGCGAGAAGCTTTATAAAAATAATAATTGGCCTGCTAGAGCCTCTATAATCCCAGGCTCGGAGAATGTAACCATCCACTTATACCACTTGGAAAAGTTCTTCTTCCTCCACTACATTTAAAGCTCGGGTTAATGAAGCAATTTGTGAAAGCATTTGACAAAGAGGGAGCCACTTTCATTTACCTCCAGAGGAAATTTCCGAACAAATCAGAAGCTAAGTTTAAAGAAGGAATTTTCGACGGGCCGGAAATTCGGAAGCTCCGAGTTCATCCAATCAATCAATGGGTGTTAAAGAAAAAAAAACGCTTGGCTCAGCTTGAAAGGTGTGGTAGAAAATTTCCTATAGGCAATCAAAGGGGTCCGAAACTAAGAGGAAAATAAAACAACTGCTAACAAACTTTAAGAATCTTGGTTGCCTGATAAATTTGAAACTGCACTTCCTCGAGTCCCATGTAGACCATTTTCCGGAGAATTTAAGGAACTATAGCGAGGAGCAAGGTGAACGGTTTCACCAGGATCATAAAGAAATGGAACGACGCTATCAAGGTAAATGGGATATCAGTATGTTAGCTAACTACTGCTAGAATTTGAAAAGGGTCTTGCCAGAACAAAGGAGAGCCAACAAGAGAGAGGGAGGGGGTGATGGAGGGGTTACTTTTTGTGGTCATTTTCGGTTCCAGCGACCCAAAAATATAGAAATGTAAATACATCCATATCAATTTTAAAATAGGCAATTGGAATCATTTTTTATGATCATATTCGGTTTCAGCTACCTCGAAAACGTAGGAATAGTGGGGTCTCCCTTCTAGGTCACGACATTTTTATTTTGTGTGCCTGTGTTATACGTGGACCGGAGATAACCAAACGTTAGGCGGATCAAATGCTACGGGCAAATAATGACTAAATTAATCAGGGCCATATTTGCGTATTAATTCAGTAAATTAGAATGAAGTGAATGGCTTGCAAATAATTATAGGTCTAAATAGGTTTTATTTAAATAATGGACTATACAACATATTATTGGTGCTACCTAATACAAATGTAGACTTTGTTGTAACACTGTCCTTACGTTGGTTTCTTTATCGTACCATAAAAATTTAGAGATTTGAGCCATACCTTTCGGTTTTGCATATAAACACGAAATGTATCGATAAATAATTTGCTTTCTTTGATTTTTACCATTGAGCCAAATCCCTCAAAATCTCAAAAATCTTGTTGACATTCAATATGTTTTTGTCAATTAGCAAGGTCTTGATTTCAGCGTGAAATGCATTTCTCTGAACTTAACGACTTTTGCTTTTTTCGTTATTCTCATATTTTGAGTAAATCGTAAACGCAATATTCTGTAACACGAAGTAGACTTATGTATCCACTGTATTTTGGAAAGTTAATGCATTAGCTTCGTTTTCGACATGTATGAATGTGAGTACATTTACCGCATTGTATTTGCTATCAACATGCCTCCAATGCATATTTTCCGTTAACTCCTGTATCATTCTCACACGGCTCTATGCTTTGTCGTACTCGAATCTGGCTTTAAAAGTGCACGGTGCGGAAGAAAATATTTGACAACATTTTACTTCTCGTCACTTGGAGTCATGTGTCCCAACTATTCTGACCTGGTACTAGTCGCTGCTTGAGAATTGGCTACGAAACATTACGCCTGACCTTGTTAAGAACTTGTCAAATTATCACCAGCATTTTTAATTAGTAGCAGTAGTTTGAAGATATCCTAAATGCAACAATTTATTGTGTTAACCTTTTCAAATATTTTATTTGAAGTTAATCTCAAAAATTCAAAGCATAAATTAATAGAATGATCTGTATATCAAAGACGACAATTTTTTATCAGCTGGGACGAGGCATTAATTGATGATGATTTTGTGACATTACGTGATCTACCAAATGAATTTGAATGTACTTTGATTTTATTATTGATTAAATCATCAAAACGATTTTCATTAATAGCCAATAAAACTCGTCACTTCGCTTTCCCACATAGTTTGAAGTTTCAATGTTTGAATATCTAATTTCGTTCCACAATTAAACTCTCGTTAAGTTAATTTTGAAATTGACTGGCAGATTCCATTCTTACTGATTTCATGCCGAAAAACCTCCTCTAAGCGAATCAATAATTTAACGAATGGCATTGCAACGTAACAATAATGCTTT
The DNA here is from genome assembly GCA_963556165.1 of Tipula helvola. Lineage (NCBI taxonomy): Eukaryota > Metazoa > Arthropoda > Insecta > Diptera > Tipulidae > Tipula > Tipula helvola. The sequence goes on along the minus strand of OY744483.1, from coordinate 326,928,299 downwards.
CCACGCTAATTTAAACTCAAATCTTTGCTACTTATAGATACTTTCCACATGTCGAACATCGTTGCCGAGGTCCATTATCGCTTTAACAAACAAAGACCCAACCCACCGTTCTCTCGCAATGTCAAAAATCCATCAGTGACCAAAGTGTAAAGCAGTTAAATAGTTCCATCCATTTTGGGTTCTGGGTATTATAAGAATTAAGGGTTAGTGAGGAATTAGAAGTTAGATGCCAAATCCAAAAGTTTATGGGCAGAGCACACAACCGATAAAAAATTCCGCAATTCTCAGATTTTTTTGTGTTTCTTTCAAGGTGAATTGACGCTTTGGATTAGGAATTTAGCAATTTAATGGCATGGTTGTGATTCAGCTGTAATTGTCTTAATTAGTAGACATCAAATCAACATCTGTTATTCTAGACTTTCTAATAAGAAGCATTATACATTACTCTACAGCTAACAAATTACAGAATCAACACCTGATCCTTCTCAGCAATTATCAAACACTTACATCACTTTCTACACAATACACAGCAGAACATTCAATCTTGCCAACAGCTTTCATTAAAGTGTTGGATTTGGCCACGAATTCACATTAGTTTCGTGCTGTATTAGATTCGGGATCTCAGGCTACATTTATTACTCATGACAAATTTTCTATGGAAGGTACCTGTAATAAATCTCCACCTTGAGGAAATCACTGAATACCGCCATTGTATTTATTACTTTTATCAGGAATTTATGTCAAAATACATTCGGCTCCTATGGAATTAGAGAAAGCAACGTCCAAAATCCAACTCAATTGCAACACCATCTTTAATATAATCACCATTCAAATCAACCCTTTGTGATAGAAAACTAAATGTGTATACATGAACTCTCTAAATAAATTCACAGCTGAACCCCATCGTTCAATCCCAACTCAACAGCCTACTCGACAACCCTCAACTAAAGGCCCAATTCAATCCTCAAAATGGTTCGAAAACCGCAGGCCTCTATGAACTCAACTCAATCCTGACTCAAATTCTAACTAACCCGACTCCCAACTCAACCACAGACTGTACGTTGAGAGAAGTGGGTACCTGTCATATGAATTGATCCAAAATCACGAGATAGTATTACCACATTGAACCATTTTTAATATAATATGCTGGTTTGGGGATTGAGTTTGCGGTTGAGTTGTAGGTTGAGTTTTGTTCCATTTGCGGGTTGAATTGGAGTTGATTTGGGGTTGGGTTAGTGAGCAGTTCAGCTGATAATTTATTTATTTGTTGAATTGACGGTTGAACTAGAGATAGCTTGAGTTAAATTTTGATACGCATGGTCTTAAACATGTTGATTTGGGAGTTGAGTTGGGCATGTGTTTGGGGTTGATTTAAGGACCGTATCACGGTTAGAGTTAAGGTCGAAATTGGGATTGGGTTATGACTGAGTTAGGGTTGTGTTATAGACATATACCGTTTTAGTACAGTCTTAGTTTAAGGATTGCATTTTAGGTTAATTTGAGTAGGAGGGTTTGGGGTTAAGTAGAGCGTGGTATTGAGGGTTGAGTTACAAGGTTGAATTAGCATTGATTTGGGTACATAGACACATGTATTTTTCTTTCCATGTTAGTTTAGGGATAGATTTGAGCTTTGAGTTGGGGTTGAGTTGAGGTTTAGAGATGGGTTCAATTGCAGATTTGAGGAGAATTGTGGGTTTAGTGGGAGGTAATCGAGTAAGGTTAAGGAAAGTTAATTTGAAGTTATATTTGTGATTAAGTGGAGTTCTAAATTGAATTGAAGGTTCAGCTTAGATTTGGGAGTTGAATTAATTTTAAGGACCGAAATTCTGATCACTTCGGGAAGTTTCAATCATTATTATTTGATGTATTTTCAATATACATATTAGTCATCAGCAGTAGTCAGTCGTACAATAACGAATAGATGTACAGCTGGATTTTCAAAATAAGCGATTCAGCTTGACACAGAATATCGAAATTCTAAAATTGCGAAAATTGACCTCATCCTATATCAGCCTGTAGGCCTTAAATGCATAATTATTGCTGTGACCCTCACACTCGTCCCAGACTAGTAAATTTTGCGGCCCACGATAGAAAAGTAATTACCGTATTGTCCATTTGATTTTTAGTTATTTTCGGCTCTGTTCCCTCGAGCTCCCCTTTAATACATATATAATGTAAATTGTATAATAAATCCTTAGCAATTTCCAAAATTATTTTTAATTAAAAATTGTAAAAATGTTACTTCGAAGTTTATTTAGGGTAAATGATTGATTTGTCATAACTACGTCTATCCGCTAAGTATGTAGTTGAATCCATAAGACTTTTTTCATTATTTACTCAATGTTCACACATAATTCACTCAGTTTTTATGTAAGTAATTCAGCTATTATTCACAGACTTTTAAATGAATGGTCAGTGATTATGCATTCTATATTCAACGTATTATTCACTCATCAATTACTCATTATTCATTCTTTATTCTCTGATCATCATTCCGTCATTATTCACTGGTAAATGATAAATTCACTCATTGGTCACTCGTGTGATTTTTCAGTTATTAATCATGTTTTGTTCATGTATTTTCTTATTATTCACTGATATTCAGTGAAAATGAATGATGAGTAATAAGTGATGTTATAAATAATAAGTGAATAAAGAGGGAATAAAAGAGAATAAAATTGTACTAATTTCTAAAATTGTTACAATTTCAATAAATCGCCAAAGCGCACATTTGGGACGGCAGCCCCATCCTCTAATGTATTATTATTCAGGGGTCAGTCTACAAACGATTCTCATAATATTCCCGAAAAATCATCTCAGTCAACAGTTGTTTCGAATTCAGCAATTTTTCAACACAAATTTCCAAATATCAAAGAACTCAGATCCTATTAGGGACTGTAGTTGTTTGGATTAAAAATTATTCGGGCGATAGAGTACAATGTAGAGCACTATTGGATAATGGTTCTCAAGCTAATTTTATTACTGATAGCATGTGTAAAAAGTTATCATTAAAATCAGAAACGGTTCATATCAGAATTTCTGGAATAGGCGGCACGACATCAACAGTAACCATAAAAGGAAATGACCAACATTTTCGAATTTCTCTCCTCGTACCGTATACAATACAATAAAACCGATATAAAGGATCATCTTCAACTAGCAGATCCTTGGTTTTACAAACCGTGCACATTAATCTATTAATTTCTGCTGAACTACTATATTCTGAAATCATTTTAGGGGAAAACTTGAAACGAGTAGAGAGGAAAGACAATAATTGATGAACCTTCCTCGAATCATTATTCTAAACTTTCCAATACTTCGACTATGGTTTTCAGCGTCTTCGAAAGTCTTGATGAGCAAATTCAAAAATTTTGTTCATTTGAAAATATTGAAAATCCAAATACGCACTCCATTGAAGAAAAATTGTGTGAGACTCATTATTCAAAAAATGGCATTAGAACGAAGTCAGGTCGGTACAGTGTAGCTCTTCCAAAAAAATCAAATGTTGGCGAGTTAGGTAATTCTTCTAAAACAGCTGCAAAACAATTTCACACAATGGAGATGCGTCTTCATAGTAAACCAGAATTTATGGGTGATTACATCGATTTACAACACACGATAGAAGTATCGAAACAACGTTTTCGTTAAATTATTATGTTCAGAAAGCTGAGTAGCTCCACTTAAAACCCAAATCCCTACTTTGCTCTTGGCTCAAATAGTTGATAAAATCTTTTTAGTTATGCAAATAAAATTTAATTCAATTTTTCTATGGACTAATTCTGAAATTATTTTACATAGAATCAAATTAGTTCCAGAACGTTTCGAAAGACTTAGGGCCAATAGAATTTCAAAAATTCATGATTTGAGTTCTCCCGATTATTGGTATTATGTTCCAACCGCAGAGAATCCTGCAGATATAGTGTCTCAATGGCTTATGCCGCAGGAATTTTTGAAATCAAAACATTGGAGGTTAGGTCCTTCGTACATTAACCAACTTCGTCTAATAATACCTAAGCAACCTACTACAATAAACAATGAAACCTCGCAAACGAAATATCCAAATAGGTTGGTTGGGGCTTTGATAAAAATAGAAGAATGGATGCCTGTTATAAAGTATTCGAATTATCTACATATTTTCATCGTTTTACAAAAGCTTGTACTAATCAACTACGAACTTTAAAAAAATTGTCAAAACAACCAACTATTAAATCACTCGAAATTAATGTAATTGGAGGTGCTTTAAACTTCGTTATAAAACACACAGTAATCTCACTGTTCAGATGAAATACATTGTCACAGCACGATGGCATGATTCGGGTTGGCGAACGATTAAAAAACGCTAATATTCCCTTTCAACCATAAACATCAGTTAGTAGTACCAGGTTCGAATTATTTTATAAAATTGTTGTTTCAAAATGATCATATACGTCTTCTACACTCTGGTCCTCAGACAGTGTTATACAATTTACGCTAACCTTTTTGGGTCATAGGAGGACGAAATTTATGTCGAGCGCGCAATTAAACCTTAAATCAAATCATGGGTCAATTACCCGAAAACGTATCCTACCGTCTAGAGTCTAGACCATTCCAAAATGTGGGAGACGATTTTTTTGGTCCACTCCACATGGAACTGGTGTTTCACCTCTCTACTTTAGCTTGTGGACTATTCAGATAATGCTACCAATTTTATTAGATCAATATCTGAATTAAATTCTACACCGCCCCCCTTCCGGTCGCCCTATTTTGGAGGCTTGTGGGGAGCAGCGGTTAAAATTGCGAAATATCACATAAAGCGCGTCCTTACCTATTCGTCATTTTCAATCGAGTAACTTCACACGATCGTGGTTCAAAACGAAGGATGTCTGAACTCACGTCCTATTGGCCCTATGTCAGATAATCAAAATGATTTTGAAAGTCTAACTCCTGGTCATTTTTTAATCGGCCAACCGATCAGTTCCATTCCTGATCCATCATTATTACATTTGCAATTTAAACGGTTGGGCAAGTAAATTACACTGTGTAATTTACACAGTTTTTTACACGTAAAAAACGTGTAATTTACATAAAGTCATTTTATACAATATGTATTATTTATCTAATGAGTTATCGAACTATGACCTGTTCTGTTGTAGAATTTTGACATACAAATTCAAATTCTGGAATACATATCGAATTCAGACACGATATATCGAATTTTCAATAACTCAAATTCTGATTCACAAAGCTAATTTCTGCCACGACATATCGAATTCCGATATGTTTAATCGAATTCCGGCATGACATTTCGAATTTTAACATACAAAACTCAGACTCTTATATGAATTATCAAATCCTGACATCATAAAGTCAAAAACTGAAAAAAATATCGAATTCTGACATGAGATATTGAATTTTTTGATATATCATCTCAAAACCTCAGAATTCGATATATTATGCCAAAATTCGAGATGGTATGTCGCACAAAAATTCAATAAATTATGCTGAATTCTGGGGTGATATATCAAATTCTGATACGACCTTTCGAGTTCTGACAAGATGTTGAATTTTGACCGAATATGTCGAATACGCAAAAAGTTAAAATATCAACGTATAGGACAAATAAAATTTGACTTGTGATATCAAATTCTAACATAGCATAACGAATTTTGAGATGATATTCAGAACTCTGAAGGCTTCATAACAGATATGTCATCATTTATCTAAGATATACAAAAAATTTATATTCTGACATGCCATATCGAATTTTAACGTCGTATGTAGAACTCTTATATACAGAATTCTGACATCAAAAAATTCAAATTATGACTTCAGACATATCGAATTTAGACAGCATTAACTCTAATTTTGTCAGGATAAATCGAATTCTGGTTTGATATGTCGAACTCTGACTTAACATTGGTATACATAAATTCGAATTATGCGATAAGACATATCGAATTCTAAAATTATTATTTTTGTTTTGGCTTGGTATGTCAAGTTCTGACGTGATTTACCGAACTATATACTATATCATAAATTCATATTCTGACATGATACATTGAATTCTAATATGAAGTATCAAAATATGTGACATGACAATTTCTGGCATGATATATAGAATTGAGGCATAATATGTAGAATTCTGATATCATAAATATAAATTCTGATATTACGCATCAAATTCTGACAAGAAATAAGGAATTTTGACGTGATAACTCGAATTCTGTTACATTCAAATTCTGACATGAGATTTCGAATTTGGACATGAAAGATTTAAATTCTGGTAAGACGTCCTGATTTGAAGTATTTATCTTTGGCATACAAAATTCGAATTCTGACCTGTCGAATTTTGATATAACTCATCGAATTCAGATATGCTGGTATAGTGTATCTGCAAGATGTTTCGAATTCTAATAAGATAATCGGCATAATATTTTGGCATCCAAAATTCAAATTCTGACAGTACATATCAAATTCAGATATGATATCTCGAATTGTGACATCTTATTAAACTCTGATATTTTATGTCGAATTCTGTCATGATGTATCGAATTCTAAATATAAATTTGGACCGCAAGTCTCTTTTTCAAACCAAATTCGAATGCTTTCTGATGGAAAAATCTACAACAGAGGATTTTTTATCCTACGCTGCCAAGATAAATAAGCAGTGCGAACAATCAAACAATGACAGCGTTCATCCCGTGATTCGGAGATTCATACCAGATTGTTAGCAAAAGTCGAATCTGACAGCATCACATTATCAGGTTATCAACTTAAAAAAGGATACCAATATGATCGAGAAACGAAACCCATCCTCGGTTAATGCAATCACATAGTCACAATCTAAGCCGTCACCTGATCCGCCAAGTCATCGAAAGACTAACAAGGAACCTCATCACAACCATAAAAAAGGGTGTACACAGAAAGTGACACAGCATTCATCAAATGTATCAAGAAACCAATGCTGGCAGTGCGGTGGAAAGCATTATTCAGCTGACTGTCCATTCAATAACCATAAATGTCAACAGTGCAGGAAAACCGGTCACTAGGAAGGTTACAGAAATTGTTCTTCTTCCCAAAGGCATTTTTTTCGTAAATAGCATTTATGTGATTACCAAACTCAAGTTCGCATTCGTCAGCATTAATGGAATTCCTGTAAAGTTACAAATAGATACTGCCTTTGATATAACGATCGTGTCACAGGATACATGGAAGGTAACAGAGGAACCGATCTTATCCCCGACTGTTCACACAGCTCACACAGCGTCAGGTCAACCAATGGAACTTCTAGCACAGTTCTACTGTGAGGTGTCATTCCAAATCGAAATCACAACAGGACATTGCTACGTTTCAACTTGTCCTAGTCGGAATATCTTGGGTATAAACAGGATAGAAAAATTCAACTTATGGTTCATGCCAGCATATGGTTCCAGCATATCACGAGTACTGCGGTTGATGACATCGATGGAACAGCGGCGTATCTGGACGATATTATTGTTTCGGGAAAAACTGTTGACGAATATAAAAGAAACTTGTATAAGGTTCTGGCACGAGTACAAGAGTTCGGTTTTCACCTAAGAATCGAGAAAAGCAGTTTTTACATATCATCAATAAAATATCTTGCGACCGGATCCAACTAAAACTCATGCAATTTCCTATATACCACCACCCAAAGATGTACCAACTCTGCAATCTTACTTAGGTGCCATCAATTACTAAATGGGAAATTTATAAACCAAGTGCATGAACTACAGAAGCCATTGGACCCATTGCTTATACAATGCACTCCATTCAATTGGAGCCAAGAATGTCAAAATTCATTCAATTCATCCACAGATATTCTAAAATCGGATTTAATGCTCACACATTGCAACCCCAAATTGTATATAATAGTTGCGGCAGATGCATGTATGAATCCGTTAAAGCCATCAGTCACGTATCACACACACTCACGAAAGCTGACAAGAATTATAGTCAAATAGAGAAGGCAGCATTGGGTCTCTAGTATTCGCCGTGACAAAGTTTCATTGGATGATATTTGGTCGTCTTTTTACATTACAGACCGACCATAAGCCATTACTTGCACTTTTTGGTTCCAAAAAAGAAATTCCAGTATGCACAGCCAACCGATTGCAGCGATGAGCATTGACACTATTACTATACGATTTCAAAATCGAATATATCTCTACAACTAAATTTTGGCATGCCGATATTTTATCTTGATTAATCGAGAAGAAGATCTCAACCACATTCTCGCCTAGTCCATTGAGAAAGTACCATTAATATTTTCGATGATTCAACGTGAAACTGCAAAATGTAGGATATTACAGAAGGTTATGTATTTTGTTCAACACGGATGGCCTAACACTGTGAATGAAATCAATAATAAAAAAATTCGTGTTTTTTATGCAAGGCAACAGAGTCTGTCAGTCGTGAACAATTGTCTAATATTTGGTGAAAGAATTATTCCACCTCAAGTTTTCCAAAAAAAAAGTTTTGCGTCAGCTCCAGCAAGATCATCAAGGAATGGAAAGGATGAAATCCATTTGGAGAAGCTATGTATACTTGCCGAAAATTGATAATGACATTAAACAACTTGTTTCCGAATGTAGTTTATGTATGAGCGTGGCAAAGTCACCAACCAAATCAAAACTTGAATCATGGCCGATTTCAGAAGGTGCATGGCAACGCCTGCATATAGACCACGCTGGACCGTACAAAAATCAATATTTCCTGGTTATTGTCGACGCTTACTCCAAATGGCAAGAAGTCTACCGAACGAAGTCAACAACCGCTTCCGCTACTCAGTATAATCAACAAATCATGTGCCCAATTTGGATTACCAAAAATCATTGTATATCAGATAATGGGACACAGTCTCTGGGTTCTATCGGGAATTCTGTTCGGCAAATGGTATTCAGCACATTTGACCTGCACCATACCATCCGGAATCGAACGGGCAAGCAGAGCGTTTTGTCGTGATACATTGAAGAGAGCACTAAAAAAATCTGTTAAGGAAGGAAAGGTTGAAGAGACATTTCAACAATCTCTTCAAAGTTTCCGAGCAACACCTAACCGCAATGCACCAGAAGGTAAGTCTCCAATTAGTTTAAATACTTCGAGAGTGGGAGTATATTGAAATTAAAACTTACCGGTAATTAACCAGCAATCTAAGCCAGGTTGCGTTTTTCGTAACAACATACATAATAAATGCCGAATTTCAGCATCACTTTGATTTATTACTTCCTCTAAGTTTTACAGCTTTAGAATCTCCTAAAATTCCGTTCATAATGTGATCGAGAATCAACTTACTCTTTATTTTCGCTTTAGTATTCTCTTCTGTATTAATTTACTTCCCCGATAATTTATTTTAGCTCTGTGCATTGTGTTGTGTTTCTTTACTCTTTAGTTGCGAACTGTGTTTAATGGTTAATGGTACAATATTCTGCGTGCATGTACGTTAACCAAAAAATGGACGTAAGTATTTTCACTTTCAATACCAATCATATACAAATAATTTAATTCTATTTTGTAGTTAAATACACCACCACCATCATACGAAACCGCTACTGGCATACAGGCAGGACAAAATCCTTATTTTCATAATGTACTCGTATCACCAACAACACCATATAACGACGATTTAATGCCCGCAGCCAACACAGTACCAATTCTTTCACAACAATTCGGTAGAAGACAATCACCTCAGATCCGGTCACGCAGCCCAGAACTCCAATCAAATACAATATTGCGCCAACAGGAATCCCAATTCGATCCGAAAACATGTGTCTGCTTTGTTATGACACTTACATTTATAATTGGTTTGATGATTTGTCTGGTGGTACTATTAAGAAGTATACACGGGTAAGTAAACCTACCAAAAAAAAAAAAAAGTGGCTAAACAGCAGATATATTAATTTATATTAACAAAATTTTATTTAGCAAAACAAACTACATGAATTCTGAAAAGGTGTTACAATCGCAGAAAAATGATGATAAATTATGGCTGAATCTTAATAAGCGGATGGATGAGTCCAAATGGAATTTTCAGACAATTCATAAAGCTCAGGAAAATGATTAAAATTATTTTGTAGACGTTAATATATGGTTCTTGAGTGTGTATGTTGTGTCCATTAATTTTACGTATGTTACACCCATGTACATATTTAGTTTTAACGAACTCTCTCACAACAATAATAACAAATAGTTTAGTTTTATCGTTTCTCTGTGTAGCAAAGCGAATTGTAAAAAATTGATGACGTAATTCTTTTGGATAATAATTTAATCGATAAAAACTAAAAGTGATGTTATATGTGTGTTTATGTATAGCCACGATAAATTGTTTCCCCGTACCCTCATGAGAAACGATTGAGATTGAGATACAATTTACAAGACAAATACCAAAATTTTAACATGTATATGTGAAATGTGCCTGAATATGTGAAATAAATATTTTTATACCTTAGCCTAATTACGAATATAAATTGTTTGATTTTATTAAGAAGAAGATAACAAAACTAAAGTGAAAGTTTGAAGACAAGTTAGTGACAAGTTAATTATAGTGAAAAATTCGTTTCAAGAGAATTCTCAAAAGATCCACCACGTCAGCAACGGACCTTTGCCGTTTACCGGTAAAAAAATTAAATTTTACGGCAGTTTGTTTAAGCTTTCCAAATAGCCGGGTTATTTTTCTATGGCTGTTCCTAATCAATAAGAAAGACTAATAAAACCGTATCCATCCAGTGGTTACATAAACTGAGTCGCATGAATTGGAAATTATTAAAATAATTTCAGGAAGATCCTAGTGAATATTTTTAAACTCGTTGAGTTTGTTAAGATGTCTTCTCAGTGTTGTGGACGGTATTGCAACTTTGAGAACATTTTCAGTTTGTGGTCTAGAAATATATTTTAAATTTAAACTGCCACATAAAATAAAAATTAAAGACAAGTAAAAGCAACAAAGATACCAAAATTGTATTAACCAAATTCACTTGACTATTTATGGCCTTGCTCATCTGGCGCTTAATTATTGTTTCTACAAAATCACCCACTCCGTTTTTTTTAAATTATTTAATTAATATCGCATACTAGCTAGATCTTGACCTTTCGAGTTTATGAAATAAACTGAATGGAAAAAGTAATAGTGAGAGAGAGAGAGAGAGAGATATTGAGTTGGGAAAAATTCCAATGTGAAGTCTAACCCGCTTTTATCCCACAGATAGTGTTTGTTTTTAAAGCGTTTAAATTTTTTCTACCTTTAGATTCAAGAGTTAGCGGAATTAAGATAGTGATGACGATTTTTAAAAAAAGATGGCGCAAAAAATTCTAGTGTGGCTTGCCAGGCAAACGTTACAAAACCATCATTGTTGTCGAAATTATGAAAATGTAAAATCAAACAAACATCTTAATGGTTATACAAATTGTTGATGGTATCAGAAATGCATTGCTCATCAACAACTGAATCGGGTGGATAATATCTGGTTGTCTAAGCCACAACAATAAATACCCGTCGAGAAATTACACAACCTCATCACATTAGCTGATATAGGGAGTTATGAAGTCAAGATTGCATTTAATAGTAATATTCTCTCAATGAAAAGGATTTAGGAGAATCAAAGCAACAGGCAGCAAAAATCAAAAGTCATCTAATTAAATGATTTTTCTCGAATGTCCACTGGATGTAAAAATTATGAAATGGCCAGTCTCTGGGGTGGGCCATATAAATATCAAGTTTCTCCGACGATATTTGTTCAACAGAAATCAAAAGCACCGAAGTCCAATGATTTTTCTCAGATGCAGGTAGTGTGCACATGATGAAAAAATTGATGGCCGGTCCCCGGGGTTGGCCATTTGATAACTTATACATTAAGTGCATTCTTCAGGCATTCGAAAAAAAATCATTTGACTTGGGGACTTCTGATTTTTGTTGAACAAATTTCATATATGGCCGACCCCAAAGACCGGCCATTTGATAATTTTTTCATGAGGAAATGGAACACCAAAAACATAAAAATTTTAAAACATTTATCAAATGATTTCAGTGAATCTTGACAACGCTGTTCAAAACCTATAGGGTTACATCGGAATTTATTAACTGGCTGTATTTCAAATAAAGGTGACAATGGGAAAATCTGATTCCGGAAACAATGGGTTTTACCCGATAACGCTTACCCGCTAGTTATGTTTACTTTTCTGACGGTTCCGTATTATTGAAAGTGTCAATATGTTTAAGGATTTATGTATAACTTTTACTCCGAATCTATCGTTTTATAAGCATATTGAAAGTTGCAATTCTAAAGCGAATTTTATGATTGGGTTTGTTAAAAGGGTTTTCATATATTTTCAGGATCCCTACGTGATTAAAAATGTATACGTCTCGTTTGTTCGTTCATGGTTGGAATATGGTGTTGCAGTATGGAGTCCGTATTATATTAAATACTCAGATCGCATAGAAAGAGTAAAAAAGCGTTTTTTAATGTACGCTCTACCAAGGATACGGGGTATCAAGGTAGATATAAATATTGAGCCTCTTTTATTTGTAGGATAGAAATCAAAAATCGATTGTTCAGAAATATTGTGTTTGCTCGATATACTCCTTTACGTGTGCTGCGCGATAAAAATTTCCAAATCAACCTTCCACTTTGCAGGAAAAACTACGGTAAATGTGAGCCGATTTTTGATTCATCAGCCTCTTTTAATAAAGTACGGTCGGCTTTTGAATTTAATCTATCTACAATATTTGAATTATTGTATGTATAAAATTTTATTAAATTTTGATAAATGTAACCAGTGTAAAAAAGAAATAAATAAATAAATGAAAATTTCAGATTTCAGATTTTAAAATCTAGAATTGAGGTTTCAGGTTATAGAGTTATGTCAGAATTCAATAATAAAAATTTCAGATTTTAATTTTTAAAATTTTAGGATTTAATTTTCGAGATTTAAAATTTTAGATTTCAGAATTCAAATTTTAAATTTCAGAATTCAGATCTATGATATCCTTTTTCGGCATTTCGAATTCAGATTTCACTTTACATAAATTTCAGATTTATGGTTATAAATTTCAAACTTCTGATTGCAAATTTCAGCTGATTTCCCTTATTGGCATTTCACAATTCAGATTTAACTTTTATGATTTCAGATTTCACTTTTTTCATTTCAATTAGATATACGGTTCAAGACCACCATATTAAATATTTAGTTGCCTGTTGCTTTTAATATTTAAGTTGGTCAAATTGCATTGTTGTCTTTGTTCATTCGTTGTAATATTTTTTTTAGCCAATAGTTTTTAAAAAACTTGTTATAACGATTGAAAGAATGAAACAAGTCATCAATAAAATTGGCTTAATTAATCCACTAATAATAAATGTCAGTACTTTCCATCCCTGTTAAATTCACAAACGCGATACAAATTTTTGTGTTCTCCTTATCACTCAGAGAATCCTTCAGTGTTCCCCTATCTTAGATTTTAGGTTATTTATATATGTATGTATGTATGTTACTTGACATTTTTTAGTTTGTATTAGTGGCCTGCTGATAACTAACGTAAAATGGACGTAAGTAATATGTTCCTTATATTTACACTTATTTACATTTAATTGTAAAACATTTAATTGATGTATATAGACACCGCCACCATCATATGAAGAGGTAACCGGTGCACTAGAACAAAACTCGTATTTAAAAAGTTTACTACCAACAGCGCTGCCACCCCCACGATACGATGAAATAACAACTGCCGAACCCGATACATTATCAATTCGTTTACAACCAATTAGTTCCAATATTCAGCTGGACAATTTAACTTCGTATCCATTAACCACTTCGAGACCTCAAACAAATATGGTATTGAATCGTGAACAAAATAAAGAATGTGACGAAAAATTGATCTGGTACCTTGCTATACTTGCGATTATTGCATTGGGAATATTCTATATCTATTTGCCCTACAAAACGTATCGTACGTAATTTATATCTAAAGTATTAAACCAAAGTCATTCTGTTAAACTAATTTTACCAAAATACATATTATAAAATTAAAGCTTTACATATTTAAATTGTTTTATTATTGTAATGCCGAAATTATTCTACGTGAAACGACCACCGTAACGAAGATCAACTGAAGCAAATTTTGTATATAACTAAGGATGATTTCTCTATTGTGTAAATAGCGTTCTACAATTTAACAGTGTACCAAACATGCATTAAACATACTCATGCTTGGTTCAAAAATAAACGCTCTCATTTTTGTATATAAATAAACGTTAATTAATCGTAAAGTGAGGAAATTAAGAACTTGCTGTATTTAATTTAATTGTAAACTATAAAGTGCCAGATGCTAAAATAATTCGGAAAATTGTTTTGATCAAATCGATAACAAAGAGCAACTTGATTTCGCGGAATAGCGCTATTTCCATTAGAGTTGGTCTGGAATGATACGATTGTCGAAGAATTGATGTCGTACTAACCACTGGCTTTACTCCCTCGTCATTAAATGTTGGATTTAATGGTTGCTGTGATTCAGATAATATACCGGTGGCCACTTCGTACGATGGTGGTAGTGCGTCTAACTAATCATACAAATATGAACTAGCTAGTTACAACGTTATAGAAATATTTAAAATTTCTTTCGAATAAAAATACTTACGTCCATTATTCGTAAACGTATCCGATGTACTAATACACGCCAAACGTGATTGTCAAAAATTCACTATACTAATGTATGTACAATAACAAAGTCTATGAGAAACTAAATGTATGTAAGAATAAGATTTGGGGGAAGTAAATTATTAAGCAAAATTGTATTCTCTACGCGTTCTCTTAAAGAGATTTGAGAATTGTGAGATTTGTATTTTGGTATAATTTTATATACAGTGAAATCTCGTTATATCGAATTGTTTTATGTAGAAAGTACTATGGTTAATAAGGAAATAAAATAAAAAAAAACTCTACATAAATACATTTCTCCGGTCCCTTTGGCTTCGCTATAACGAGATTTCACTGTAGTTCCCCTATATTGGAATGCACCAATATATGTACAGTTATTTGGTAGAGCATTTAATTTTAGGCTTTGTATTGGCGTTAATTGAATCAAACCAATTATGATTAGAATTTGGCAGTTTTCAGTATCATAATTAATTAACAAATTTATGTTTGCTAAAAATGCAGCGTTGGAGAAAAAACTGTTATTCTTGAAGGGATACAACAAGATTCCAAAATAAAAAAATTCGTTAAAATATTTTGTATTCCTGAAGAAGCAAATAGGTTCATCGAATGGTCGCATCTCACTATTCTACAATATAATCTCAATTTGAATGTTGCCAAATGTGACATTGTTGTTAAATAAAAATTCGATAGTGCTAGAGTAGTTACTATTAATGTCTTCTTTTTACTAGAATAACAAAAGAGACAGTGTCCCGTGTCATTGTCACATTGATTACGTTTTTGGTCTCGTCGTTATTACCGCAGCTTTCATGATAAGTTGAATCAAACCTCTATTAAAAAAGAAAATACAGAAGTAGACTTTTCTGCGTTAAAAGAATTCCTTAGATCGAAAAACTGGGCTTTGGTTTTACAACATTCCAACGCCAATGATGCCCTATCTCAATTTTATGTAATTATTAATAATTACATTCAATACTCGACAATAAAGAGACCGAAAAAAGCTGAACGTTTCTTAAAACCTTGGATGAATGATGTTTTGCTAGCTAAAGTTTAAAGGCGTTCTAAGGCGAAGATTTTCTCTTTCCAAAATATTATATACTTCTTTTATGGCCAAACAAATCACAGAACGTGGTTTTATGCCAACATTTAAGGAGCAAATAAATGCTAAATTTATCATATAGTAGGGAGTATTTTTTTCCGGTCAAGCCTGATGCTCATAAATTTTGAGATTCAAACATCTGTACATGTAAGTAACGCATAGTATTTTCAATTAAATTGCATCGAGTATATGGCGCACTTCAATATCCTATCATGATTTGGAAGGTGAGATATTCCATATACATATGTTCGTTAATATTCCACAAAATAATCCTTTATAGTACTGGAGAATCTGTCAACAAAACTGTATCATGTACAAAATTCTATGCATTTAGAATTATGCTGCGGCAAAATGAGTTTAACGTGTTACTCCGATGCAGCAAGTTATTTAACCAGTATTTACTGATTGCCTGTTGAAAATTTTATTCCGAAATTCGAAGTTTTCTGATTCGAAGTTACCTAACTTATTCAAAATTTTCAACATTACATTTTCCAAATTATTCGAGGAGGTTTTCTTGTTATTTTTTGCGAGAAAGAATTTTTTTTTTAATTACATAGCTTTCAAGATTATTCTAAGAATCGATATATTCGGGAATTCCGCAACCATTCGATTTTATTTTGTAATTAACAAAGTGCCAAAATTGGTTTGGCTTTGATTTAATCGTTGATTCAAGTTCCAGAATATAACTACTATAAAGAAATTTATTTAGATATACATATATACTTCTTACGCAATACAACTAGTGAGTTGTAATTAACAACATTAGGACGTTCATGGTTCCTTCTTTACACATGAAGCTTTCGTCCTATAGATAACGATCCACATATCGTCGATATTATCACAGGCATAAAAAACGACCAATCATACACGCATGTAGAAATGCATTTAAGGAACTGTAATCGCCCATTTTAAAATTAAAATTCCATGAGTTCACAGTTGCTTCTACCAACTCGCAGTATTCAAATAAAACTGAAATATTCAGCGGAGAGTGGAATATACTAGAAGATCCAGTTAAATCCTCACACGCAGAAACTGTCACCTCATTGTTACATTGTTTTAAACCGAATGAAAATATTTCAGAGGTGAAGTTTTCCATCTCGTCGTTCATCTTAATAGGGGTTAAATTGTGATCAACAATCTCCCATACAATATCTGGTATGTTAAAATTTCCAAAAATAAAAAGACAACCCTCCGGCTGAAGCAGTGGAACAATATTAGATTTCACAGTGTCCGCAAACCTGTGATAGACTACTATGCTTGAATGACATATAGGGTATAAAAGTGATACCGATGATCAGCGAATATGAATGGAATCGAACACGAACAGCAACAATTTCGTTATTGCAATTAGCCAACGTTATCCGACTGGATGGATATTTATTAGAAACTGCCACTACAATACTACCACCATTGTTGTAAGTGTATATTTGCAGATATCTATCTCTCCCAAAAACAGCATAAGGCGACGGAAAATATTCCTCCGTTTTGAAATGGACTGTTAAGCACGATTTGAAAACGATCTCGAAGTTTAAATTTTGAAAATTAAAATCTGAAATTTTTATGATTGTATTCTGAAATTGAAATCTGAATTCTAGATTTTGAAATCTATAATCCGAAATCTATATAAAGTAAAATATGAATTGTGAAATGCCAAAAAAGTAAATCATAGATCTGAATTCTGAAATCTAAAATTTTAGATCTCGAAAATTAAATCTTACAATTTTAGAACTTAAAATCTGAAATTTTTAATATTGAATTCTGACATAAATCAAAACTTGAAACCAGAATTCTAGATTATTTTTAAAATCTAAAACCTGAAATCTGTGTACCTAGAGCCTATGTTGCGTCGATTCCCATTTTGGACGCAAATCGATTTTTTATGAATAAATACATAAACTGGAGTATGATGAAAAAAAGACAAAAAATTACAAAAAAAAAAATGTTTTTATGTAGAAACCTTATAAAACGAACACTCCATAAAGAAGAATGTGCACTAAAATTTTAAAAGTAGTTAGGAAATTCCCTTAAAATGGTTTAACTCCATTTGTGATGCAACTTTTTCATTCGTTTCTTTACGTTGGTGCGTATTAGTCATGTTTGAGCTCGTTCTTGTTTTATTTTAACAAATTATTTTGGTATGTACTATACGTATTCAAAATGGTTAGGTGCATTATAATACCTACTAATTTTATATTTCATGTTTAATTAGGAGTACGAGTAAATTTTATTTTAATTCAATTACGGATCGTAAACGAGCAGCAATAGATAAACCGGAAAAACCTATTAAAAAAGTAAAAAAGTGATATCGTTGGAATTGAAGCTTCATGTTTTGCGAAGCTTTGAATCAGATGAGAAATCAGCTAACATTGCAATAGTATTAAATTTAGCTCTAATGACAGTGCCTAGTATTTGTAGTCGGGTTGCCAAATAAATAAAGCTCTATCTGTAGTAACAACAGGAGCTCAAATTAAAACCACGCAGTTATACCCAGATATTCTCTGTTGGTTAAAACGGAATCTCTTCTTTCACTATGGATCGAACAGCAGACACAAAAACACATGCCGCTCAGCAAAATGATTATTCAGGCAAAAGCGAAAAACATTTTTAACGATTTATCGTGCCATTACGATGTGAATCGTTCAATGAAAATTTTAATTTTATTAGTGGCGGTTGGTTCGAGCGGTTTAAATCCCGCGGAAATCTCCACAATATCCATTTAATAGGGGAAGTAGCCAGTGCAAATCATACGGTTGCAGAAGAATTTTGTAAATTATTTAAAGATGTAGTGCAGGAAGGTGGTTACACTTCCCAAGAAATTTTTAATGTTGACGAAACAGGCTTGTTCTGGAAACGTCGGCCAAAGAGGACATATATTTCAAAAGAGAAACTTGAAGGAGAAAAGAAACTTCCCGTCCATTGGCGTGCAAACAAACTAGCCTGGGTTACTGGAGTTTTGTTTTCGGATTGGGTGACCAATTGTGCAATTCCGGAATTTGAAAACTATACTGTGAAACATAAAATTTGGATTTTAACTGACTTGGATTTTTTACTCGATAATGCACCAGTAGCTGTATTGGAAGTAAATCTTCCAATACTACACCGTCGTAGGTGATAAGAAAGACTCCAGAGATGCAGAGTGTACCTACCATCAAAAATTGTTCAAAAAACAAAAATTTATCGAGCTAAACGTAATAGTTTAAAGGAACATATTAGATATTATGAAGGCGAATTATTTATATTAAAAGAATCCGACTTCAATGAGCAAAAAATAATTTTACTTGGAACACATTGTAGCTTACAAATTTTGGGTGAATCGGATTACTGGCTAATGGACGGAACTTTCCATGTAGTTCCATTAATTCTACGCCAACTATTCACTATATATGAAAAGGTTGAGGACAAATGTGTGCCCTTCATATTTTGCTTGATGAGTAGCAAAACTAAAGAATGTTACACTCAGTTTTTTTATGAACTATCTAAATTTGCTTGTGACTGGAACATTAAACTAGCCCCACGCATTATAATTTCAATTTCGAAAAAATGATTAAATCTGCCGCTGAAGAATTCTTTCCAACAACACAGTTTCGTGGGTGCCTGTTTCATTTCTGTCAATTAATTTGGAGAAAAGTATAAAAGGCATGGCTAGCATCAAAATACGGAACGTCGGAATTATTCAGCTTGCAAATATGAATGAAGTCTCCAGTTACTTCTCGTCATTTTATTCGGGTGTTATAGATAAGGATGACAAACGTTTAGTTTGTTGGTTCAAAGAAATATATAAGTGGGTTCAGAATCAAAAGGTACACCACACTATGAACCTAAATTCTAGTCGGTTGCCGATGCTGTTGCTAACAATTTCCCCGTAATCAAAATCAGTTGAGGCATGACATCGGCGCTTAAAAACAGTGCAGGTGTTTACAAAATTAACGATCTTTCAAAAGAATCAATAATATCTAAAAATAATATAGAACGAATGAAAATAGGTGAAATGAAGCCATTATATAAGAAACAAATTTATAAGATAGGATGAGAAAAAGGTAAAAAATTGATAATTTGGATTTTTTAAAAAGATTCGTTCGAAACATAATATATAAATTTTTTATTTGTTAATAAAATTTGAATTTTACCATTCCCTTATTTAGCACATCTTTTTAATTTTCGAGATTTTCAAAATAAACTATTCTAAAATTCGAGTTAATTAATTCATTCGATATTTCGTTTGGCGAGGATTTAAAATCTGAAATTTTAATTATTGAATTCCGAAATCTAAAACATGAAACCTGAATTCTAGATTTTAAAATTTAAAATATATGTAAAGTGAAATCTGAATTGTCAAATGTCGAATAAAGAAATCATAGATCTGAATTCTGAAAATTAAAATTTGAATTTTGAAATCTATAATCAAAGATCTAAAATTTTAAATTTCGAAAATTAAACCTTAGAATTTTGAAAATTAAAACTGAAATTTTTACGATTGAATTCTGACGTAAATCTATAACCTGAAACCTGATTTCTAGATTTTCAAAGTTAAAATCGGAAATCGAAAATTGTAAATCTCGAAAATTAAATCTTAGCATTTTGAAAAATAAAATCTGAAATATTTATTATAGAATTCTGAAATAAATCTAAACCTTGAAACTAGAATTTTGGATTTTGAAATCTTAAATCTATGTAAAATTAAATCTGAATTGTGAAATATCGAGAAAGGAAATCGTAGACCTGAATTCTGAAATTTAAAATTTTTAGTCTCAAAAATTAAATCCTAAAATTTGAAGAATTAAAATCTGAAATTTTTATGATTGAATTCTGACATAAATCTATAACCTGAAACTTGGATTTTGAAATCTAATATCTGAAATCTATGTAATTGTGAAATGCCGAAAAAGGAAATCATAGATCTGAATTTTAAAATTTAAAATTTGAATTCTGAAATCTAAAATCATAAATCGAAAATTTTAAATCTCGAAAATTAAATCTTAGAAATTATAGATTTTGAAATCTAAAATCCATGTAAAGGAAAATCTGAATTCTGAAAATATTTGAATTCTGAAATCTAAAATTTTAAATCTCGAAACTAAAATCTTACAAGTTTGAAAATTAAAATCTGAAATTTGTATTCTGAATTCGAACATATATCTAAAATCTAAATTTTGAAACCAAAATTCTAGATTTTGAAACTAAAGATCTGAAATCTATGTAAAATGAAATCTGAATAGTGAAATGCCATAAAAGGAAATCATTGATCTGAATTCTGAAATTGCAGATTTTTGATTTTTGGTAGAGAATTTGCTGAACTGTAGTGCGGTGATTTCCCAAAAAATCCAATTTTCTATGAAATGTGTGAATTGATGATTATTATATGCTTCGACTAACTAGGTTCCCAGAGAAACTACGTGACACAAATATTAACTTGATATACTCCTATAATGTTTCACAAATATGTGACATCAGTACAAGAATTTTATTCATAAAACGAGACTTGGGAGTTGAAATTTTGATCGGCATACTGTATATACGATACTATTAAAATTAAACCAAACCACAATAATATTTACTGTTGTATACCTAGTACTTACACGAAAATGGCAACTCTCAAGTCTCGTTTGTCGATGAAAATCCTTGCTCGTGTTTTTTTTTCTTTTGTGCTGTGCAAGTTTTGTCTACAGTATTTCATCCCAGGTCCCAGTAAATAAATAGCTTGAAACAGGCAACACTATTAAAATTAGTGTTTTTAAGATGAGGATACCAAAACACATAGCACTAATCCAAGACATTTTTAGTTTTGGTATACCCGACGAATACTTAAATTTCGGTATATAACAAAATCTTTTATGGTTGCCTGATTCGTGTTTTATGTATTTACTGGGAATGAAATTCTAGGATAACTTGACATAAGTATGTGCAAATAACAAAGAAATAAACTGGTTACAAATGTTGACAAGATTGTATTACGAGTTTTTTAACAAATGCTTGGCTAAAATTGCAGTTATGTTTAACTAGAAGAAACACTAATTGTTACTTGTTCTTCAATATATTTCAGCTTGGCCAAACGAGTTATGTTGATGATAATCTCTAATACAAAAAAAAAAAAATTCGTATGGGTCTTGTTTATATCGATTTGTAGGAGGAATATTAACTGTTGAGCCACATGAGCATATAGTGAACGGAGCAAGTGATTAACACACAAATTTAGGTGTGGCGGGAAAAAAATCGTTCAATCATGAGATTCGCGGAATTTTTAATAAACTGCTCTACATGTAGTATTTGGTAGCAACTTAACTACAAGTAGGTAATACCATGTGTCACAATTTTATTATTTGTAGTAAAATTTGTAAATATATTCATAATAGGTTAATTAATTATGATACTAGAAACTGTTAAATTCTAATCATAATTTGTTTTTGTAACGCCAATACAAAGTCCATACCTAAATACTCTCCAAATAACTGTATATTGGTGCATTCCAATATGAGGGGACTATATACAATTATGACAAAATACAAATCGCACAATTCTCATTGTATTTAAGAGAATACGTGAGAATAAAATTTTGCTTATTAATTTACTTCCCCCAAACCCAATTCTTTTTCTTACATCCATTTAGTTTCTCATAGACTTTGTTATTGTTCTGACATACATTATAGTGTAGTGAATTTTTGACATTTGCGTTTGGCGTGTATTAGTACATCGGATACGTTTACGAATAATGGACGTAAGTATTTTGATTCGAAAGAAATTTTAAATATTTCTATAACGTTGTAACTAGCTAGTTCATATTTTGTATGATTAGTTAAACGCACCACCACCATCGTACGAAGTGGCCACCAGTATATCTGAATCACAGCAACCATTAAATCCACATTTTAGCAGGTCAACATTTGATGACCAAAAAATAAATACAGTGGTCAGTTCGACACCAATTCTTCCACAATCATATCATTCCAGACCAACACAACCTGTTCGGCCATATAATCCAATATCATATCCAGTGACCAGAATATCGCCCCAAACAAATAACATATTGCGTCGATCACAATCCAAATCAAGTACTAAAACATGTATTTGGTTTTTTACTTTGCTTATGCTTGTTATTACCATAATGATGATTTTAGTGCTTGTAATCAAAAATAGTAAACCCAAAGCTACAATGTATATAAACACAAAATCAAGGTATTTGAACTAGATATAGATATTTGTCAGCCTGTTTCATTATTATTCGTTTTTTTAATTATAGTGATGACACGAACTATGATGCACCACGTGATTGGGAGGCAAACTTGAGGCAAAATAACCTGGATATGTATAAGAAGTTGTATAAGTATGATGATTATTTATTGCAGAGGCGTCGCGATGAGTCCAAATGGAATTTTAACACCCATCATGATAATGATTAATATAATTGTTAAATTTTATACCTTGTACATTTCGAAGTCAATTAAAAAAAAACGTTTAAAATTTATTTACGGTTACAAATTTGTTTATATTTGTTTATATTTCCGATTTCCGTTCAACTTTTGATCATGATACCACATCCGTTTTACCTGATTACACAAATTTCACATCTATCTCATACACAATTTAATAACTAGTAAACGAGTTACGCTCAAACAGAATCCAATAATTGTTCTCCAATATTGGCGCTATTAGGCCATACCAAGTTGCTCTTTGTTATAAATTTTCTTATTGCTTTAACTGAAACAATTTTTGAAATTTTTTCAGTTTCTGGCACTTTACAATTAAATTAAATATGCCAAGTTCTTTACGTCTACACTTTACGACTGATTTACAATTTTTACGTCTATACCTGATGTTTACTTACACCATACAAAATGGATGCATTCATTTTTGAACGATGCATGAGTATGTTCTATGCATGTATATTACATACACCGTTAAAATGTAGAATAACATGTGTATAAAAGACAAAACATCGTTACTTTTTAAAAATACAAAAAATGTGTTGCAGTTGATCTTCGTTAGGATGGCGATTTCACTGCAATGGGCACATTCAGGATTCCCAACGTGTTGGCTTCAAAAATCTAGGTACTGATGGGAAAAATGACAGTTAAACTATGAAATTTTGAATTTATCAAGTGTGTTCAGGTCCCAACATGTTGATTTTACCCAACATATTGCCAACAGTTGGCTTCAATAATAAAACAATTTAAATTTGTTGAATTTTTATTTAATAATATTTTGGTAAAATTAGAATGTAGAATGTCTTTGGTTTTTGTTCACTACTTTTAGAACACATTAATATGCATGAAACGATGTGTTAGGCAAACAGATAAAGAGTATTCCCAAACCAATAATCACAAGTATAACAAGGTACCAGCTCCATTTCTCGTCACATTTTTTATTTTGTTCACGATTCAATACCATATTTGTTTGGGCCCTTGGAATGGTTAACGGATTCGAAGTTGAATTGTCCGGCTGAATATTGGGACTAATTGGTTGTGGACGAATTGGTGACGCATCGGGTTCGGCAGTTGTTATTTCATCGTATTGTGGTGGCAGAGCTGTTGGTAGTACACTTTTTAAATATGAATTTAGTGCTAGTGCACCGGCTACCTCTTCATATGATGGTGGCGGTGACTATATATCAATTAAATGTTTACAATTAAATGTAAATAAATGTAATAAATAAACATATTACTTACGTCCATTTTACGTTAATTATCAACAGAGCACTAATAACAACTAAAAAATGTCAAGTAACATACATATATAAATAACCTAAAATCTAAAATAGGAGAGAATTAAAGAATTCTCTGAGTAATAAGGAGAATACAACAATTTGTATCGTGTTTATGAATTTAACTGTGGCATTGGATGGAAAGTACTAACATAATTATTGACGGATTAATTAAGCCAATTTTATAGATGACTTCTTTCATTCGTTCAATCGTTATAAAAAGTTTTTTAAAAACTATTGGCTAATAAAAATATTAGAACGAATAAACAAAGACAACAATGCAATTTGGACAAGCAATTTGAAAACCTTAAATACTAAAAGCAACAGACAACTAAGTATTTAATATGGTGGTCTGGAACCACTCTATATATGTATGTATGTATCTAAAATCTGAATTTTGATACCTTTCAGATTGGATACAAATCATAAAAATTAAATCTAAATTGTAAAATGCCAAAAGGGGAAATCAGCAGAAATTTGAAATCAGAAGTTTAAAATTATAATCATAAATCTGAAAATTAAATTTTAGAAATTTGAAAATTAAAATCTGAAATCTACGTAAAATGGAATATGAATTGTAAAATGCAGAAAAAATAAATCATAGCTCTGAATTCTGCAATTTAAAATTTGAATATTAAAATCTAAAATAAAAAATCTACAATTTTAAATCTCGAAACTTAAACCTTAGAATTTTGAGTATTAAAATCTGAAATTTTCATGATTGAATTCTGACATAAATCTAAAACTTAAAACATGAATCGTAGATTTTGAAAATTAAAATCTAAAATTTATGTAAGTTAAATCTGAATTGTAAAAATCATAGATTGAAATTCTGAAATTTAAAATTTGAAATTTTCGAATTTTCGAAAATTATAAATCTCGAAAATTAGATCTTAGAATTTTGAAAATTAAAATCTGTAATTTTTATGACTGAATTCTGACTAAATATAAAATTTAAATTCTGAAATCTAGATTTTGAAATCTAATATCTGAAATCTATGAAAAGTGAAATCTGAATTTGAAATGCCAAATAAGGAAATCATTGATCTGAATCCTGAAATTTAAAATTTGAAAATTTTAGATCTCGAAAATTAAATCTTAGCATTTTATAAATTAAAATCTGAAATTTTTATGATTGAATTCTAACATAAATTTAAAACTTAAAACCTACATCCTAGATTTTTAAATTTAAAATCTGAAATCTATGTTAAGTGAATTCTGAATTTTAAAATGCCGAAAAAGGTAATCATAGATCTGAATTCTGAAAAAAAATTTGAATTTTGACATCTATAATCATAGATCTAAAATTTTAAATCTCGAAAAAATCATAGAATTTTGAAAATTAAATCTGAAAATTTCATGATTGAATTCTGATATAAATCTGAAACTTGAAACATGAATTCTCGATTTTGAAAATTAAAATCTGAAATTTATGTAAGTTAAATCTGAATAAAAATCATAGATCTAATTTCCGAAATTTAAGAATAATCTTAAATTTTTATGATTAAATTCTGCCATAATATATAAAAAATTAATCCTGAATTCTAGATTTTGAAATTTAAATTCTGAAATCTATGTAAAGTAAAATCTGAATTCAGAAATCTAAGATTTTAAATCTCGAAAATTAAATCTTACAATTTTGAAAATTACAATATGAATTTTTATTGATTGAATTCTGATATAAATCTTAAATTTGCAACCCGAATTTTAGATTTTAAAATCTAATATCTGAAATCATTGTAAATGTAAATTTGAAATTCCAAAAAAGTAAATCATAGATCTGAATTTTGTAATTCAAAATTTTAGAATTTTCGAAAAATATAAATCTCGAAATTAAATTTTAGAATTTTGAAAATTTTAATCTGAAATTTTTATGATTAAATTCTGACATAATAACTAAAATTTGAAATCTGAATTCTAGATTTTGAAATCTAATATCTGAAATCGATGAAAAGTGAAATCTGAATTTGAAATGCCAAAAAACGAAATTATAGATCTGAATTCTGAAATTTAAAATTAATTTTCCATAATTATAAATCTCGAAAATTAAATCTTAGAATATTGAAAATTAAAATCAAAAATTTTTATGATTGAATTCTGGCATAAATCTTAAACTTGAAATCTGAATTCTGAATTTTGAAATCTAAAATCTGAAATCTATGAAAAGTGAAATCTGAATCGTAAAATACCGATAAAGGAAACCTTTGATCTGAATTCTTAAATTTAACATATGAAATTTTCTAATTTCAGAAAATTATAAATTGGAAAATTAAATCTTAAAATTTGAAAAGTTTTATTCTGAAGTTTTTATAATTAAATTCTGACATAATAAACTTGAAATCTGAATTCTAGATTTTGAAATCTAATATCTGAATTCTGAAATTTAAAATTTGAAATTTTCCAAAATTATAAATCTCGAAATTTAAATCTTAGAATTTTGAAAATTTTAATGATTAAATTCTGACATAATATCTAAAACTTGAGACCTGAATTCTAGATTTTTAAATCTAAACTCTGAAATCTATGTAAAGTGAAATCTGATTTGTGGAATGCCGAAAAGTAAATTATTGATCTGAATTCTGAAATTTTAAATTTTCGAATTTTCGAAAATTATAAATCTCGAAAATTAAATGTTAAAACTTTGAAAATTAAAATTTGAAATTTAAAAATTTTCGAAAAATATAAATCTCGAAATTAAATCTTAGAATTGTGAAAATTTTAATCTGAAATTTTTATGATTAAATTCTGACATAATAACTAAAATTTTAAATCTGAATTCTAGATTTTGAAATCTAATATCTGAAATCGATGAAATGTGAAATCTGAATTTGAAATGCCAAAAAACGAAATCATAGATCTGAATTCTGAAATTTAAAATTTGAAATTTTCCAAAATTATAAATCTCAAAAATTAAATCTTAGAATATTGAAAATTAAAATCAGAAACTTTTATGATTGAATTCTGACATAAATCTTAAACTTGAAATCTGAATTCTGGATTTTGAAATCTAAAATATGAAATCTATGAAAAGTGAAATCTGAATCGTAAAATACCGATAAAAGAAACCTTAGATCTGAATTCTTAAATTTAACATATGGAATTTTCTAATTTTAGAAAATTATAAATCTTAGAATTTGAAAAATTTATTCTGAAGTTTTTATAATTAAATTCTGACATAATAAAATTGAAATCAGAATTCTAGATTTTCAAATCTAATATCTAAATTCTGAAATTTATAATTTGAAATTTTCCAAAATTATTAATCTCGAAAATTAAATCTTAGAATTTTGAAAATTTTAATGATTAAATTCTGACATAATATCCAAAACTTGGGACCTGAATTATAGATTTTTAAATCCAAAATCTGAAATCTATGTAAAGTGAAATCTGAATTATGGAATGCCGAAAAGTAAATCATAGATCTGAATTCTGAAATTTAAAATTTTCGAATTTTCGAAAATTATAAATCTCGAAAATTAAATTTTAAAACTTTGAAAATTAAAATTTGAAATTTAAAATTTTTCGAAAAATATAAATCTCGAAATTAAATCTTAGAATTTTGAAAATTTTAATCTGAAATTTTTATGATTAAATTCTGATCTAACTTCTAGATTTTGAAATCTAATATCTGAAATCTATGAAAAGTGAAATCTGAATTTGAAATGCCAAAAAACGAAATCATAGATCTAAATTCTGAAATTTAAATTGAAATTTTCCAAAATTATAAATCTCGAAAATTAAATCTTAGAATATTGAAAATTAAAATCAAAAATTTTTATGATTGAATTCTGACATAAATCTTAAACTTGAAATCTGAATTCTGGATTTTGAAATCTAAAATTTGAAATCTATGAAAAGTGAAATCTGAAATCTGAATTGTAAAATACCGATAAAAGAAACTTTAGATCTGAATTCTTAAATTTAACATATGGAATTTTCTAATTTTAGAAAATTATAAATCTTAGAATTTGAAAAATTTTATTCTGAAGTTTTTATAATTAAATTCTGACATAATAAAATTGAAATCAGAATTCTAGATTTTCAAATCTAATATCTGAATTCTGAAATTTAAAATTTGAAATTTTCCAAAATTATAAATCTCGAAATTTAAATCTTAGAATTTTGAAAATTTTAATGATTAAATTCTGACTAATGTCTAAAACTTGAGACCTGAATTCTAGATTTTTAAATCTAAAATCTGAAATCTATGTAAATTGAAATGTGAATTGTGGAATGCCGAAAAGTAAATCATAGATCTGAATCCTGAAATTTAAAATTTTTGAATTTTCGAAAATTATAAATCTCGAAAATTAAATTTTAAAACTTTGAAATTTAAAAATTTTCGAAAAATATAAATCTCGAAATTAAATCTTAGAATTTTGAAAATTTTAATCTGAAATTTTTATGATTAAATTCTGATCTAACTTCTAGATTTTGAAATCTAATATCTGAAATCTATGAAAAGTGAAATCTGAATCGTAAAATACCGATAAAAGAAACCTTAGATCTGAATTCTTAAATATCACATATGGAATTTTCTAATTTTAGAAAATTATAAATTTGGAAAATTAAATCTTAGAATTTGAAAAATTTTATTCTGAAGTTTTTATAATTAAATTCTGACATAATAAACTTGAAATCAGAACTCTAGATTTTGAAATCTAATATCTGAATTCTGAAATTTAAAATTTGAAATTTTCCAAAATTATAAATCTCAAAAATTAAATCTTAGAATTTTGAAAATTTTAATGATAAAATTCTGACATAATATCTAAAACTTGAGAATTGAATTCTAGATTTTTAAATCTAAACTCTGAAATCTATGTAAAGTGAAATCTGAATTGTGGAATGCCGAAAAGAAAATTATAGATCTGAATTCTGAAATTTAAAATTTTCGAATTTTCGAAAATTATAAATCTCGAGAATTAATTTTTAAAACTTTGAAAATTAAAATTTGAAAATTTTATTATTGAATTCTGACGTATGTAAATCTAAAACTTGAATCCTAAACTCTAGATTTTGAAATTTAAAATCTGAAACCTTTGTAAAGTGAAATCTGAATCGTAAAATACCGATAAAGGAAACCATAAATCTGAATTCTGAAATTTAAAATTTGAAATCTCGGGAATCTTAGAATTTTGAAAATTAAAATCTGAAATTTTTATTATTGAATTCTGAAAAATATAAATCGAATTCTGAATTCTAGATTATGAAATCTAATATATTAAATCTATGAAAAATGAAATCTGAATTTGAATTATCAAAAAAAGGAATTTAGAGTTATGAATTCTGAAATTTAAAATTTGCAATTTTCGAATTTTTCAAAATTATAAATCTAGAAAATTAAATCTTAGAATTTTGAAAATTAAAATCTGAAATTTTAATGATTAAATTTTGACATAATATCTAAAACTTGAAACCTGATTTCTTGATTTTGAAATCTAAAATCTATGTAAAGAGAAATCTGAATTGTGGAATGCCGAAAAAGGAAATCGTAGTTCTAAATTCTGAAATTTAAAATTTGAAATTTTCGAAAATTATAAATATGTAATTTTTATGATTGAATTCTGACATAATAGGCCGTATTCTGGGATTTACAATTTTATGTTATGTTATGTTATTTTTGTTTGTTCAATACAAATTCATAAAGTAAGCGGGGAAATAAAATAACATAATATGGATTTTATGATGCCGGAATACGGGGCAATATCTAAAACTTGAAACCTGAATTATAGATTTTAAAATCTAAAATCTAAAATCTACGTATAATGAAATCTGAATTGTGAAATGCTGAAAAAGTAAATTATAGATCTGAATTTTGAAATTTAAAATTTGAAATTTTTGAAAATTATAAATTTCGAAAATTAAATTTAAGAATTTGGAAAATTAAAATCTGAAATTTTTATTATTGAATTCTGACATAATTATAAAACTTGAAACCTGAATTCTAGATATTATATTGTGTCGACAAGATAACAGGCATCACGCTCTTTGAAACAAAACGGATATAAACCATCAGTATTATGCGACCAGGATATACTCGATGAATTGAAATCACCTAGAACTAAATAACAATAATTATCAGGTGCATTATAGATACTTTTAGTTACATGATCACAAAAAAGTTTATAAGTGTCATAAGCAACTTTATTCGGAACGCCAAGTTCATCAAGTAATACGCAATTATCAATAATCAATCCACGATACCGAAAATATTGTACAACAATGTTTCTTCAAATCTTTTTTCTTGGAATTAACCTTAAGCAAGAACATCACACTTTGGCAACGCAATTTAAAGTGCGCGATTATTTTTTGAAACGAGACTACCGCGCAATGTGAGGGATGCTTGTACTATTATAAAAAAAATTCGCATAAATCTCATTACGTTAAACAGAGAGCGTGAGAATACGTTTTCGCTTATCAATTTACTTTTCTAATTCTCTTTCTTCTTACATATGTACATTTAGTTTCCCTATTCCCAAAGACTTTGTCGGGCACTTTTGACAATTGCGTTTGGTGTATTTTAGTTCATCGGTTACATATAGTGAGATAAGTAATCAAATATGTACATTACCAAGAATTTCGTGCTGACATTGAAATTTGAAACCGTTCAGATAAAATTATTCGAATAATGGTTATAATAATTAAATTCAGCAACACTTTATCGATCCCGAGACAGAATTTTCTTTAACACATTGTGATTTTCTTTTGATTCCCTAATAATATTGCGGTAGGTTTAACTTCACTGCAGATATAATAATTTCGGCATTGAAATAATAAAACCAAATTAAATTTACAAACATTTTTATTTTACAATTTTTATACATAATTAGTTTAATGGAAGTTTAGAGGTAGATATAACTCACAAAACGTAAGAAAAGTTACAATACATTTGAACACATGGTATTTATTGATTTTTTTCGAACCTTGCTTTCAAGCTGCCCAAAATGTGAGCGATTATTCCAAAAGCAATAAATACGAATATTACACGGAGCCAGTTATATGGTTGACACTTGTTCTCTTCCTCACGAAGCAAACTTACATTTGTTTGGGGTGTTGGGCTTGATAATGGATACGAACTTAAATTATCTGGCCGCTGATATTGTGATGTCTTAGGTCTATATGATTGTGGAATAATTGGTGACCTAACATGTTCGGCCGCTATTATTTCGTTGGTTTGTTGTGGCCGAGTTGTTGGCGATGCACCTTGCAAATATGGATTTATTTGATTGTGTTGCCCAGGTGCTCCGGTTGCCACTTCATATGATGGTGGTGGGGACTATGTGTACAAATTAATTATTTTACAATGAAATGGAAATAGAATTAATAAAAATATTACGTACGTCCATTCTAAGTTGATTATTTTCCGAGTACAAATACAGACTAAACACAAATGTCAAAAACCAAAATAAGAGTTGAAAAAATTCTCTGAATGAGAAGGAGAGTGTAAAAGTTTGTATTTAAGAGATGGTTGAGAATTTAAGTCTGTACTGACTTACTATATTTAGTACATTGGCACGTCATTTACAACTTTAAAAACATTTAAAAACATTTTCAGAAGCGAACGAAGGCAACCATAAATTCTTCTTAATAAGCGTCTATGTATACAACTCGCAACTTGTTCAGTTATAATCTAAAACTATATATTTTTCCGATAAACTATATGTTAGTACATTCCAATATAAGGGAACTGTTGTATATTAACATCCAAATTTACAAAAAAAAATTGCTTAATTCTCATTCTCTTTAAGATAACGCGTGAGCATACGATTTGGTTTTACAGTAAAACTTCTTAAAGGCGGAAACCGTTTATCGCGGAAAATCGACAAACACGGAAAAATTGCTTCATTTTAATTCCCTGGAATCTATTTTCCATATAAATTGACCCTTTACGACGGAAAGTTGTGAGACGCGGAAGGAAATTTGATCCTAGAACAAAAAAAATGAAAAAAACCTTCGAGAAGCGGATTTTTTTAATTTTGTTTTACTTATATTCTTACTGCAAAAGTAAATTGTACGTACGTATTTCCTTCTATTCGCATGACAATAGTCAAAACGTCAAAACAAATGGAATTTGGCTGAAAACTTAGTGTGAAAAGTGTCGTGCTTCTTTAATTTCATATCTTAGAAAAAATCGTAAGTTTTTCGAAGTTTTAAAATGATTTTGCTTTCTAACCGTTTAATTTTACATACATTTTCAGAAAATGGGTAAATGTAAAATTGTCAATCTTAATTTAAAGCAAAAACATGATGTAATCAAAATGAAAGAAAACAAAAAATCAGTAGCGGAAATTTGCCAACGTTTTAAATGCGGTAAAACGCAAGTATACAACATTTTGATTAAAAAGGATGAAATTAAGAAACAGTTTAGCGAGGGAAACGTAAATGATTTGATTTGCAGAAAACGCAGAGAAACAAGTTATGCACAAATTAACGAAGTTTTATTTGAATGGTTTTGTGCAGTAAGAGCCAAAAATTTGCCGATATCAGGGCCAATTTTGCAGGAAATGGCATTAAAAATTGGTAGAAAACTGAATTTAATTGAGTTCAAAGCTTCGAATGGATGGTTACAGTGTTTTCGTAACCGATATTTAATTTCTTTCAGTACTTGCTCGGGTGAGGCAAATGAAGTGTGTGAAACTACGGTAGCGGAATGGAAAGAAAAATTGAACATATTGATCGAGGGATACGAGATGAAAGATATCGCAAACGGTGATGAGTCGGCGCTTTTCTATAAAATGCTCCCAAATAAATCTTTACAATTGAGAGGAGAAAGATGCTTGAAAGGCAAGTTGTCCAAAGAACGCTTAACTGTATTATTAACAGTTTTTGCGGACGGGACGTTTTATCAAACTTTGGTGATTGGAAAGAGCCAGAATCCTCGTTGTTTCAAAAAAATGGATAAATCGAAGTTGCCTGTGAAATATTTTGCAAATTCTAAAGCATGGATGACTGGCAAAATATTTGAACAGTATCTTGTTCAACTTAACTTAGAAATGGAGAAGAGCAATAGACATATCCTACTGTTTTTAGATAACGCTACATCGCACCCTAAAATTTTGCTCTCTAATGTCAAGTTGGTATTTTTTCCGCCAATTACAACAGCTGTACTTCAGCCTCTTGACAATGGAGTTATACAGAACATGAAAGTCAATTACCGAAAGCTAGTTTTAAAAAACATCTTGGTAAATATTGACCTAGCGGAGAAAGTATCCGAACTAACGAGCTCCATTAATGTTTTAGATGCAATTATGTACGTGAGTGAGGCTATTAAATGCATCAAAAAGGACACTGTTCAAAAATGTTTTAAAAATTGTGGTTTCCCTATTCAACTTTCAACATTAGATGATGTAGAGCCTATAGAAGCTGTACGAAACTATGCACTTAGAACCGGTGAATCGGCAATTTTTAGCGATATCGAAAATTTAAAAATAAAATTTTTGAATTTGGTGGATATACGAAAAAATCGTTCAACAAAGCAACTTACATTGGATAATTTTTTTAAAAACGATTAACTTTGCATACTGATTTGATTAGTAATTGTTCCTAATTTTTTAACTTTTGTGATAACTATAATTTTACTGAGTTTAATTTTTTTATACGTAACATAGAAAATATGTTTGAACATACATAAACATATGTATTTTGTTATTTTACATATTATATGTGAGTTATTTATAATTTCGTACTAGTGGTATGTACATAAATATTTTTGAATTTATAAATGTACGTTTGTACCTATAATTTGTAAGGTTTATGAAGCAATACAAGTAAATGCAGTTTACACAATAAATTCTATAATTTCCCTTGATATTTTTTTTAACCTGTGAAACGCGGAACACGGAAAATTTTGCCGGTCCCATGAAATTCCGCCTTTGAGAGTTTTTACTGTATTTATTTTAGTCTATCTTACACTTTGTTTTGCTAATAGATATCCACATTATAGTGTTGAGAATTTTTGACATTTGCGTATGCGGTGTGTGTTAGTATAGTAAATAATTTTTAATCTAAACAAATTCTAAATATTTCTTTAACACTGTAACTGCGGTTTATCTGAAGCACAATACCTATTAACGGATCGAACTTTATGGAGGAATATCGATGAAGCGAACAAATATCTTCATTGAATGTAGCGCCAGTGGAAGAATAATATCCATTAAATCCATCCTAATTTCAATATCAATCCTAATTTCAACATTGAACCTAAAATTGTAAATTAGCCAAAAAATGAAGTTTTAAATCTGAATGCTGAAATCTGAAATTTTGAATCTCGAAAATCAAATTTAAAATCTGATCTCTGAAAGAAAAAAAAAGTTGGAAAGCTCTGATTATATCAGAAACGTGAAACTAAATTGTGTGGTATGAAAATAATAAATAAAAATAGTAAATGGTTTAAATTTAAATTAAATTCAGCGAAGTGAAACCTTTTGTTTTGATTTTTATGTTGATTAAAGTGACTTATGGATTGTGATAAATGCAAAAATGCAATTGCAAAGAGAAGCGAGTTTTTTAAATGCGATGGTTTGTGCGCACGTGTGTTTGGGTTGATAGCCCCATGAATTGACATGACTGAGATGTAAAGAAAAATTTGAAATTTGAAATGCTAGAAACATAACCATAGATCTATATTCTGAAATATAAAATTTGAATTCTGAAATTTAAAATCATAAATATATAATTTGACATTTCAAAAATTAAATCTTAGAATATTGAAAATTAAAATCTGAATTTTTTATGAATGAATTCTGGCATAAATCTAAAACTTAAATTCTACATTTTGATATCTAAAATCTGAAATTTTTTGTGAAATAATAAATTTGAATTCTAAATTTAAAATCATAAATATGAAATTTTAAACCTCGAAAATTAAATCTTAATGAGAAATGAGAATTTTGATAATTAAAATCTGAAATTTTTATGATTGTATTCTGACATATGTATTCTTAAATCTGAATTCTAGATATTATATTGTGTCGATTAGATAACAGGCAGCTCACCTTTTAAAACAAGATGAATATAAACGATCAGTATTATCCGACCAGGATATACTCGTTAAATTGAAATCACCTAGAACTAAATAACAATAATTATCAGGTGCATTATAGATACTATTAGTCAGATGTTCAAGGTGGTTTGGCGTCTATTGGGGGGGCCAAAGTTGGTAGATTAATCTACCAACTCCATAGCCTTCCAGTAGGCGCAAGTGTACGTTCTGCCTCCTCGCGGCACCACTGGTAACTGGATCCATTAGGCACAATGTGGCCTTTTGGTGAATCATCAAAACGGTAGACGAGGCACGGGTAGGAATATCCGGGAGTGGGACTGCCCTCTCGAAGTCCTTAAGCCCCAATGCTACCGCTTTTGTAGCAGAAGTAAATAATATAGTATACATCTAGGAAGGAGAGCAATGATCCCAGATAGTATGTATCACATACCAGCCGGCGGTATTATCAGGTTCATTAAGAGCCTGAATATTGACTGGGCGGATAATTAAGCAGGGCTTGAAGCACAAAAGATCTCTTAGGTCGCAGTGCGAGGTGGCTAAACGCCCACATGGCCCTACAACATTAATTCTAATCACCGATCAACCCACGATACACACTTCGGCAAGTATTACGATAAATTCAAAGACGTTTCCTTTATTCATTTTTTTACGTTGAAGTCTTTATAAATGATTGAATCTTAGCCGTTCGTTGGAAACCGCCAAATTTTAGTTGTTTGGTTTAATTAAGGTCTGTATCATAGTTTTAATTTTTTTTTTAATATTCTCTTCTCTCTTGTAATTCAATTTTATTGAATCAGAAATACATAGGTAACTGTATATTAGATGTATGTACTTTATAATATAGTCAAATTATATACAGGTATCCCTTTCATTGTAGAGGTTCTTACAGCGCGGTTGAATTTTTATTTTCAAATTTCAATATATGAATTGTTTGTTTTTCTGTTAAGTTTAGTTTTAGTGTGCGCGAATTTAAACTGCGCGCTTATTTTTTTGGATCGAGACCACCGCGCAATGTAAGGGATGCCTGTACAATTATAACAAAAATCGCATAAATCTCATTACTTTAAACAGGGAGCGTGAGAATACGATTTCGCTTATTAATTTACTTTGCTTATTCTTTTTCTTACATTTAGTTTCCCAATTCCCAAAGACTTTGCCATTGTACAAGATATTATAGTGTGGGGGCTTTTGACACAAGCGTTTGACGTGTTTTATTACATTGGTTATATTTAGGGAGATAAGTAATCAGATATTAGCATTCCCAAAAATTTCGTGTTAACATTGAAACCTATTCGTTCAGATAAAGTTATTCAAATAATGGTAAATTGTATATTAATTAAATTCATTTATCAAATACAACAAAATAATTTCACAACTTGAGATTTATGCCGATACTGCTGCACTTTATCCAGCCCGAGACAGAATTCCCTTTAACAAATTGTGATTTTCTTGCGCTGGGTTTAACTTCACTGCAGTTTATATCTATCTAGTTTAATGGAAGTTTAGAGGTAGATATACAAATCACCAGTCGAATAGTAAAAATCAACAAACGAATAAAACGTGATAAAAGCTACAATACATTTGAACACATGTTATTTATTAGTTATTTTCCACGAATGATCTCAAGCTGCCCAAAAAGTGAGCGATTATTCCAAAAACAACAAATACGAATATTACACGGAGCCAGTTAAATACTTTACACTTGTTCTCTTCCTCACGACGCAAAATTACATTTGTTTGGGGTGTTGGGCTTGATAATGGATACGAACTTGGATTATCTGGCCGCTTATATGGTGCTGTGTTAGGTCTATATGATTGTGGAAGAATTGGTGACCTAACATGTTCGGCCGTTGTTATTTCCTCGTTTTGTGGTGGCGGAGCTGTTGGCGATGTACCATGCAAATATGGATTTATTTGATTGTGTAGTCCAGATGGTCCGGTTGCCGCTTCATATGATGGTGGTGGTGACTATGTGTACAAATTAATCATTTTACAATGAAATGGAAATATAATTCTAAACAATATATTACGTACGTCCATTGTAGGTTGATTATTTTCCGAAGTACAAATAAAGACTAAGCACAAATGTCAAAAACCAAAGTAAGAGTTGAAGAAATTCTCTGAAGAGAAGGAGAGTATAAAAGTTTGTATTTAAGAGATGGTTGAGAATTTAAGTCTAACACTGGAAAGTATTAACAAAGTACATTCGCACAACATTTAAGCCGCTTTTACGATTGGCTTCGTTGATTCGTTTTGATAATTTACAAAGTAACTTTAAAATTATTTCCAGAATGAATGAACAAGCGAATTAAGGCAACCATATACATATTCTTCTTAATAAGCGTCTATCAGTTATAATCTAAAACTACATATGTATTTTGCCAAAAAACTTTATATTGAACTGTTGTAAATTAACAACCAAATTTACAAAAAAATTTGCTTAATTCTCATTCTCTTTAAGATAACGCGTGAGAATACGATTTGTTTTTTTTTATTTTTGTTTATCTTACACTTTGTTTTGCTAGTAGATATCCACATTATAGTGTTGAGAATTTTTGACATTTGTGTTTGGTGTGTGTTAGTATATAGTAAATAATTTGTAATCTAAACAAATTCTAAATATTTCCGTAACATTGTAACTGTGGTTTATCTGGAGCAAAACACCTATTAACGGATCGAACTTTATGGAGGAATATCGTTGAAGCGGACAAATCTCTTCATTGATGTAGCGCCAGTGGAAGAAGAATATCCATTAAATCATAATTTCAACATTGAACCTAAAATGGTAAATTATCCAAAAAATGAAATCCTAAATCTGAATTCTGAAATCTGAAATTTTAAATCTCGAAAATCAAATTTAAAATCTGAAATCTGAAAAGTGAGAAATGAAATTTGAAATTTGAAATATGAATCTTAAATGTGAAATGTGATCTAAAATGTGGAATCATTAATCTGTATTGGAACCTAACATCTGAATTTTTAATTCTCAAATCTGAAATATAAGTATAGTCTAACGCATAAATGTGAAGAATGTGAAAGATATTAGTTGCAGAATGCAGACACAACAACATTGTAATACAACGGAGTTCTATTTCAACAATGCGCAATAGTTGAAACCATTCTTTGGAGAAATCTATCGAGATCTTTAATAAAAACAGAAACTTACATCTCATAGAAGAAGAAATCTCTCCAACCATGATAGAAGCAAATTTAAAGCAAATATCCGCTAAATTGGGTGCTATTACCCAGCAACTTACATATTTAAATGAGAAACAGGTCCAATACGACGAAGTACCCGCAAATTTAAATCAAAAAACGGAGATGGCTGCTGCGGCTCCGGTTCAAAATATTCTGCAGATGCAACTAGATTTATTTAGGATTCCAGATCTAATTAAATCCATTCCATCTTTCGATGGAAACAAAAAACAAGTGACCTCTTGGCTAAAACGGTCGATGAAGCAGTTAACATGTCTGTGGAAATCGTCCCACCTCAATAATTTAAAATGTACCTTCAAGCGGTCAAAAATAAAATTGAGGGAAAGGCAAAAGACATACTATGTTTTGCCGGGGATCCAGAAAATTACACGGAAATGTTACTCGAAGCCTTGGGGGACAAACAGGAATTCCCCCAAATTGAGGAAATACTGGATAACCTTGGAAAATCCATTTACTTTTTAACATTGGATTTAAAGTCCGGTATATTATACCAATCTGGGGCACTTCGAGTTTACTCGAATACCATTCGGATTAAAAAACGGGCCTGCAACTTTTCAAAGGGCCATAAATAATGTCTTTCACAGAGTAATAGGGAAAATTAGTTGCTTATATCTGGACGATATCATCGTTGTAGACTTTAATTTAGATAACCACATCAAAAATCTTCAAGAAGTCTCTAAGCGCTTATCACAATTCATCCTGAAAATATAGCTTGAAAAGTGTGAATTGCTCAAAAGTGAAACAGAATTCCTAGGACATATAATCACATAAGATGGGGAACCACTCAAAAACAGATCAAACAATTCCTCGGATTGTCGGGATATTATCGAAGATTTATTCATAAGTATTCCAAAATTTCAAAAAACCAAATTTCTAAAAAAAAGGGCTTTTGTTAATATTTTAGACCCAGAATACGTAAAATCCTTTGAAACTTTAAAAATCATAATAGCTACAGATCAAATATTAGCCTATCCAGATTTCAATAAATCCTACATCCTGACAACGGATGCATCTTAATAACCTTTAGGTGCTGTTCTTTCACAAATGCACGATAAACTCGAAAGACAAATAGCATTTGCATCTAGAACGCTAAATGACACTGAAATAAAATATTCGACAGACGAAAAGGAGGCGCTCGCTATAATCTGGGCGGTGAAAAATATCAGCCTTTCCTTTACGGTAACACCTTGGTGACTGATCATAAGCCACTTACTTATTTTGGTTAAGACTTCCGAAAAGAACTCGAAAATTCTTAGATGGCGTCTGGAGTTGGAAAATTTTGAATATGATGTAATTTATAAGGAAGGTAAAGCTAACGTTGTAGCTGACGCTCTTAGTAGACTTCCAATAGATGAAGTTAAATTAATAGATATGCAAACGCCCCATTAATTTCTGTAGTAACCAAATAATTTTCAGAGTATCTGATTTAGACACTATAATTACTGAGGAAGTATTTCCGAAAGTAAATAGAGCAATAATCATACAAAATGAGTTCGGAAAGGATGATATCATCCGTTATTTAAAACGATTCCATAACGGAAAGCAATCAACGATCCTAGCTCCGGAAATCCTATACGGAATTATTCAGGAAGCATGTAGAGAGAACTTCTCACAAAAAGGTCACTTTGTATTCGACACCAGTATACCACATTCTATTGTTTGAGATCACGAGACCACTTTTCAATCCGCTCAGTTCAAATACTTTTTAAATAAACTAATATCAAATTGGAATATGCATCCTCCCTATATTAGTAATTCACGTCAACAACCGTTCCTAATTCTAATTGATTGGAAAAAATTTCTTTATTACAAAACAAGATTGGCAAACAGGTACGATAACAGTAAATTGTAGCGGTAAAATACAGAACCTGAATTAGAGTTAAAGAAGCTGGAAATTAATTTGTTGAAAGCAGAGTTAGAGTTGAGTAAGCGAGTTAATATATCGCAACCTACAGTGATACCGGATGCAACACCTATGATGACGCCCAAGACTGTTTCATTCACTGGAGATGATGATCACCAAATCGAAAAATGGATTGCTGAATTCGAGGATGCGAGTTCATGTGCTGGATGGAGTGACGTACACAAAAATATTCTCGCGCATACATTGTTGAAAGCAACCGCAAAAGAAAGCCTTCTGATGGGTTCCGATTTAAAATCATGGGGGATCTGGCAAATTCTCTACGGAAAGAATTTAAAAAAAACAGAAAAGAGTGCAGTATCAAACAATATTGTATTGATGGAATACAGGATTATGAGCCGAACAAATCCATAATTTAAATAATACATAATTTAAAGCGAAAGTTCAAATATACAAGGCGATTAAAAATA
This sequence comes from Tipula helvola, assembly GCA_963556165.1. Taxonomy (NCBI): domain Eukaryota; kingdom Metazoa; phylum Arthropoda; class Insecta; order Diptera; family Tipulidae; genus Tipula; species Tipula helvola. The sequence continues at coordinate 326,887,310 of OY744483.1, read as the reverse complement.
AAACGATCACCAACAAAACCCATGGCAGCAATAGAATTAATGATAACACATCTTCCAAAAATACCAGTAGTGTCAGTGGTAATAAATCAAAGCCGTTTGATTTGCGAAGAATTTTTCGATTACAATGTTTTAATTGGTTAGAGTTTCGTCATATATCCGAACGATGTCCCGACAAAGCAAAAAGTAAAAAGTGCTACATTTGTAAGCATTTTGAACATATGTAATTCTAAGACATGAAATAAAGTTGATAACGTATTGGAAAAAAATGTGAAACAAATAAAAATTGGTGATAATATAATGTTCGCTATGGTTGATAGCGGACATGTGAACTTTATGTCATAAAGCCGATACAATTCGCTTGGAGCACCTAACTCCAATGGTAAAGCTATTCTTTTCGACGCAGTCGGATCTAAAGAATTATCATCGGTGGGTCAATTTAAAACCCAAAAATTATACTTCGAATTTTCACATAGTGCTATAAGCGGTATTTTGCCGTGTGAGGCAAAGGGTTAATAGACCAAACAATCACGACTATTACGCCTGATTCTATTTCGATGAAGAAATTTGTGCCTGCGAATTATGTATTAGCTGTTAGCCGTGGTGACGTACCCGTAACCCTTAATCAGATTGACGAGGAAGCCTACAGAGATGAGAAAGAAGCTTGATTGTTGATAAAAATCCAGGAAAGTCGGTAATTAGCATCGAAACTAAAATGAAAATTATTTTGACTGACGAGAAGCCAATAGTGCAGAAGCCTATACGATTATCATCTTTAGAAACCAAACTCGTAAGAGAACAAGTTGATGAGTGGATCGAAGAACGTTCGTTCAAGTAAATCTTGTTTTGCGGGCCCGGTTGTTTTATCAAATAAAAAAGATGGATCCAAAAGGTTGTGTGTCGACTATAGGAAGTTAAATAAAGTGGTTGTTAAAGATCGGTATCCACTTCCCCTTATTGATGACCAAACAGACCAGCTGCAAGGAGCAAAATATTTTTCTACACTCGACCTGAAAAATGGATTTTTCCACGTTCCTGTAGAAGAAGAATCTTGTAACCCCATTTGACTTATTTGAGTTTTTGCGAGCACCTTTCGGTCTTTGTAATTCACCAGCTATTTTCTAGCAATTCAGTAATAATATTTGTAATGCGTTATGGGTCAAGAAGATAGTGTGTGTATATTTAGATGATTTAATCGTTCCAGAAAGTTCCAAGAGAGGAGCTTTGAAAAGATTGAAAGAGGTGCTTAAAACTGCTGAGAAGAACAGCCTGCAAATAAAGTGATCCAAGTGCCAGTTTTTGAGCAAATCAATAAAGTATCTTAGATATTGAACATTGAGGACGTAAAAAGTTACATATCTCAAAATTCACTGAACCACGCAGTACAAAACAGATTTAACGATTTCTGGGATTGAGCAGCTATTTCCGAAGATTTGTTAAAGATTATACACTGCTGGCTAAACCTGTATCGAATCTTTTACGGAAGGATACCGAATTTAAAATGGATATTGATCAAAAAGAAACGTTTGAGGTGCTGAAGAAAAAATTGATGCAGAGACGGAGCTCCACACTGACGCGTGTAAGATTTCACGTTTTCTATAGCCGAAAAACAACCCCGCGCGAGGAACGTTATAGTAGCTATGAGTTGGAGGTACTCGCGATTGTTGTGCTTTAAAAAAGTTTCGCGTCTACTTACTCGGAGTAAACTTTCGAATGGTTACCGACTGTGCGGCGTTTAAAGGAACGATCGAGCGAAAGGAGTTTACTTCCAGAATAGCAGGGTGGGAGCTAAAACTACATGAATTTGATTACAAATTAAAACATCGCCGTGGAAGTCGCATGAAGCATGTGAATGCTTTAAGCCGAGGTCCAGTCATTAATCGAGTTAAAGCGGCACAAAACAGTGACGAGGAATTAATTCTGGTTCGTATAAAAATTATATTATTTCTAATGGAGTTCTTCCAACAAATTTTGAAGGTTCAATGAAGCTGGTTGCCCCAAGATAGATGCAAAACGAAGTAATCAAATATTACCACGAATAAAGCCATTTGGATGTCAAAAATACGGAAGAGTTGAACGAGCGGCAGTTTTACATACCAAAATTGCAATAAAAGATTCAGACGTCTATAAAAAATTGCATTCCTTGAATTCTGGCCGAACGTAAAACGGGCAAATAGGATGGTCTGTTAAATTGTATACCAAAAAGGGATTGTCCCCTTTATACATATCACGTAGACCATTTGGATAATTTAGTGTCGACACCAAAAAGTCACCAGTATGTTTTCTGTGTTGTTGATGCATTTTCGAAGTTCGTTTAGATATATCCATACAAAACCCTAGCGAGTAGCAAAATTATTCAAAAATTAAACTTGCAAAAATCAACTTTTGGTAATCCGAAATACATCTTATCGGATAAGGGACCGCGTTTACATGCATTGAACATCTCTTAACGACAACTGGCGTTCCGGCGGAAAATGGACAAGTTGAACGCATCACTCGGGTAATAATACCAGCTTTGGCTAAATTATCGCTTGAAAAGCCTGAACTGTGGTACAAACATACCGATAAATTTCAGCGATTTTTTACCTACCAGAGGATCATTAGTACGACACTGTTCGAAATACTTTTTCGTTATAATTTCCACACACATATATTTGGGTTATGTTGTTGGTGAAGTAGGTCTTCGGGTTGGCCCAGATAAGGTTGTCGCAATTAGAATTTATCTCGTGCCCAAAACTGTTAGGAAAATTCGTCAATTTGTTGGTCGTAGTTTCATCAAAAACTTCTTAATCAGAAAAAAGAAAGCAGAAAAAATTTTATAGGTCACTAGAAGCTCAACAATCGTTTGAAACTCCAAAGAAATCCATGACCATAGCTGTGGTCTTAAGGCACGAGTTCTTCATACAATGCGATGCAAGTACTACATACATCGGAAGTATGTTATTTCGGTACCAATGATGAAGGAGGAGGATATACCCAATTGCTTTCGCATCGAAGAAACTTGTGATTCCACACAACAGAAAAATAGCATTACAGAGCTGTGCATGCAATTAAGAAATTTCACCCTATGTTGGCTCATGATAGAACTGATACTTCAAATCTAAAGTTATAGAAGACGGTAAGTTGCTCATCAATTTTATTTCAAGTGATTGGAAACTAATTGTTCATAAGCACATTTCGGAATTGTTAAAACCCTTTACAGCATCAATTTTATTGAATAACTTTTAAGCCAGTCCACTAACACAGACGCACATTTTTGCTCATTTACACAACCATACCAATTTACATAACTATTTTTATCTCATTTTATTTTGACTACCAAACTTTTATTCGCAATGGAATTGAGGTATTATGATCACATACACTTAGTTTCTCAAAGACTTTGTTATTGTACAGAAATTATAGTGTGGGTAATTTATGATACTTGCGTGTTTTAGTACATCAAATACATTTACGAATAATGGACACAAGAGAGATGAGTAATCATTTACAAAAAAACATTCCCAATAATTTCGAGCTGACATTCAATCCAGAATTCCCTTAATCAAATTGTGATTTTTTTCTCGGGGTTGGTTTCACTTCACTGCTGTTATAAATAATTTTAACATTGAAATAATAAAACCAATTTAAATTTGCAAACATGTTATATTTTAGAATATTTTGGTAAAATTAGTAGTCTTAGGTTAGAGGTACATAAATACAAATCACCAGTCGAATATTAAAAATCAATAAACGTAACAAAAGTTACGAACCATTGATTTCTACCTCGTCAAATAGTGACAGATTATTGCAAAAGCAATAAATGAGAATATTACACGGAGCCAGCGATAAGAACCACTTGTTTTCTCTTCTTCACTATCCAACGGTACATTTGTTTGGGGTGTTGGACTTGATAATGGATACGAACTTGGATTATCTGGCTGAATATATGGTGATACCGTAGGACTATATGGTTGTGGAAGTACTGGTGACGCAACGGGTTCGGCCGTTGTTATTTCATCATCTTGTGGTAGTGGAGCTATTGTAGGTGTACTTTTCAAATATGGATTTATTTGATTGTGTAGTCCAGGTACTCCGGTTGCCTCTTCATATGTTGGTGGTGGTAACTATGTGTATAAATTGAATATTTTACAATGAAATGGAAATAGAATTAATAAAAATATTACGTACGTCCATTCTAAGTTGATTATCTTCACAGTATCAATACAAACTAAACACAAATGTCAAAAACATAAATAAACTATATTCTGAGATGGACGAGCGTTGAAGAAATTCTCTGAATGAGAAGAATATACAAATTAGTATTTAAGAGATGGTTGAGAATTTAAGTCTGGCATTGGAAAGTACTGACGTACTATATATAATAGTACATTGGCCAATCGTTTAAACAACGTTAAAATTCGTTTTAAAACAAACCACTATATGTTGGCACATTCTAATATAGGGTAACAGTTGTGTATTAACAATTAAACTTAAATAAAAATTACTTAATTCTCATTCTCTTTAAGAGAACCCTTGAGAATACGATTTTGCTTTTTTTATTTTTTTATTTTATCTTACACTTTGTTATGCGTACAGTTCGTAACATTCACTTTATAGTATTGGGAGTGTTTGACGCCTTTGTGTATAATAATCGGAATAAATATTGAATTTAAATTTTTTTATATCTAAACAAATTCTAAATATTTCTGTAACACTGTTACTGGGAATTATGAAATTCGAAAATTTAAATTCTAGAACCTAACATTATAAATTTCGAAAATTAAATCTAGGAACTTTAAAATGTAAAATCTTAAATCATAAATTTGACATAATTTAAATCTTCAAATTGAAATTTAAAAACTAATATCTACAAATCTGAAACTTGCATTCTGAAATAAATCTTAATTGTAAATCTGAAATCGGAAAAGAACTCTGAAATGTGAGCAATGACATTTGGAATCTGTCTGAAATCTGAACTGAAATCTTAAATGTGGAATGTGGAGTTATAATTCTGTATTGGAAATTTGAAATCTCTAAATCTGAATTTTGAATTCTCAAATCTTAACTCTGATATCTGAAATCAGAAAACTAAATATTAATCTGAAATGTGGACCGTAGCCATGCATAGTATGGTAAGCCTGGAAGTAAAAGGGTTTCTTGTTTGTTGAGTTCGAAAATATAAAAAGTCAGACTAAGTATATTGAAAAATAAAGTATCTCGGGTTTTAATTAAAGAACCTTACATTTGGGGGCTCAACCGGGATACGGTGGTATGATATCAGCAACTGGATAGTGAAATCACGTATGAATCAAGTAGTAAAGAAACGTATAAGGAATAGCGTTTGAAACATTAAACCTTAAAGGTGTTAAGAAGTTTAATCGGAATTGGTAAACGACTATAGCGAATAATCAGTCTTTAGTGGTGTGGTGATTTTGTGTATGCTTACGACAATTCAAATTATAAGTTGAAGAGATAGCGTAGCTGATGATTCGCCTACAAAACAAATGAATGAAAGTTTTAAACGGGTAATGGATAATGAATCCATAAATAATGCCGGTAGGCAAACCTAACGACCGCCCGAAAAACAGTACGATGGTAGAATCCAGTAGTACCACAAATGTCATACAACGCCAAAGAGAACAGTTAGAGTATATTCGTCTGAAGAGTTAGAATTGAAGGACAAAGAAATTGAGCATTTGAAGAGGGAAACAAGATGATGAAGAATGACGCATCGACCTCGACAAACGCAAATCAAAGTTCAATTTTTACTTTCAAGGACGTTGAAGAATCTTTGTCTGAGTTTAGTGGCGACGACGAATCGATAAGTGGAGAAACGATATAGATGAAGCAGCGATTTGCACTGGCGGGACTATTCAACAGAAAATTATTTATGCGATGCGTTTACTGAGCAGAACGGCGAAAAATTCCTTACGAGTAGCTGAGGATGTCGACACGTGGGAAAAATTGATCGATTTATTGAAGGCAGAATTTTCCATTATGAAAAATAGTTCTTTGGTCCATAAACAGATGGCTAGGCTGAGCGGAAAAAACTATCAGAGGAGACTTTCAAAAATTATTTATTGGCAATGCGAGAACTTGGAAAAAATGGCAAGGTGATGATTTACGAAGAAATAAAAGGGAAAACGAAGTGTAAACCAAAATCTGAAGTTACAGTGGCAACATCAACAGGTGAGTTTAAGTCAGTTAAGACATTTAAACGAATTCCTAGTTTCGTTGAAGGTTATTGAATTTTGCGCACTAGTGGATACGGGAAGTGATATTAACCATATGCCACATAAAAAGTCTCTAGTTACCGGAGTATCGACTTTGTATGGTGAACCAATTGTATTTCATGGTGCCGGAGCTAGGGGTCTACGTACATTAGGACATTTCAATACCAAATTAATTATTGATGGTGATGAATATGAAACCAAAATTCATGTGGTCCCCGATGAGGTATTACCTGTCGATTTTATTCTTGGTAGGGTATTGATTGCCCAAACAGTGACTGTGGTAACACCGGAAAGTATTACCATGACGAAAATTGTCCCTGAGACATATTCATTAGTGATTGAAAACGGAGATATTACAATTAATTTGGGGCATGTTAAGGATTAATTAGCAGCTGACGCAATCAGAAAATTAGTGGTGAACTATAATCCGAAGAACCAAAAATTTCAAACTAACATCAAACTGCACATCGAGGTAACCGACCAGAAACCTATTGCATTTAAGACAAGACGTTTGTCGCCATTAGAGATGGAGATGGTGAAGAACCAAACCGATGAATGGCTGGAGCAGAAAATTATTCGTCATAGCTCATCAGAATACGATAGTCCCATCCTATTGGCAAATAAAAAAGACGGTTCCAAGGGTCTATGCATTGACTATCGGAAATTAAAAGATCGATACTCGTTACCTTTAATCAACGATCAAATTGATCAATTAGCGAATGCGAAATTTTTGTAGAAAAAAAGTAAAACAATTTGAAGAAACATTGTTGTACAATATTTTCGGTATCTTGATTATTGATAATTGCGTATTACTTGATGATCTTGGCGTTCCGAATATAGTTGCTTATGACACTTATAAACTTTTTTGTGATCATGTAACTAAAAGTATCTGTAATGCACCTGATAATTATTGTTATTTAGTTCTAGGTGATTTCAATTCATCGAGTATATCCTGGTCGCAAAATACTGATGGTTTATATCCGTTTTGTTTCAAAGAGCGTGCTGCCTGTTATCTTGTCGACACAATATAATATCTAGAATTCAGGTTTAAAGTTTTATATTTATGTCAGAATTCAATAATAAAAATTTCAGATTTTAATTTTCCAAATTCTTAAATTTAATTTTCGAAATTTATAATTTTCAAAAATTTCAAATTTTAAATTTTAGAATTCAGATCAATAACTTACTTTTTCAGCATTTCACAATTCAGATTTCACTATACGTAGATTTCAGATTTTAGATTTCAAAATCTATAATTCAGGTTTCAAGTTTTAGATATTGCCCCGTATTCCGGCATCATAAAATCCATGTTATGTTATTTTATTTCCCCGCTTCCTATATGAATTTGTATTGAACAAACAAAAATAACATAACATAACATAAAATTGTAAATCCCAGAATACGGCCTATTATGTCAGAATTCAATCATAAAAATTACATATTTATAATTTTAGAAAATTTCAAATTTTAAATTTCAGAATTTAGAACTACGATTTCCTTTTTCGGCATTTCACAATTCAGATTTCACTTTACATAGAATTTAGATTTCAAAATCAAGAATTCAGGTTTCTAGTTTTAGATATTATGTCAGAATTTAATCATAAAAATTTCAGATTTTAATTTTCCAAATTCTTAAATTTAATTTTCGAAATTTATAATTTTCAAAAATTTAAAATTTTAAATTTCAGTATTCAGATCTATAATTTACTTTTTCAGCATTTCACAATTCAGATTTGACTATACGTAGATTTCAGATTTTAGATTTCAAAATCTATAATTCAGGTTTCAAGTTTTAGATATTGCCCCGTATTCCGGCATCATAAAATCCATGTTATGTTATTTTATTTCCCCGCTTCCTATATGAATTTGTATTGAACAAACAAAAATAACATAACATAACATAAAATTGTAAATCCCAGAATACGGCCTATTATGTCAGAATTCAATCATAAAAATTACATATTTATAATTTTAGAAAATTTCAAATTTTAAATTTCAGAATTTAGAACTACGATTTCCTTTTTCGGCATTTCACAATTCAGATTTCACTTTACATAGAATTTAGATTTCAAAATCAAGAATTCAGGTTTCTAGTTTTAGATATTATGTCAGAATTTAATCATAAAAATTTCAGATTTTAATTTTAAAAATTCTATGATTTAATTTTCTAGATTTATAATTTTCAAAAATACGAAAATTGCAGATTTTAAATTTCAGAATTCATAACTCTAAATTCTTTTTTTGATAATTCAAATTCAGATTTCATTTTTCATAGATTTAAGATATTAGATTTCATAATCTAGAATTCAGAATTTGATTTATATTTTTCAGAATTCAATAATAAAAATTTCAGATTTTAATTTTCAAAATTCTGAAATTTGAATTTCGAGACTTATAACTTCCGAAAATTCGAAAATTTCAAATTTTAAATTTCAGAATTCAGATCTATGATTTCCTTTTTTTGGCATTCTAAATTCAGATTTTACTTTACATATGTAGGTTTAAGATTTTAGATTTCAAAATCCAGAATTGAGGTTTCAAGTTTTAGATATTATTTAATCATAAAAATTTTAGATTTTATTTTTCAAAATTCTAAGATTCCCGAGATTTCAAATTTTAAATTTCAGAATTCAGATTTATGGTTTCCTTTATCGGTATTTTACGATTCAGATTTCACTTTACAAAGGTTTCAGATTTTAAATTTCAAAATCTAGAGTTTAGGATTCAAGTTTTAGATAATAAAAAATTCAAATTTAAATTTTCAAAGTTTTAAAATTTAATTTTCGAGATTTATAATTTTCGAAAATTTTAAATTTCAGAATTCAGATCTATGATTTACTTTTCGGCATTCCACAATTCAGATTTCACTTTACATAGATTTCAGAATTTAGATTTCAAAATCTAGAATTCAGATTTCAAGTTTAAGATTTATGTCAGAATTCAATCATAAAAATTTTTAATTTTAATTTTCAATATTCTAAGATTTAATTTTCGAGATTTATAATTTTGGAAAATTTCAAATTTTAAATTTCAGAATTCAGATCTATGATTTCGTTTTTTGGCATTTCAAATTCAGATTTCACTTTTCATAGATTTCAGATATTAGATTTCAAAATCTAGAATTTAGATTTCAAATTTTAGTTATTTTGTCAGAATTTAATCATAAAAATTTCAGATTAAAATTTTCAAAATTCTAAAATTTAATTTCGAGATTTATATTTTTCGAAAATTCTAAAATTTCAAATTTTAAATTACAAAATTCAGATCTATGATTTACTTTTTTGGAATTTCAAATTTAGATGGTATAAAAAATGGAATGGATTTTTCCATGTGCCTGTTGCTAAAAGTTCGGTGAAATACACTGCGTTCGTTACTCCATTCGGGCAATACGAGTTCCTGAAAACACCTCTCGGTCTTTGCAATAGCCCTTTTGTATTTATGCGGTTCATAAATAGTGTCTTCGAGCAACTGTGTCGCCAAGGGATTATCTGTGTTTAAGACTGCAAATTAAGTGGAGCAAATGCCAATTTCTGTGTAGTAAAATCGATTATTTGGGATACGAGATCGAGGATGGGAAAATTCAACCGTCATCACAGACGCTTTAGGCGATTTCGAAATTTCCAGAACCAGATTCCGTGTCGAAGATTCATAGGTTTTTGGGGCTTTCGAGATACTTTCGAAGATTTGTTGAAAGTTATACGTTGTTGGCCAGGTCCCTAAGTGACACATTACGAAAAGGAGTGGAATTCAAATTTGGAGTTTATCTACTAGGCCTTAACTTCAAGATTTATAACCGACTGCGCAGCGTTCAAAGGTACGATGGAGCGGAAAGAGCTCAGCCCACGAATCGCAGGATGGACACTGGCACTGTAGGAGTTTACCTTTAAATAATAGAAGAGCGATCAGGATATCGTATGCGATACGCAGATGCGCTAAGCAGAGGTCCTGTAGTATTACCAATAGTAGACGATGTGTTCCATCGAGTGTAAGCAACACAGAAGGATGATAGCGAATTGGTGACGATTTTTGAACTTCTGAAAATCGGTAAGAACCTTGAATATTTCACTAATAACGATATTCTATTTAAGATGAAAGACGGAAATCCATTGTTGGTTGTGCCGTGAAAAATGGAGCGTGAAATCATAAAAAACTACCACGATCAAGGACATTTCGCTGTGAGAAAAACGGCGGAGCTTATTGAACGACCATACTATATTCCGAAGCTCACTGAGAAAGTCAAGCATTGCATTAAAAACTGTGTTCGCTGTATTGTCACAGACTGGAAGAATGGTAAACAGGAAGATTTGCACCTAGAGCACATTGGTTATGTACCATATCGACCATTTAGGGAGCTTGTCATTAACCCGCAAGTTGTACCGATACGTATATTGTGTAATTGATGGTTTTACAAAGTTTACGTGGATCTACCCGACGAAGACAATGAACATCAGCGAAATAATTCTACGGTTAGATACCTAGAAAGCTATTTTCGGGAATCCAAAGGGACTAATCGCAGACAAAGGCGGTGCTTTTCGATCAGGAGAGTTCAATGAGTATTGAGATAAAAAGGAAATTGACCTACAGTTGGTTACAGTGTGGCGACAGGGAACGGCCAATTTGAAAGAATTTGCAGAATTATCATACCAGTACTAGCAAAATTATCTTCTAACAACGCGGAAGAATGGTATAAGAAAACGAAAGACCTGCAGCGCTATCTAAACAATTCACTCCAGCGTGTAATTGGAATGTTGTCATTCGAGATACTGTTTGGTGCGAAAATGCGTATAGGTGAGAATGTCAATTTAAAACAAGTCGTAGGGATGAGGAAGGGATAGGGAATCGTAGGGAAACAAATCTAAGGGATGACTGAATATCGTTTAATGGCGCTGGTGCTAAAGGCGTATCAACCGAATGTTGTGCGTTGGTAGTTGAACAAGGTGATGTAATTATTGATCTTGATCATATAGAAGACAGAAATGTGGCGGGCCAAATCAGAAAAATGATGATTAATTATAACCCAAAAAGGTTCCATCCTGCAACAAATATAAAAATGCAAATAGTTGTTCTAGATGAGAAACCAATAGCTCAAGGACCGAGGCGGCTTTCTGCACTTGAAACCGATATCGTCAGAAAATAGGTAAACGAATGGTTATCGGAAGGTATCATCCGTTCCAATACATCCGAATATGCGAGTCCCATTGTGTTGGCAAAAAAAAAGGGTAACACCAAATGGTTTTGCGGGGACTATAGAAAAATAAACGACATCATATGTAAAGATCGTTTTCCGATTCCTTTGATCGAGAATTCCGAGTACTTTTCCACGCTCGATTTACGCAATGGATTTTTTCATGTTCCCGTTGAAGAAAGCCGCGTATATCACTCCGTTTGGATTGTATCAGTTTCGGGCACCATTCAGACTATGCAGCAGTCCTTCAGTATTTGTGAGCTACACCAACAACGTGTTCCAGAGTTTATGTGTCGAAGGAGTGGTATGCATATACATTGATGATCTGGGGATACCAGCAAAAAACGAAAAAAATGCTCTAGAGAATTTGGAAAAAGTAATAGGCGGAGCAGAGCTAAACGGAGTGGACATAAAATGGATTAAGTGGCAAATTCTTAAGAAAACAAATCGAATTCCTTGGCTGCGAGATCGAACATGGGCAGTTTCGACCATCAAAATCTAAGTCATCAGCCATTGCTAAATTTCCACGGCTGGATATCGTCAAAGAGGTGTGCGGATATTCGAATATCAATTAGGCCTAATTTAGGGAAAGAAAAGTGTCGACAAATTTTACGCAACTGCAAGCCATCAACTATCCCTCATTATCAACAAAGTTAAAACTGAAAACTACGGTACAGACACCATGATGGCACTGATCGATATACGTACAGAAATCGAGCATTGGACGTATTCATTACAGGCCTAACTGAGGGTATATCCAGAATGTTGACTATTCAGAGACCGACGAATCTTCCAGAGGCGTATTCATCGTGTCTGGAGATACAAAATCTTAATTATTGGAGCGTACCAATACACAATAGAAATTTCAACAGTGCAATCCCAGTTCCCATAAACCAAATCAATGCGGATATAGTCCAACAATATACATCGAGCCGATACCCCTACCAAGAATATCACTTCAACGGAGAAATATAGGGTATTGGTACATCCAGTATCAACAACCATACCAGCAATAAAAGAATTACTTTGCAACACCACCAGGAAGAGCAGTTCAACTGAAACCACCAACATCAATGTCCATTGATGAATCGGGCGATACGAAACATATCAATTATATGAATCTACCAAGTAACCTGAACATAAAACTGGAAAGGAGAGAAAGGAATCCTGATACTCACTTTAACCAACGCAAGCAAACAAAGAATATTCCACATCGAACAATAGGATGGTGAACAGGAATACGGGAAGTATATTAACAACTACAGCGACATCAAGGATATATGTAGAAGAAGAAGTGAAAGAGAATATCGAGTACATTTTATAACGAGTGCCTCTCAAGCATACCTTACGTAGAGTATCGAACAAAAAACAACAAGGTCCTAAGATTCCTTGGCGACACCGGGGCAAATAAAAAAGCGGGAGTTGACGTCAAAATCCGACAAAAATTAGTAATACAGTTCTTTAAAAATTTTGGCAATGACATTCTGCTGGATTTTTATGCTCTACCAGTAGTAAAATATTTGGCGGGTTAATCGGAGACGATACCTTAAAAAAATTAGAAGCACTAATCGACATGAAAAATAATATTCTTACAAGTAAGCCAGACAATAAGGATACCTTTAAACAAAATCAAACCTAAGAATGATGCTCAATAAATATCTACCACTCTTCGGAGCCATTGGCGCCCAACCAACCATTGAAACGAACGTGAGAGCACAGATCAAAACTACTACCAATGATCATATCACAAAATCACACAGATCTGCACAAAATCATATCCAGACCCAATCAACATGAGTGCACACTTATCATCATAACTACCATAGCTATATAGTAAGTTATAGGTTTGGTAATAAGATCAAGAAACAACAAAGAGATAGCCCCGTTCACGAACAACGAAGCGACCAATCAACACCCTGCACCGCTCGGAATTCAACCAGTCCAGCTGAATTTTTAATTTACGGGATGAGGATTTTTAGAGGGGGAAGAGTTAAGATAACATTACACATGGTTTCTAAATTTTTTTATTTTATGATTTTGATTTTTGTTCAACACTTAGAACACTTTAGATATAAATTAGGCTTGATACGGTGTGTTGGGCAGAAAGTAAAAAAGTATTCCCACAGAAATAATCACAAGAACTATAACGTAACAGCTCCATTTTTTATTCCATTTTTTATTTTCCTCACGGTGTAACAATATAGTTGTTTGAGGTGTTGGGGTGGTTAATGGATACGAATTTACAATTTCCGGCTGAATAATCCGATTAATTGGTTGTGGAATATTTGGTATCGTAACGGATTCGGCCGTTGTTATTTCATCGGCTCGTGGCGGTAGAGTTGTTGGTACTACACCTGTTGCCTCTTCATATGATGGTGGCGGTGACTATAGTATATGCATCAATTAAAAAGTTTACAATTAAATGTAAATAAGTGTAATTAATAAACATATTACTTACGTCCATCGTACGTTAATTATCAGCAGAGTACTAATACAGCCTCAAAACAAATGTCAAGTAATATACGTATGTATATAAAAATATCTAAGATATGAGATAAACAAGCGTTGAAGAGTTCTCTAAGTGATAAGGAAAATACAAACATTTTTATCGCGTTTGTGAATTTAACTGTGCCATTGGAAAGTACTTACATTTAAGTCATACTCTTATAGCAGACTTCTTTCGTTCGTTCAATCGTTATAAAGTTTTCTAAAAAATTACTTTCTTTGAATAAACGACGACAACCATAAAAGGGGATTTAATCAAATTTTTATTTGCGCACGTGCCCACTCCAATTTGGACAAACAATTTGCAAATCTTAAATACTAAACACAAAAGACAACTAAATATTTAATATGGTGGGCTGAAACCATAAATTTTAAAACTAATTTTTGAAATATAAAAAACGAATTTTGAAAGATTAGGTAGATTTTGAAATCAAAAAGGTCTGGACTGGTGAAATGTCGAAAAGGAAAATCATCTGATTTTTATCTGGAAAATTGAATTTTCCAATTTTGAAATTTAAAATCTGAAATTTTAATTCTGAATTCTGAAAAAAATCTGAAACCTGAATTCTAGATAAATGTATGTAAAGCTAAATATTAATTAAATCTAAAATGTAAAATCTGAAACCAAAAAACAAATTATGTGATAGTTCAAAAGTCAAGTAAAAATTCAAGTTAAAATTCAAATCAAACGTAAAGTTAAGAGTTAAATCAAAAGGCAAGTCAAAAGTAAGGCCAAAAGTCAGGTGGACAGTTAAGTCAAAAATCAACTCAACAATCAAGTGAAAAGCCAAGTCAAACGTTAAGCCATGAATCAAGTCGAGCCAAAAATCAAGTCATAATTTTTAGTTAAGTCAAATGTTAAGCCAAAAATTTAGTCAAATGCCAAACCAAAAATCAAGTCCAAAATGAAGCAAAAAGTCGTCATAAGCCAAGGCAAAAGTAAAGTCAAAATTAAAATTAAAAATCATGTCAAAAATCAAATTAAAATAAAGTCAAAAGCCAATCAAAAGTTAAGTTAAAAATAAAGTCAAGGGGCAACCCGTAATTCAAATTAAAAATCGACTAAAAGTCAAATCAAATATGGAGTCAAAACTTAAGTCAGAATTTAAACCAAAAGCGAAGTAGTCAAAAACCAAGCCATAATTTAAGCCAAAGTTTAAAGTTAAGCCAAAAGTTTAAACAAATGCCAAGCCAAATGTCAAGTCAAAAATCAAATAAAAAATCTAGTCAAAAGCCAATCAAAAATCAGGTCAAAAGTTAAGTCGAAAGTAAAAGCCATAAATCAAGTTAAAAATCAAATCATAATTTTTAGATAAGTCAAATGTTAAGTCAAATGCCAAACCAAAAATCAAGTCCAAAATGAAGTAAAAAGTAAGTCATAAGCCAAAGAAAAGTAAAGTCAAAATTCAAATTAAACATCAAGTCAAAAATCAAATTAAAATGAAGTCAAAAGCTAATCAAAAGTCAGGTCAAATGTTAAGTTAAAAATAAAGTCAAAGAGCAAGTCGTATGTTAAGCCGTAAATCAAGTTAAAAATCGACTCACAAGTCAAATCAAATATGAAGTCAAAACTTAATTCAGAATTTAAACGAAAAGTAAAAGTCAAAATTCAAGTCAAAGTTTAAAGTTAAGCCAAAAGTTTAAACAAATGCCAAGTCAAATTTCAAATAAAAAATCCAGTCAAAAGCCAAGTCAAAAGTTAGGATAATATCCAGAACAAAAGTTAAATCAAAAAGCAAAAAGTCAAAAGCCAATCAAAAATCAGGTCAAAAGTTAAATGAAAAATAAAGTGAAAGGGCAAGTCATAAATCAAGTCAAAAATTGATTCTAAAATCAAGTCAGTTGCCTAAATATAGTCTTCCGTTGTAACCTAACGATCAAAATCACTATAGTAACACCGTTTTATAAACAGTTCGCCTCTTTACAATAATAATCAAAAGTTTATGGCACATTCATAAAGTTCTGTAATCGTCAATAAAATGTATACTGGGTAAAAATCGGTTTTATAATCGGTCTTCGGATGCCGTGAAATCAAACTCCATCCCTCGGAAAAGTTATTGTAATTAAACATCCTGAATTATCTCACAGTGAGGAGGTCAGCATAATATCTACAAGTTACTGATCCAGCCTCTGCATAATTAATACGAAAGATACATTTTAAAAAAGGCAACGTAAGCCATTTGCAATCGGTTAGGAAAATAATTCCAACCAAATTACAATATTTGAATATCAAATAAAATTTCTACGTCGGCGATCGCAATCCAATTTCTCTGATTTCTTAAAAATTAGCCTGCACTTCAAAATAGTTCATCATAGAATATAGAATATGGAAATATTAATCAACATTTTGCAGTTTTGGGATTCATCAAATGACATTTTTTTTCGCTGGCGCTACATCCCCATAGAGGGATTTGGCCGCTTCATATTGAAGTTTCGTAATCATTTTTTTAACGGATAATGAGAGATTAATTCATTAATCCTACTTTAACCAGCCGTGATTTTTTCATCACCCGCCGGGAATCGAACCCGGGACCTCCGGGGCTTAAAGCAAGCATGCTAACAACTGTGCCACCGGGGCGGCATTTGTGTCATTTAAATTCGATAGCTGCAAAAATTATATAGAGAATTCAACTTTCACAAAATATGCCATGGGAAATTTTACGAAAAAGCGATTATTACAGCAATAGTATTCAGATTGCCATG
Source organism: Tipula helvola (assembly GCA_963556165.1). Classification (NCBI taxonomy): domain Eukaryota; kingdom Metazoa; phylum Arthropoda; class Insecta; order Diptera; family Tipulidae; genus Tipula; species Tipula helvola. Next base: position 326,870,705 of record OY744483.1, on the reverse strand, counting down.
CAAAATACGTACAACAACACGTTATTGCAGCGGTAATATTACGAATTTCATCATAGTAACAAGAAAATGCTAAGCAATTATCTCATAATTTGTAATTGACGTATTTCAATTTCCTTTTATTATGATTGCATTTTTTATACACTCACCAAAAGAAAAGCCATGCAAACAAAAGCTTGTCAAATATTTTGCATATACGATACAACATGACAGAAATGGGTGAATTGTGATTCACTCACTGACCGGAAAGTATCTGCGCACTCGTTGAATTTTCAGCGCGGTTTTAACTCGTAAAAAATTATCGATAATAATTGAGCACTAGTTGTATTACTAGTGAAATTAAAATAATCAGATGCCTTCATCCGCGAGAACCAAGATATTTCAAATTCGCAGATTCACTTTGTTCCACTGCTACGTAAATCGTTTGTCACCACAACCTTAGCTGCCAAAACAAAAGTGACTCCTTTAAAACTGGGTAACAATATCTCGAGGTTAGAAATATCTACGGGCTTAATTGTAGTAAGACTAACTTCATATCTCAATGACTTATTATCTGAATATCACAAAACTTTGTCAACTTTGACAAAACGTTTTGTGTACATCTTGAACAAATATATAAGAACGCTTGCAAATTTGATTTATCCTTAAATACGAAACTCGCCAGCCATCATTCTTCTGACTGAAAAACACCAAATAACCAAGCCATTGACTTAAGACGACAATTGATCAAATCTATTTGAGATAGTTTCCAGCACTCCTAATTATCGTATATAGCCGGAAGAGGACATCCTGCATTATATTATATCAATAAAGCTACTAGTATGGCCTGTGAAAAGCAGCATTGAAATGTAAAGTTTCATCATTCTCAGTTCCAGAGCAAATCTATTATAAAATTATTGCTGTTGTGTCTAAAGCCGGTACATATTTTAACATGTTTTGCTTCAAATGTTGTACAAAGCTAAGCCGACGAAATTTGTTCACCAAAAAGCAAAAATCTCAAATGAGATAGTTTTTATCTTCCCACCAACCAAGGTATAAACTAAAGGCAAATCTTGTGGAATAAATGAAATGTTATCGAGTTATATAAACTACAAACTGTTGCAGATCACCTATGCTCAATTTTGGATTATGATTGAGGCAACATTTCCAGACCTCCGATTTAAACTAGAAAAGGTTTAATTAACCAAGGAAAACTAAGGTATCTAGTAAAATCAAAAATGTATAATCGGATGCTAGCAAAATCTGTTGGTGTACGATTGACTGGAAGTCACAGAAGAAGTAACAAAAATGAATGAAGGGCAAGTATAAAATACAAGTTGTTAAATCTCTAAAATTAAATTTCTATTTTTATAGTACAAGGGAGATGATGAATTTGGAAAAAAGTGGGATTTATAACTTCGATAAAAATTTGAAAGGGTTTCAAAGAAAATTGGACAGTTTTTTTTTTAATTTGGTGCATCAAAAAATTTTTAACAATATTTGTGCATTCGACCTTTGGACACGATGGTCGAGTTGGAAAGGAGTTTTATAAAATATTTGATTGAAATATGTTATGAGAAACGCTTGATTAAAAAATCAAAAATATTTTAAATAATTTTATCCTTTCAAACTATCCTATTCAAATTAATTTTACGGTGTAAAGCTCTGTGTCTGCTTAAACTTTAGCATACATTTTGAACAAAAATACTCGGAGATGTTTCAAATACAATTTCAATTTGCTAAACATCAGTTTATTTCAAACTCTTAAGCTTCCAATCTATTTTCCAGCTTCCAATCAAAATATTCAAATGTCAATCAAGTTATTATATTTTAAGGCAAAATCAAGTTATTATATTTTAGTTTGAATAAAGTTTGATTAAAGTACAAAATTGTTGATTTACGCGAGTTTGATAGCTTATGAAATATTAAATTTTATTTAAACTTAATTAATTAAAAATTATTGCAATAATGTTAAATTATTAGTGCGAACTTAATTTAAAACAAATTAACTCGAAATTTTAAATAACCAAATAATCGTGTTATAATTAAAAAAAAAGGAAAAAAGTTTGAAAGAACTTTGAACAAAATTTGAAAGGTATTTTCAAATTTTAATTAAATTGATTTTTTTTAGTTTGATGAATAAATATTTTACAAATGTTATATAACATATTCTTTCATGTGCGTGCCTACGTGCATTGTACGTTTGATTGGTAATTTTATTTTAAAGACTTTCTTCAAATCAATTTTAATATAACAAAGGATAAAATTTGAAACAAATCAATATGAGTAAATACTCTTCAAAATATTTTCAAACTTAGTATTACATGTCTTTGAATGAAATGAATTCCAATGATTTTGAATGTGTCTTGAAATAAAATTTTGGTTGTTTGAAACGTCTGACTTAATATTTGCCAAATTTGATTGCAGCAATTACAGTTTCCCACTTGGGCTTCAAGATTAACCAAACTAGCTACACATCTTGAAGGTGGCAATTTTATAGAAGTTATTCCCAAATTAAAGTTTTATTAAATGTTTATTGTATTCAAATTATATTCAAATTAAATTTTATGATTTTCCTAGACTAAATTAAGCTTGAATTTGCCATAATTTGCAGAATTTGTAATTTATCAAGAAATTGTAATCAAACTTGGAAGGCGAATTTTTATTTTATTTTATAATATATGTAGGTGCTAATTTTAGTCAGTAATAAGTTTGACAATTGATTGTGAATACTTTAGATCAGTTCTCAAACGTTTTCATACTGCGGCCCTGAAATTGAAAAAATTAAATCCAGGGCTCCCAAAAATTTTATTAAATAAATGAGTTTACAACTTCTCTAGTCCGCGACTTTAACGATAAATTGATCGGATTAATTGAATTCTGTTTAGCTTTGGGTAAATTTTCAAAACAATCAAAATATTTTTAGTCTGGAAATTAGAATGACACCAATGACGGATATGTCATTTTTATGTGTAAAACTAGGTAAAGGTTTCGACAAATTTATTAAATTTATTAATAACTAGCAGCCTGCGGCAGCTGCGCGTGCCGAATCTACAGTGAATAAGACCCGCTTGCTTTATTTTATTCGGATAAATTGGTTATCGGAACTTCCAATTCTTGACAGACCCACATATAATTGGCCATGTGAAAAACATTCTAATCATAAGTCTAGCTCTATATATGTAAAGGTATGACCCTGTGATTTGTTGACTGTAATTGCGAAAGAAAGTTTAATTTGAAATTGTTTCCTTTTAAACTGAAAAGGCAAATCTGTAAGGATCTGAGAATGCGAGGTATATATGCTAGTCCTCGCCTTAGTTTCCTGTAGTTATCCTAAAGTATCGCAGTAGTCTCTTGGTCCCTTATTCTCGTCTACCAAAAGTACAGCCACTTCGTTTGTAGTAGGAACATTAAATCTACTGATGTGTTGGTTCGGCGATACTCGGCCAGAATGAGGCTTTAAGGCTCCCTGGCAATAGCTCCACGGCTCCCTAGGGGGCAGAGGCCCACAGTTTGAGAAGCACTGCTTTAGGTAATCATAGTCAAACCATTTTCAAATTCTACCCAAATTAAAATTTAATAATTTATAAGTTGTGAATAAATATTTCTTGGACTGTGAACTTATTTCTGCAAATATCCAACTAAAATTTGAATCGAGATAGGACGCTTTAATATTCCTTTAATGAAATTTGTGTCTTGTCATCAGAGTATTGAAAAAAAATTACTGTCACTTTATTCTGTTACAAAAGAATATTTATTTGGGCCTTTGAAAATGACGAAAATCCGAAAACTGAAAAGTTCCCCACTTCATTGAAAAAGTAACCAAAAATTGTGCTTTGAAAGTTTGTTTCATTATAAATTCGTACAAAAAGTTAAACAAACTTGACAGGATAAAGTATCGTACAAAAATGTAATCATCAGTGCTTTTCGCACATGCTTATAGTAAACTATTGCCACGGTCCGTTGGTGATTTATTATACCGGAAGTTCACTCTATTTGACTTCTATCCTCAGATTACGTAATAGTATATATAAAATGTTGACTTACCGCCTTAATAAGCGCCTATGTTTACATCGATCTGCTGAAACGAAAAAAAGTTTAAAGTTTTAAATATGAAATCAGAAATGAAATCTGAATTCTTAAATACAAAACCTACATAAAATCTAAAAGTTTAAATTCAGAAATTCAATTTTTGAATTCTAAAATTTGATTTCAGAGAAAAATGCAATCCGTCGCAAAATTCATGCAACTAGATTTGTCTTGGATTTTTTTAGTGATATCAGACATCGATGAATTTATATTGTTTCTAAATCTGATATTGATGCGTAAATACTTTGCCATACCTTTTTAATGCTATCGAGTGCGATACCGAGTTTCAAGCAAGTCGCGATGAACGATTATTACTTCGAATTTTGTCATTTATTGTTTTGGCAACTCGCAGAATAATTTTGATTTGAACATGGGCTAAATTACGTAACTTCACTATTTGTAAATAGATCGTGGCAGATCAAAGTAACAGATACAATGAAAAAAACTGGCTTTGGGACTAGCGCATGAGGAAGATATTATTATATAAGACTACCATTCGGATTATGCTCAGCTCCAGAAATATTCCATGGATAATTCAAACTGAAATCTTTATTAATATCAGTAGTAAGTCCGATAAAAGCAAGTTTTTAAAGGCTCAATAAAATTTCTAGGGCAAATGGGCAGTAAGGTATGAATCCAGATGATGGAAAACTAGAATATGTTTAATATCCCATATGAATCCAGGAGGATACACCTATATAAGTACATAAAAAAACTGCTTCAAGAATTTACTGAGAATGGCCACATATTTTGGCTACATTACCTATTGTGTTAGCTCTCGAAATATTTGTTCATCAATTCAATACATTTACAGAAAACAAGCCATAGATTCGAATTCGAGGAGCGCGTAATCGAATTGTTGCTCACGGGAATAGATCAGCTTCTATTTATGATCCACATGCATATAGATTATGCTCAGCAAAATACTGCCAAAAATTGGGCAAATGAACAAAACTTGCCAGCACTTAGCTTTGCTAAAAAATGGAGTGATGAATCAAATGGTATATGTTATGCTGGAGGCAAAGTGGTTCTCCCTAATATACAGGAACCACCACACCCAATAAATTGCATTTTATAAATAACATAAGCAGGTATAATACACTGTTTCAGATTATGCCATTCGGTGCTAAAGAAATTCGCGAAGGAAACTTTATGCGTACATTTAAGGTAGAAGGGTTGGTGGGCCATTTTATTGGTAGTATCCTCCCACTTTGTTGAGGGGCATATGTTGTTTTGGTTGGAAAGAAAAGTACAAGCAGGTGAAATTGGCAGTGTAATAGTTGCTGAATTACCGGATAAAGATAGCGACCAGTATTATTCGATATTGTGACCAAAAATATAGTGCATGGACCCTGCGGTATTTGTTCAAATTGAAATTGGTTGGAACCCATGAAGGTTCCGCACTCAATGCCACAAGGTCCCATGGTGCCATTTGCTCAAAATATACCGCCGTGACGCTTAAAATGAAGGGCGGAATGGTACCTTGAACATCAGAGGAATACCGGTTACTATAGACAATAGGAGGATTGTCCCGTATTCCCCAATATTGTGACGATCATTTAACGCCTACATTAACGTGGAATACTGCCATTCAGTTCAGGCGATCAAATATATAAATAAATGATCGAACCATGCTACGTTCCGCGTCAGAAATCCGCACGACGAGGTTGCAAAACTATTTAAATGGCCAGTATATAAGTACATCAGAATCTGTCTGGAGAATATTAGAATTTCCTATCCACAACCGGTATCCTACTGTCGTGTATTTGGCCATACACTTAGAAAAATGTCAAAGAGTGTACTTCACGGCAGGAAAGGTGCAATAAGTTGCCCAAAGCACACGAAAAAATACACTTTGACCTTTCTTGTGACGATTTCGCAAAAACTCTCTTATAAGACGAAGTCCCACACGACAAAACGTGGGCTTATAACAAATTTTCAAGAAGGCGCGGTCAAAACGTAGATGGGCATCCTGTAATAAAGAAAGACACTGCTGTGGGAAGAATATATAATGTACAAATTCTTCTCAATCTGAGTGTTTTTTTCTCAGAATAATTTCTGCATCACGTATGTGGTCAAACCTCATTCGAGGACTTAAAAACTGTAAATGGAATTGTCAAAGAAACGTATCAAGCAGCTCGCCGAGGTAGAGATATGTTCTAAACTGATGATCATTGGGAAAATACTCTGAGGGAAGCTTCGATTTCGCAATGTTCATTATCGCAATGTTTTGCCAGCCATCTGAATCATTAAAAATCAGGATTTTACTTTGCCTTTCAATGACGATATGTACAACGAAGGTTTCATACAAATTTAAAATAAGCTATTGGAATTGAATGACAAAACTTTAAGTGATCTTGCATTACCGTCTCCTATTCGTTCACGAAATGATGTAATGGGTACAATGCTGGTACGTCAGTCAACGAAAATTTGCAAAAATTAGTCACAGATCTATTACAGGCGTTTGATACGGGAAAGATATTCCTCATCAATATATTACGAGTACTATGGTAAGGTGATCTGGAAAAATAGCTCTAGCGTTGTTTCTTCTATTGCTGATACTCTATTGAGCGACGGGAACACTCTACATTCAAACTCTCACAATCAGCATCTCTGGAGCAACAATCCGTATTTTCCATATGCAAAAATGGGCCTCTTAACCAATTGTTACAGGACGCATCACTGATAATGTGGGATGAGTGTACCATGAGTCAGAGAGCCCGTGTTGAAGCTGTGGACCTAACGTTAAAGAAATTTGAGCACTAAATCGGATAGTCCACAGTCTGCAGCTTCTTATAGATGCAGTATATTATTCTGGCCTCAAGGGAAAGATTATCGTCCACGTATCAATGAAATCAACAATCTAATTATAAAAAAAGTTCCCGGCCAAATCAACAATTATAAGTCGATTGACACAGTAACCAATATCGAGGGTAGACTCCACTACCCACAAGAATTTTTAAATTTGCTTAATCCTTCTAGCTTGCCATATCACGAGCTGCAATTAAAAGTCAGTACACTTATTACGCTTTTAAGAAATTTCAGCCCTCCTAACATGTGTAATGGCATAAGGCTTTAAAAATAACTTAATTGTGGCGACCATCCTCACCGGCCCTGCAGCCGACCAAGTGGCAAATGTCTCGAGGATTCCAATGATTCCCACGAACTTACCGATATATTTCAAACAGCTGCAATTTCCCGTGAAAACATCGTTTCCGATTACTATCAATAAGTCCCTAGAGACAAACCTTCTATATGGTTAGAATCGACCTACGAAAAGAGTGTTTTCCCCATGGCCAACTATATGTTGGTTTATCAATGGCAAGTGCTCTGAACGATATCCAAGACAATTGATTCCAGAAACAGATGTCAATGGTGGGTCAATAAGGTTAAAAGTACGAAATAATGATACAACACAAAAAACTTTCTTAGGGCCAGCAAGGCTGACCGGGCTCAGCTAGTAAATTGTAAAACAATAGAAGGTTTTTGTTTTTGTATATGATGTTATAAGATACGATCATGCAACAAGTGGTATACAACTATACCTCCGAATTATATTTCCACAAATTTATTTGGATTTTCATCAGTGTCTAGAATATATACAAATGTCTATACTTTATTCAAGTCTACGGTTAATTTTGAAGTGACGATTTTTTATTACAACCGCATGGTTATAACATTGTATGAAGTGTTTTCTCAAAATGGCTGAACATTTTTAAACCAGCCTCACACAGTTCAGCCTAGGATACATTTATAAATGACGATTTCAAAATTCACAGACTATAGATTTAAAATTTCAGGCTTCTTGCTAAATATTTCGAATTTCAGTTTTTAGATTTTTTTTTATTCACATATGGCACACATATAGTAGAACTTGACGATGTAGTTAAAGCTTCGTAACTATTATGTAAAATTAGTATTTGTTCTTAATAAAATACGACAGAAATTTGAGACTATAAACACTTTTTAGCAATCATTAAAGTTAGATAAACTCGTTTTTCTCATGCAATGCAACAGAATTATTCAACAAATCCGTAATCATATTAAATTTAAGCGGAAATATAAAAATACAACAAAAATAACAAGAAAATGTTAAAAGGTCAGAAACACCTTAGTAATTAAGTAGTATGTACTATGTAGATAGAGAGGAGAAAATCTTCTTTCAATTTCTAACGAGTAGTAAAATATTGGCTAAATTAAAAACAAAAGCATTTATTTACTTAAGTTTTCCAAAAAAAATTTTAATCTTGAGTTATCAAATAAAAATCCAAGTACCCATTATTTAAAATACTTGTTTGGTTGAAATTTGATAATACCAAAGTGGGATCAATTATACGATAAAAATCTGTTCATCCCGGCATTCAATAAACCTGATATATCTTCTAAGAAATTTGTTTTAAAATACATTTTGTTTATTTTGGGGATTCCCTTATTTATTTGGGGCATTTCAAATTCAACAAAATAATTTCATAACATTTTTGGTGAGGTTTTTATAAATGGTTTCACTTCACTGTAATTATATTGTATAGAATATTGCAATTAAAATTTACAAACACATTTTATTTTGGTATATGTTGGCAAAATTAGCTCAATGGAATTACTTTTAGTTTTAGACCGATAGATACAAAGCACCAGTCGATTCATAAACATTTAAACTTGAGCTAAAATAAATAATAAGGATATAACAAAAATTCAATAAGAGAATTCCCAAAACAACTGTTACAATTGTTATTGTACAGGACCAGTTCCCATCTGTATCATCGGTTTTATCTGCCTCACAGTCATGACGCAATGATATTTTTGTTTGGTGTGTTGGACAATCCAGTTGTGGAAGAATTGTTGATTTAACGGTTTCAGCCGCTGTTATTTGATCGTCTCGAACTATTGCTGGTACACTATTCAAATATGGATTTATTTGATTGTGTAGTTCAAGTGCACCGATTACCGCTTCGTATGAAGGTGGTGGTGTCTACATAAACAAATAAAATGTTTTACCGAATTGGCAAAAAAAAAAAAAAAATTTATATTTAATAACAAAAATAATTGAATCCAATAAATGTGTGTTCAATATAATTAGTAAAAATATTACGTACGTCCATTGCTTGCAGAGTACAGAATACAGACTAAACACAAATGCAAAAAAAATTTAATAAACTAAAATCTAAGATGGACGAGCATAATGAGATGGAGAATGCAACAACTTTTATTTAAGAGTTGGTTGTAAATTTAAATCTGACATTTGAAGGTAATAATATACAAATCGCGGATGACATAGAATAGTTACATAGCTACCCTCGCACTCAAAAATTGGGATTTAACATTTCACTTATGAGATTTCAGAATTCAGATAAATTGTAACGAATTTTCACTTTTATTGACACTTATATTGAAGCAAAATGTTGTTAATAGACTGGCCATGATTCGCGTTTGTGCATTTTATACTTTAGCCCGAATCGGCTAGATGTTAGATGGGCGATTTTCCGAATCCGAATTAAAACAAATTGATGTTATTGGGTTGTTCGGAAAGTAATTTCGTTTTTTTTCCAACAGAGGACTTAATTGTATTTTTTCACAACCAACTTCACACTAAGGTCGCATAATCATATGTATTTTGATAGCCGACATAGCAAGGCTTGCTTGTGAAAAATTCCAGCCCAAAGCATTTCGAAAGCCAATATTCATCAAAAAAAGGTTATGCTATCTGTTTGGTGGGATTGAAAAGGAATAGTTTATTTTGAGCGTCTACCGAGCACCACAACGATCAATTCTGAAGTGTACTGTCCATCAGTTGGACAAATTGAATGCTTCACTTAAAGAAAAAAGGCCAGGATTGGTCAATAGGAAAGGTATAGTGTTCTAACATGATAATGCGAAACCACATACAAGTTTGGCCACTCGGAAAAAGCTTTTAGAGCTTGGATGGGATATACTACCACACGCACCATACTCTCCAGACCTAGTACCTTCCGATTATCATTTGTTCTGGTCCCTACAAAATTGTTTAGGCGGTAAAACGTTTAATTCAAATGAGGAGGTAAAAAATAATTGAATAAAATATTAATTCACTATGAGAAAATCGTCTTTCATTTTAGTAAAAAAAACGAAATTACTTTCCGAACAACCCAATAATATACTGGCCTAAATTTACGTTTGAGCATAATACACTTTAGCCAGAATCGGCCATAAAATCTCCACAAGATGTCGAGAAGGTGCTATAAATCTCTTCAAAGAGAGGCAGAACCCAAACGGGCAAGGCCATTGGCAACCTTATTTCCCTCCATTCTCAGAGTAAGACTTTGAACCTTCAGACAGTCCCATTGGTTGTTTGATACAATATATATATATATATATATATATATATATATATATATATATATATATATATATATATATATATATATATATATATATCTTTACATCGTTTAGGCTCTTTGCTACGCCAAAGTTCTATAGCATTTACTTCTGCTTGAAAGAAGGTAGCATTGATACCCAAGGACTTAGATAGAGCAGCCCCACTCCCGTATATTCCTACCCGTGCCCCATGTAAACCATACCATTGATCCTTGCTCAAAGAACAGATCCTCTGTACTCCACATATCCCGGCCAGGTAAACTAACACAAAATGGTTTGTGAAAGTCAAGTTTGGCGGTCTGTCTGAAATTCCTTAATGATTTCCAGATGACCCACCATATTGCATGGTTTGCTATGTCCTTTTTACTTCTTATTCATGGCTATAATTGTAGCATCCTCTTTAACATGCAGATGTAACAAAGTCAGTCCTAGAAGTGCCTCTATCGCAACAGTTGGGCATGTATTAATTGAGCCCGTCACACCAACGCAAACTATACGCTGAACCGTATTGAATAAAGTGACCATAGGATTAATGATTGTTAGAAATTAACAGCAGATTATTTTTGGTTGTAATTCCCAAGTACGTTTGTAGAGTCTCTGACAGGCCCAGAAAGCCTTCGTGGCCCTATTTTATACTTGTTGTTTCTAATTCAATTTATGATCTAGGATGACCCCTGTATATTTAACTTCTTTGGAAAAAGGTACAAAAAAGGTGAAAGGAACAATGCCAGTTTTATTTGGATTAATACTAAGTCATTCCTGGTCACACCACTATCATATTACATTGAGTGTATTGGCATGAGATCAGAGATGATCCCATCAACTTTGCTTCTGATTATGATAGCCACATTATCCACGAACATCATACCCATGGCTACCCAGAAAAATTAGTAGTCCGTCAATAATCAGTGACCATAATAGAGCAGAAAGTACGCCCCCTCGGGGACAACGCTTTACAGCTCTGATAATAATTGACTCGCGATGTTTCAGCTTGGAGCGGATCCCCTCTCTATCGATTTAAATGAGTATTATCAAGCGCCCCCTCAATGTCCACATAAGCGCAAAGCGCAATTTCGTTATAAGACACTGGTCCTTCAATCCTGGTCTTCAAACTGGTCCCGATGCAGCGGATTTTTGATGGGGATCTCACTTCTTATTTGATAATCCAAGAAGTTTTTAGAAACGTTAGAGGACTAATTGGTGATATGCCTTTGGCTTGGAGTCCTCCAGAGTTTCGGAATATAGCTAAAATATAACTTAACCGGAACATCTGGATCAAGCTAGGAAGTATTTCCCCAATATATTTTTGAGGTATTGTCGGATAGATGCCATCTCCTCCAGCGGATTTAAAAGATTTGAAAGAGCCAATAGCCCATCTCACGTTGGTGGGTGGCAACTTTACGTGAATTGTCATCTAGTCCGGAAAATGGGTACCTAGTAGTACTTCTAAGGTTTCCTTCCCGTTTTCAGTGAATCTCCCGTTTGCCTTCTAAAGAAGTTCTTAACTATTCGAATGGCCCATAGAAAAAACTTTCTGGGGACGAGCGAGCTGTAGAGGGCAATTCATTGGTTCCCTCACAGAAGCTTCTCCAGATTTCCCTTTTGGATCTTCTTAATTCCATATTATATTCCGATAAGGTCATTGTTTACTCATACCTTCTCGAATTTTTCCTCATATTTTCCAGCGCGCCGTTCCATTAAGGAACCATTTAAGTGAACTCTCATCGCTTAACCGTTCAGCTATTCTCGAAAGCCAAGTGTATAGGGTTGTGCAGCTGATTTGAACAGAATTCGACTACCTCCGGGGAATCTATGTTACCCATAATCGAGGGCATTTCTGATCCAAGTAATACTCTATATGAGTCCCAGTCGCTCAGTTTTTTAATTCTAACTTCCTGCATGGTCTCGGCCGCCAGTTATTTACTAAAGTGCTCAAATGCGGACTACGAAGTGTCAAATCTTGGATTATCGAGGAGGCGTCATCTCCGAGTCTCCCGGAAAGTAGTTATAGGCCATTATAGCCTCCACCATCATTGCCACCAAGCCCCTGTAGATCAACTTTGGATTGAGAATAAAATTAATTTGCGAACTCGCCAGAATAGCCGCCCTTGGACTTTCAGTTCCGTTATTATAAATCAACTTACCCTCTTGGTTTGTTATACCTTATATTTGGTTACCTGTCGACCATAATTGATAAATTAGGGCTACGCCAATATGTTGGCAGATAAACCTGCAGCAAAGAACGGCCAAATATTCAGGTTTGGCTGTTGGCCTAATGGTTTATTTTATCATTCCCGCTTCCTCCGGAAAGGGCCACCACCCCAATGGTCTTACCCACGGGTACCACTACCGTAACCAACACAGACTTTTTTTTTCGCTGGTGCTACATCCCATCCCATAGAGGGATTTGGCCGCTTTATTATGAAGTTTCGTAGTAATTTTTTAACGGATAATGTTAACCAGCCGTGATTTTTTCATCAACCGCTGGAAATCCAACCCGGGACCTCAGACTTAACCACTTGATTAACCACGCCGACAGAATCTGGCCTGGCACTACCCCCGCCGCCCTTGGGGTTCATTTGGACAATTCCAAACATAAAATTTACTCTATAGCCAACTCGCTTGAGTTTGTCGGCTGAAGAGTGCTCCAAAGAGAAGGTGTAAAAAGCTGAAGAGCCTTTCGCCTCTCTCGCGACCACGCTCCACTCAATCGCTTGTTTGCCTTCGTTTTAACTGTCAATGAACCCAAGAATTCAGCCCTGTTTGAGAAGGTACCCAACACAATCTTGAGCCACTGTACAGAGGCTTTGTTGGCACAGATCACCATAACCTATTCGGGTTGAAACTGGCTACCAAGGAATTTGGTTTCGGCTTCTGCTCCAACACCTTCGCTAAGCTGCTCTCCTGGGCAGCCTTGAGCTGATCTATCCAACATATCCAAGGGAGCCAGAGTTTAGGATCCCAATGATCTCTTACTCTGCAGCCTGCCTAAACGTAGCTCCTGACCAGACTGCAGAATCCGAGTTCGTCACTGGGACAGCTTATTTCCCACTGGGTTTTTAACTGCCTCTGGAATACCGTCATACAAACGGATTCTCCTCTTGGGCAACGAGATCTCAGGAGCTTTGTCTCACAACTGCGCGTTTTCCCTTACCAAGGTTTGTCAACAACATAGAAATTCCCATTTCTGCCCTCGCCAGCGTTTATAATCCCCTCTGCTTTAACAGCGATGAACCCCTCACTTGTGAGGGCCAAAGCCTCATCTCCTGAGGTGTCATTATCGGAATGACGATCTAAACCCTCAAAAAAAAAAATATACGGCTCCCTATCCGATGGTCCACTCGTCGGGAATTCCGGCGCAGCGAAAAGAGGGCCCAATTTCTCAGAATCCACCCCGAAACTTACTCTGGTGTGTAACGCTTTGGGAGCATCATTGTTTTTATTTTTAGATTTTCTTGCAGACATATTTTGTTCCCACGAGTTTTAGAAGTAGGAACGTCGTCTATAGGATACTCAGATTTAGCCTTCCTGTGGCAAACTACAAGAACTGATTAACCTATCAGCCGATCAGATTAGGGTCTTTTGTCAAGGGTTTCTCCTTTAGCGCCGTATTTAGTCCCTGTATTGAATGGCATCAGTTACCAATGGTCGTCACAAGGAGGCAGCACGCACACTTGCGAATTGTCACCATGTTATCTCTTACACAATCCTACTAATCACGCGGCTGCCTAAAACATGATCAGAACAGTCTACCTCATACGCACCCTACTGAAACGTTGCGGAACTGGTAGACTACTACTCAACTTTGGTCCCCACCTCCAGTAATATCAACCATCTACAATCGACTTAACAAAAATGCACTAGCGTTTGGCACAGTCACTTACAGCTCTCTTTCAAAACTAGCTCTCTTTAGGAGTTTTCCATCAATTTGGAAAGTTATCCAGACCCGTTTCATAGCTTCGATCCATTAAAAGGGCTGCAAATCGGATATCTCTAACTATAGGCCAGTTGCGAAACAGTTTTATCAACATGGTTATCTCAGAAGACGATCTACGACAATCAATCTAACGGAATTCATATCACGCACTATGGATATGATGGAAGCGTGAAATGATGTTGACGTTGTTACCACCAACTTATGTAATGCATTTGATAGAGCGTCCTATAGCATTATTACATTTAAACTTAGAGCACTTGGTTTTCCACTTCATTTTATACTGTGGGTGGACTCTTATCTAAAGGACCGTAGATATCAGGTGCTTTTCAGTTCCTTTCACAGTATCTGAGTCCATTTTTATTATACCAATCAATGACGAAAATTTGTAGGAATATTTCAACTTCCAGTGAGTCTCATCTGTTGCAGAATAACCTAAATAATTGCGCTGAAAATTACCCTAAGGAGTTAAGTGTCGTTAAATGTAAGTCTATCACTTTTTCCCGTAAGCATACATATTTTCCATATCTCGCGATTATTCTATCAATAATGTGGCTGTAGTTAGAGGCTACGTCCTTTCGGGTCTTGGGTGTTGTTTGTGATAATGAAATTTCAGAGACAACTTGTCAAGTCTGCGCTTAGCTTCATTAAGCGCTGGTCTAAAGAATTTCTTGATCCACAAGGTACAAAGGCTCTTTATACAAACTACCAATTAGGTGTGATCTCAATATCACGTTGTTCATATAAAAAGAATTGAGGCGGTGCAGCGTAAATTTCTTAGTTTTGCCCTACGTACACTTCCTTGGATGGACAGTTACAATTTGCCGACCTACCTGGATCGTCCAAAATCCATTAATTTACAACCATTAATGATAAACAACCATCTAAATGTAAATCGTCGGGATTTGGGAACGGCATCTGCTTTAATAATTATATCACACAGAACTGAGTACGGTCCGAACCGTTTACTGAAATGCTGCGCGAGGCCAACAATTAAAAAAAAACAATTTATTCTACCTAAACGGTGGTTTAACAATATAACCAAACGGACATCTACATTCATTTTAAGGCGAAATATCAGACCAATACTATTTAGATAGTATAAATTATTGCCAAATTTACTGAACTAAATTCCGAGCACGCGAGCAATTTCAGCTAAGTAGTTAATTGAAATAATTGAAATAATTTTGTTCGCATATGTTGGAAATGACGTATCTTGTAAAATGTGTGGCACATTCCTGCAAGAAGAAATCAATTGTATTATTTTACATCGAAGAATGAACCAAAGCAATTAGGTTTTATGAGCCAATTTCCCAGCCTATAAAAGAAGTTAAGTAAAAAAAAAAAAAATTGGCGTTATGACCCGCTATTGAACTATGTCAGTACTTTCCAATGTCAAAGTCAAATTCATAAACAATTCTTAAATATTGTAAATAATTTCTCGTTCTCATTTAGAGAATTTCTCCAACGCCCGTTTATCGCGGTTTTTAGTCATTTTGGGTATGTTTTTTACATTTGTCTTTAGTCTGTCTTAGTACTTTGCAGAAATATCAACATACCATGGACGTAAGTATTATTTATATAAATTATTTTTACGTTTACGTGTAAAACATTTAATTTGTGTACATAGCTACCGCCACCATCATATGAAGCGGCAACCGGTGAACCTGGAACACATAATCAAAAAAATCCAAATTCGGAAAGTGTATCCCCGACAGCACCGCCACCACAAGACGATGAAATAATAATTGTCGACCCTGATACGACACCAATTTTACCACGAGCAGATAGGCCTAATACATCATCGAATGTCCAGCCTAATAATCAAAACTTACGTCCGGAGACAACTCCAAAACCCAAAACAAGATATTTGTATCGTTATAGAAGGGAAAAATGCACGCCTTGTTTATGCATCTTTATAACATCTATAATTGTAGTTTGTGTACTAGTGGTTATAATCGCTTACGTTGTAGCAAAAAATAGAAAACCTAAAATTGATTTCAGCCCAATTAGGTATGAGTGACAAAAATGATAAATTCGCAAAGTTTAATTATTTGATTTGCATATAATGTCAACATTATTCTATATAATTACAGTGAAAACCACCACAACACCGCTAGAGAATGGGAGGATAAATGGTGGAAAGATAATGAACAAATGTTAAAGGATATTCAAGATCGAGCTAATAAAGTTTTGGAGGACCGGCGGAATAATCCGTATTGAGGGAATAATGATTAAAAATTGTGAATCTAATTCATTGTATATGACAAGTGAATATAATTACAAAAGTGCCTCTACTAACGTGAAAAAAAATCAATTTAGTTTTTCAAAATTTTATAGTCAACCCCGAATGACATCACACAAATATTGAAGACTGAAATACAATTTTAACAGTTGTGTAAACGTGCACCAATATAAATATTTTATTGCAAAAATGTTTAAAAATGTCTTAGTATTAATACTTAGCTTAGTAGGCTTAAAATTAGTAATATTGAGACGTAGCTCAAAATGGTGAGAGTAAAATTTAATTTTTATTCGTAAAAAAAATTGATTTTGTGATTTTAATTTGAGTGTCTAAAATGTTGGATAAACAATGATCTGTCAAATGATTATATTAGTACACTCCAATTGCAATACAAACTATAGTGTTAATTAACTCCCGCTCTTGAAGAGAATTTATGTGATTTCACAATAACCAATACTTAAGTAATTTACTCCTCTGTAATTTATTATGTGTTAGGTTGTGTTACACATAAAGCTTTGTTTAGCATATTAGAATAGTTTGAAAATACAAATAAATAATATTGCATTTCCATACTTTTAAAAACCAAAATTTTACTAATGCTCAGATACGTCGTTTCGATATAGCAAAAAAAAAAAAAAAAATAAAAAATCGGGGTGGGCTGTGTCATCTACGCGGCCGTAGAAGTTTTTCGTGTTAACGTTTATAAGATGTTGAGATATTTTAATTTAATATAAATTATCTGCCACTGTTTCTCGACGCCCGAATTGACACAAGAATTACTTCGATCAGATGTGGTGTTCTCTCGCTACAATGCTCTCAATCATTATAAATCGTTATTTTGTAGTTTGTAATTTCAATTAAAATTTATGTAGGGGTTAATTATTTTAATTTAAAATAAATTAACCACCAATGTTTCTTTACGCAAAAATTGACCTCAGAAATACTCGGATCGGATGAGCCATTCTCTCGCTACAGTTGTTGAAGCATTTAAATCGCACAAAATCAGTGGTTTGAGATGTGGCTTGCCTCGCCGCCTGATTACTTCATTGCGATAATATTATGCGTGAGGCATGAAGCCTAAGGACCCACCTAGGAAATGATTCATTTTAATTAAAGGTAATGCTTACAGTTGATGAGTATGATGAGTCAAAATTTCGTCTTGATTTTCTGAGGAATTGCTTACGTGATAAAAGAGATCGAGTCCACTGTGCAGCCAGAGGAAAAAAGCGAAGAGCTGTCAAAAATGAACTTCAAGGTTAAGCACGTAATAAACATTATAAATCGTGACAGAAAACCTCAACCAATGTTTAAAGTTGAGTTGGAACTCGAAGTAACAAAAACTAAGGGTAAACATGCAACCTACGCCATTAGGTATTTATAGTACGGAAAAGATATAGTTGAGGAGCCGCACAAATGTAAATCGATTTTACAATGTACCAACTGTCAGGAATATGGACATTCGCGAAACTACTACAAACTCCCGGCTGTTTGCGTAATATGTGGCAGACTGCATGCCAGCTGAGAACTGGTCAAATGTTGGCTACAATCAATCCAAAAATATCGTACGCTGAAGCTGTGAGAGGTAAACCTTTTAATCCAACCCCAAACGACGACCAGGGAATTTATAAAGTAATTAATACCCTCAATGAATCAATGAGTCTCATGCTCCAAAACATGAATACCCTCATGTAACTTCTCATCAAAAACCAAAAATGAATCCACTTAAATTAGCTGTTTGGAACGCCAATGGGCTAGTGCGACGTAAACTAGAGGTACAAAATTGTCTTATCGAACACAACATCGATATTATGCTGAATTCTGAAACCCTTTTTACAACTACGAGCCATTTCAAAATCATAGGATACATATTTTATGACACTACGCACCCTAGTGGAAAATCGCATGGGGGAACTGCTAATATAGGTTTTGCAGGTCAAATTCACTATTTTGCAAATGATCTTCAATTGTTTGTAGTTCATGCATAATTTTCTCTAACTCATCGTCAATATTTTCCAAAGTATATTCATGTTTTTTCAAAGTTACTTCAATTAAATGTAGAATAAATTCAAATATTTTAAAAACTAATTCAATTTTTAATATTTCAAGTTTGTTGATTTTTACAATTCAAAACCAATTTTTTGCAAATCAATTCCAATTCTCGTTATTATACCCGTAATTAGATAATCTCTGCATTTCAAATGCAGCACTTGCTTAATAGAACTGGTATTTGTTTGAAATATATACAGGGTGAGGAAAAAGTATGGAAACCCCTAAACAACTCGCGGATATCGGCAAAAAAAAAAAATTAGCAAGGATTATTCTTAGGTAATTTTCAACAAGGAATTTAATGGTGATCTTGGTTGTGACCTTGACCTTCATCTTTAAGGTTATTTGGAGGTCAAGGCCATTTTTTAAATTAGAACCCCTATTTTTGATAATAGAATCGAAAAGAGCGATTAATAGTACGTCCGAATATGTATTTTCCATGACCTCCCAAGGTCATCTGAAGGAATTTACATTGCGAGGTGAAAGTATGGAAACCCCTAAAAATCTCGCGGAGTATGTCAAAAAGAAAAATGACCAAGGTTTAGTCTTAAGTAATTTTCAACAAGCAATTCAATGGTGAGCTTGGTTGTGAACTTGACCTTCATATTAAACGTCATTTTGAGGTCAAGTTCATTTTTTTATAGGGAAACTATTGTTTTTGACATCGGATTCGAAAAGAGCAATCAATTGTACGTCCGAATATGTATTTTCCATGACATCTCAAGGGCACCTGAAGGAATAATGATTTGCTATGAAAATTAACAAAAAAATAAAAATTAAAAAAATTAATTCTTCATTTTCAACACAAGCATTATTACAGTCTTCTGTATTTATGATTTTTTTAAATTTTATTTTAAATTTTCATAGCAAATCATTATTCTTTCAGGTGACCTTGGGAGGTCATGGAAAATACATATTCGGACGTACAATTGATCGCTCTTTTCGATTCTGTTATCAAAAATAGGGGTTCTAATTTAAAAAAATGGCCTTGACCTCCAAATAACCTTGAAAATGAAGGTCAAGGTCACAACACCATTAAATTCCTTGTTGAAAATTACCTAAGAATAATCCTTGCTAATTTTTTTTTTTTGCCGATATCCGCGAGTTGTTTAGGGGTTTCCATACTTTTTCCTCACCCTGTATATATTTCAAACAAATACCAGTTCTATTAAGCAAGTGCTGCATTTGAAATGCAGAGATTATCTAATTACGGGTATAATAACGAGAATTGGAATTGATTTGCAAAAAATTGGTTTTGAATTGTAAAAATCAACAAACTTGAAATATTAAAAATTGAATTAGTTTTTAAAATATTTGAATTTATTCTACATTTAATTGAAGTAACTTTGAAAAAACATGAATATACTTTGGAAAATATTGACGATGAGTTGGAGAAAATTGTGAGTGAACTACAAAACAAAAAATTGAATATAATTTGCAAAATAGTGAATTTGACCTGCAAAACCTATATATCCTTATCAAGAACAGAATAAGACAATATGAACTCCAAAAATTTAGTGAGGAGCATATACAAGCAACTAGCATCTGTCAGGGTGAATGGTAAAAAAAAGTACAATATCTGCAGTTTATTGTACACTAAAACATTCAGGGAAAAGACATCAATTTGCAAACTACTACAAAAATCTGGAGCCAAAACTTACTGGAACCAATTAGATCCTGGTGAAGTACCCGATGTAATAAAGCAATTGACATAACTCGAACAACGCTTAATATCAAGAATTATGCCATTTTATTACAGAACATCTGGAAAATTGAAATATATCGCGGGAGTATACTATATCACGTCAACTTGTATATGAGGCACTGAGGTAGCTCATAAATAGCAATCCTCTATATCATGACGTAATAATAGATAACAATGCACACATATTAAAACAAGATATTCGAGTAAACCAAGCTATTAATGATAATGAATAATGATCAAGTATTATTAGAGCCTGATACTGTATCAGCTATGGGAGAAGTAACTATGCAATTTTTACAATCTTTTCTGGGGCTCAAGGCACTTCCAACTCTTTCGCAGTTAACTTTTACCGTCCTACTTTAAGCATTAGTTGCCAAATCGAGGAGTTATAGACCCGTTTTGTATAAACCACCTGCACATTACTTCATGCCAGCCTATAGTGCTGACATGATAGGTGGGTCGGCCAATAGTGTACTCAATGTGTATTCTACGAGCTTCTTGGCATCAAGCAAACATTTAAGATTTCAATGCAAGCAATGCAGGCGGTCAATGTTATGATATGGTGTTGGGGAACATTACAAGATCACCAATATTATCACCACACATTCTTAACTTAAATATGCTCGAGGATGACGCGACATACCCAAAAATATGAAAGCTGTCGCCTATCCGTAGATAACCTACTCGTACCTCCTATTGATGAGGCAGGGCATTTAGAAATACGCCACTTTGGTGTCATTATAGGGACAATTTCATAATGTATACTTATTCTTTTAGAATAGACTATATGATGAGGAAACAAATTTAATTGGATGTTTGTGGGATTCAGTAAACAATCAAAATTTAGGGATGACATGGGATGTTTGCAAGCCACAAAGCCGCTGTTCTAATTGCCGCCTCTAAATCTCTAGGAGTATTCTGAATTTCACTAATAAATACTATTTTACCGACACTCATACATGTGGCCCTAAAGGTGCAAGCACCTCTGATACTCACGCAGAGCATGTATTTTCGAATGTGTTCCCTAGATGGCTTTGTTAAAGTTTGCAAACGCGCCTACTTTTATTCGCCAAATCGGCTTACCAATGTTATATTAGCAATAGTTTATAACACAAATCTGTGCGCTTTTGAGACCTCTCTACCACTCTGCAATAATACTGGTTTATTGGTTTTATCAATAGCTATCGCAGGAAAAAAATTCAGTACAAGTTTCCCGTGGAAAATCTTGGAAAATTTGAACAAAGTTCTAGTCGAAAGTAAAAAATAAATTTCAGCCTCTAGAGTGTTACATCGGGAATTTATTTAAGTCAGTAACAGTCACATCAATAAAATACATCTCCAGACATAACACTCTAGAGGCTGATTTTATACAAATTTTCTACTGACTTTTGGAAAAGAGAATTTTCCGAAATTTCTCACGGGAAACCTGAACTGAATTTTTTCCTGTGATAGCTATTAACAAGTCACATCAATAAAATACATCTCCAGACATAACACTCCGGAGGCTGATTTTATACAAATTTTCTAATGATTTTTGGAAAATCGAATTTTCCGAAATTTTCCACGGGAAACTTGAACTGAATTTTTTTCCTGCGATAGCTATTGACAAGTCACATCAATAAAATGCATCTCCAGACATAACACTCTGGAGGCTGATTTTATACAAATTTTCTAATGATTTTTGGAAAATCGAATTTTCCGAGATGATTTTCCATGGGAAACTTAAACTGAATTTTTTCCCTGCTATAGCTAATGATAAGTCACATCAATAAAATACATCTCCAGACATAACACTCTAGAGGCTGATTTTATACAAATTTTCTAATGATTTTTGGAAAATCGAATTTTCCGAGATGATTTTCCACGGGAAATTTGAACTGAACTTTTTTCCTGCGATAGTTATTGATAAGTCACAACAATAAAATACATCACCAGACATAACACTCTAGAGGCTGATTTTATACAAATTTTGTAATGATTTTTGGAAAATCGAATTTTCCGAGATGATTTTCCATGGGAAACTTGTACTGAATTTTTTTCCTGAGATAGCTAATGATAAGTCACATCAATAAAATACATCTCCAGACATAACACTCTAGAGGCTGATTTTATACAAATTTTCTAATGATTTTTGGAAAATCGAATTTTCCGAGATGATTTACCATGGGAAAGTTGTACTGAATGTTTTTCCTGCGATAGCTAATGATAAGTCACATCAATAAAATACATCTCCAGACATAACACTTTAGAGACTGATTTTATACACATTTTCTAATGATTTTTGGAAAATCGAATTTTCCGAGATGATTTTTTATGGGAAAGTTGTACTGAATGTTTTTCCTGAGATAGCTAATGATAAGTTACATCAATAAAATACATCTCCAGACATAACACTCTAGAGACTGATTTTATACACATTTTCTAATGATTTTTGGAAAATCGAATTTTCCGAGATGAGTTTTTATGGTAAACTTGTACTGAATTTTTTTCCTGAGATAGCTAATGATAAGTCACATCAATAAAATACATCTCCAGACATAACACTCTAGAGGCTGATTTTATACAAATTTTCTAATGATTTTTGGAAAATCGAATTTTCCGAGATGATTTTTCATGGGAAAGTTGTACTGAATGTTTTTCCTGCGATAGCTAATGATAAGTCACATCAATAAAATACATCTCCAGACATAACACTCTAGAGACTGATTTTATACACATTTTCTAATGATTTTTGGAAAATCGAATTTTCCGAGATGAGTTTTTATGGTAAACTTGTACTGAATTTTTTTCCTGAGATAGCTAATGATAAGTCACATCAATAAAATACATCTCCAGACATAACACTCTAGAGGCTGATTTTATACACATTTTCTAATGATTTTTGGAAAATCGAATTTTCCGAGATGATTTTTCATGGGAAACTTGTACTGAATTTTTTTCCTGAGATAGCTAATGATAAGTCACATCAATAAAATACATCTCCAGACATAACACTCTAGAGGCTGATTTTATACAAATTTTCTAATGATTTTTGGAAAATCGAATTTTCCGAGATGATTTTCCATGGGAAAGTTGTACTGAATGTTTTTCCTGCGATAGCTAATGATAAGTTACATCAATAAAATACTTCTCCAGACATAACACTCTAGAGGCTGATTTTATACAAATTTTCTAATGATTTTTGGAAAATCGAATTTTCCGAGATGATTTTCCATAGGAAAGTTGTACTGAATGTTTTTCCTGCGACAGCTAATGATAGATAAGTTACATCAATAAAATACATCTCCAGACATAACACTCTAGTGGCTGATTTTATACAAATTTTCTAATGATTTTTGGAAAATCGAATTTTCCGAGATGATTTTCTATGGGAAAGTTGTACTGAATGTTTTTCCTTAGATAGCTAATGATAAGTTACATCAATAAAATACATCTCCAGACATAACACTCTAGAGGCTGATTTTATACAAATTTTCTAATGATTTTTGGAAAATCGAATTTTCCGAGATGATTTTCCATAGGAAAGTTGTACTGAATGTTTTTCCTGCGATAGCTAATGATAAGTTACATCAATAAAATGCATCTCCAGACATAACACTCTAGTGGCTGATTTTATACAAATTTTCTAATGATTTTTGGAAAATCGAATTTTCCGAGATGATTTTCTATGGGAAACTTGTACTGAATTTTTTTCCTGAGATAGCTAATGATAAGTCACATCAATAAAATACATCTCCAGACATAACACTCTAGAGGCTGATTTTATACAAATTTTCTAATGATTTTTGGAAAATCGAATTTTCCGAGATGATTTTCCATAGGAAAGTTGTACTGAATGTTTTTCCTGCGATAGCTAATGATAAGTTACATCAATAAAATACATCTCCAGACATAACACTCTAGTGGCTGATTTTATACAAATTTTCTAATGATTTTTGGAAAATCGAATTTTCCGAGATGATTTTCCATGGGAAAGTTGTACTGAATGTTTTTCCTTAGATAGCTAATGATAAGTTACATCAATAAAATACATCTCCAGACATAACACTCTAGAGGCTGATTTTATACAAATTTTCTAATGATTTTTGGAAAATCGAATTTTCCGAGATGATTTTCCATAGGAAAGTTGTACTGAATGTTTTTCCTGCGATAGCTAATGATAAGTTACATCAATAAAATACATCTCCAGACATAACACTCTAGTGGCTGATTTTATACAAATTTTCTAATGATTTTTGGAAAATCGAATTTTCCGAGATGATTTTCTATGGGAAGTCACATCAATAAAATACATCTCCAGACATAACACTCTAGAGGCTGATTTTATACAAATTTTCTAATGATTTTTGGAAAATTGAATTTTCCGAGATGATTTTCCATGGGAAAGTTGTACTGAATGTTTTTCCTGCGATAGCTAATGATAAGTCACATCAATAAAATACATCTCCAGACATAACACTCTAGACACTGATTTTATACACATTTTCTAATGATTTTTGGAAAATCGAATTTTCCGAGATGATTTTCCATGGGAAACTTGTACTGAATTTTTTTCCTGAGATAGCTAATGATAAGTCACAACAATAAAATACATCACCAGACATAACACTCTAGAGGCTGATTTTATACAAATTTTCTAATGATTTTTGGAAAATCGAATTTTTCGAGATGATTTTTCATGGGAAACTTGTACTGAATTTTTTTCCTGAGATAGCTAATGATAAGTCACATCAATAAAATACATCTCCAGACATAACACTCTAGAGGCTGATTTTATACACATTTTCTAATGATTTTTGGAAAATCGAATTTTCCGAGATGATTTTTCATGGGAAACTTGTACTGAATTTTTTTCCTGAGATAGCTAATGATAAGTCACATCAATAAAATACATCTCCAGACATAACACTCTAGAGACTGATTTTATACACATTTTCTAATGATTTTTGGAAAATCGAATTTTCCGAGATGATTTTCCATGGGAAACTTGTACTGAATTTTTTTTCCAGAGATAGCTAATGATAAGTCACAACAATAAAATACATCACCAGACATAACACTCTAGAGGCTGATTTTATACAAATTTTGTAATGATTTTTGGAAAATCGAATTTTCCGAGATTTCCCACGGGAAACTTGTACTGAATTTTTTTTCCTGCGATAGCTATTGACAAATCACGTCAGTAAAATACATCTCCAGACATAACACTCTAGCGGCTGACATTTATTTTTTCCTTTCGTCCGGAAATCACCACGGAATTCCGAAACCAATACTTCCCAGGCCGACCAAGGAAACGGAAGAAGCAGCCAGCAATATGAATCCGGAACTGCAGGAGCTCGCACAACACAATTTACCAAATTAAATTCACTCAGCGTGGCAGATAGTAGTATGGTCAGTATAGTTATGCATCGCAACACAAATTATCTCCACGTAACCTTTCTGAACCACCACATCTCCATTCTTCGCCCGGAAACTGTTCTAATCTTCAATCTACTTCAAACCCATGCATTAAGTCCCAAAACACGAAAAAAGCGTCGTTACAATGCTCATCAGCGCAATCGAACTCGATTATATTGGCTAAAGCGCAATAGTCTTAAATCCGAAATATTTTGTTCCATCCTCATGAATCATTTACGAGATCCAACACCATATGTACATGTTGACCCCATTGAGGTTAAATATAAGGGTTTGTTAGAAAAAATTTTAAATGATCGTAGTGTCCAATTTCACAGTTCCCCATTTTATATAAATGCAGCTAACGGAAAGTTAGAGAGAGTATTTGGATTTGTTTATGCAAAACACAATTTTCCATCATGTACTTAGCTTGGCGTACATACAGTATGACGCCAGCAAAACAGAAGTAGGTAGCGTGTTATTTTAGCTCGATTTCTGAGGGAGCAGAGCTTCCAATTGAAATTGGAAAGAAATTAGAGTTGGAATGCTTCGCTACTGTGCTGAACGTCAGAAAGTTGCGACAGAAGGATTTGTCAGGACGGTTCATAAAACGTGGCAAACTTGGTTCATAAAACGTGGTTCCAGATGTGTATACTGTTGTTTTTAGTTTTTTTCATTTGAAAATTATCAGTCCATAATGTGAATATTCGTTAACGGTTGCTTTCGATGTCTAAGGTAGTAAACAAAATGGAATTAACCTGAAACTTTTTTTTCGATTAAAACTCTCCACTTGTTCTGCGAATTAAAAACAGAAACTCTTACCAGTTTACTTCCTGTGAAAAATTTTGGGATATGATCCGCCAATAAACTATGTCAGTACTTTCCAATGTCAAAGTCAAATTTACAAACAATTCTGAAATATTGTGAATAATTTCTCGTTCTCATTTAGAGAATTTTTTCAACGTCAATTTATCGCAAATTTATGTTTCTTTAAATTTGTCTTTAGTCTGTCTTAGTATTTTGCGGAAATATAAATATAAAATGGACGTAAGTATTATTTATATAAATTATTTTTACATTTACGTGTAAAACATTTAATTTGTGTACATATAGCTACCGCCACCATCATATGAAGAGGCAACCGGTGAACCTGGAATACATAATCAAACATATCCATATTCGAAAAGTGTATCACCAACAGCACCGCCACCACCATACGATGAAATAATAACTGTTGACTCCAATACGAGACCAATGTTTTCACGTCCATATAGGCCCAATCTATCATCGAATGTCCAGCCTAACAATCAAAATTTGCATCTGGAGATAAGTCCAAAACCCGAAACAACACATTTGAATCGTGATAGAAATTTTGTAATTTTAGTATTTGTAATTTGTGCACTGTTAGTTATAATCAGTTTAATAAAAGCTAACAACCAAAAACCTAAATATGATTTTGGCCAAATTAGGTATGAGTGACAAAAATGATAAAAGTCGCAAATTTAATTCTTAATGTTTATTATTATTTGCATAATATCAACATTATTCTATATAATTACAGTGAAATCCATCATAATACTGATAAGGAATGGGGGTTTAAATGGTGGAAAGATAATGAACAAATGATAAAGGATAGTCAAGATCGGGCTAATAGAGATTTGGAGAACCGGCGGAATAACCTGTATTTAGGGAATAATGATTAAAAATTGTGAATCTAATTACAAAGGTGGCTCTACTAACGTGACAAAAATCAATTAATTTTTCCAAATTTAAATGTGTCACAGAATTCAAACATTTTATAATCAGTAAACTTACACCAATATAAGAATTGAATTGTCGTAAAAAAAAAAAATGATTTTGTGATTTTAATTTGTATGTTTAGGAAGTTGGATAAAAAATTATCTGTCAAATAATATGTTAGTACACTCTAATTGCAATACAAAAGCAAGATGTATTCTCGGAAAATTTTCAAGGAGTTCAACATTCAGACACGGAAGATTTAACTTTCTCCCGTATCTAATTAACCAAAACAAGGTAGAATACCTGCAGTGCAGGGAACTGTGGAGATAAATGTTAACGGAGAAACCAGTACTACTTCAAGAAAATCTGGGATAACGACGGATAGTTCAAATAATAACGGTTCTAGGGACTCACAACTAAATCAAAATAACACCACAAGGGACAGTGATACTGTGCACTGGGCGAATAATTCCGATGAATATTTTATTTATAACTCCGAGCGCCCCGTGAAATATTACATGAATCAGATCCTGTTCAGGATAATAAAAATCAAATTAAAAAATTTAGTAGATGTATAAAACGCAATAACCAAATTTTTCACATTATTCGGCATACTAAATACAATACGGGCGGTGGTATTTCTGTTTTCATACATGTTGATCTTGATTTTGAGCTTAAACGCAGCGAACTGTACATGGAGAATGAATTCCTCATCCTCCACTCTCGTAAGTTAAAATTTAATCTAATAACCGTATATAAACCGCCACATACTGATTTTAATTTGTTTTTAAACTATTTTGCTTTTCTATTGGATCAGTACAAACAAAGTGTTGTGGTTGGTGATTTCAATCTAAATATTTTAAACGAACATGAAACAGATGTGGTTAACTACAAAACTATCCTGCAAATATTTTCATATAAAATTATTAACAAAATTGATAAAAAATACTCAACACGATTTTCGAATAGTAACAGTAGCATTATCGATCATGTTTTGTCTTCCGTGCCATACCAGTTTTTTGTGCTCGTTTCCCCGACCGATCTTAGTGATCATGAATACCTACTAATTCGTTGTATGGCCCCTAATAAACGAATGATTATTACCAAACAGGTAAAGCTGTATAATGAACAAACGATATTTCAATATGTTGTAAATGCTGCTCTGGGTTGTACTGCATTTCTAAATTTTTATCACTTATTGGTAAATGCAATTATAGAAAATAGCACAAATAGGGAACGCGTGATAAATTTGCATGATTACAACAAGCCGTGGTTCACCAATGATCTTAAACAAATTATTAAATCGCGAATTAAATTCCAGAAGCTCAAGAAACGGTATCCCGATAATTTGTATTTCAAAAACGTATTTAATCAGCTAAAAAAACAATCTTATGAAATGGTAATTACCCTAAAAACAAAATACTACACAAATTTATTAGAAGACAGTTTACGAACACCCAAAAAAATGTGGTCTGTTATTAATCAAATCTTAAATAATCGAAATACTATGGCACAAGACCCCATTAATTTAATTATTAATGATAAATTAGTTACAAGTCGAATTGAAGTTGCAAACCGATTCAATGAATATTTCAATAATATTGGTATGTCATTTGGTTTCAATATTAACTACAATATTCCACCTTATCAGAGCGTAACCACCAAATTTTGTAACTTCGAACCCACAACACCCGAAGAAATTACGTTAATTATTTCTAGCTTGGAGTCATCTTGTTCATCGGGCTGGGATTCTATATCAACAAAACTTATTAAGGGGCTTAATTCTACAGTAACTCCTCTTTTGTGCAATTTTATAAACGAAACTTTTTTATCCAGCAAATTGCCTGATGAACTAAAAATTGCACGTATAACTCCAATATTCAAATCTGGGTCTAAGTTGGATATTAACAATTATAGACCGATCTCCGTCCTTCCTACGTTTTCTAAAATTTTTGAAAAAACTGTGCATCAAAGACTGGAGAATTATTTGAATTTAAACCAATTAATTCATCCTAACCAGTTTGGTTTTCAGAAAAATTCCAGTACTCTTTCTGCTATTTTGAATTTAATGGAAATTATATACACTAATCTAGAAGCTAAAAAGTGCACTTCGTGCATTTTCATTGATCTGGCTAAAGCCTTTGATTGCATAGATCATATACTTTTAATTCATAAATTAAGTAGTATTGGAATTGATGAAAATGCTCTTTTGCTGTTACAAGATTATTTGAATAATCGTAAACACTACGTTCAAATAGGAAACGATAAATCTAAAGAGCTGCTATTAAAGTGTGGAGTACCACAAGGTTCTATTTTAGGGCCACTGTTATTCACTATCTATATAAATGATATTTTTTCTCTGAATCTTTCTGGTAAAATTCAATTGTTCGCAGATGATGCGGCAATTATTTATGGTGCTAATGACAGATATACTTTAAAATTACAAATGGAAACTGATCTGAAAATCTTGAGTGAATACTTTACCAGCAATAAACTTCGACTTAATAAATCCAAAACTAAATTTATAATATTTTCTCTTAGGCAACCGATATTTCTTGACCTTGAGGAAATTATTGTAGATTCGGAAAAAATCAATAGGGTAGAGAACATTTGCTATCTCGGGTTGCATCTTAGCTTCAACTTAAAGTGGACGCATCATATAAACTCTATAAAACAAAAAATAGCTCCCTATATAGCAGTCTTCCGACGAGTTGGGAAATTTGTTCCCCATGCAGTTTCGCTAAATTGCTATTTTTCGTATATTCATTCAAATCTATTATACCTAATACAAATTTGGGGATCTGCAGGTAAAACCAAAGTGAATGAGCTACAGATTTACCAGAATCAAGCCCTTAAAGCCATCAACTGCCTTAGCATGAGAACACCAACAATTTCACTTTATAACAATAGGTTACTGCCAATATCTCAAATGGTAGATTATGAATTCATTCTCTTGGTATATAAAATAAAGTATCGCATGATAAAATGTAATAACGTACTAACTACTAATTATGAGATAACGGAACGTTCTAATCGAGATGCTGCGCATTTTCGCTTACCAAATTATCTGTATAAACTGTCTCAAGATAGTTTATTTTATCGCGGATTAAAACTGTTCAACCAACTTGAGCCTGTATTGAAATGTTTGCCACTTGGAGCCTTTAAAACGAGTATGAAAAGTCGCTTATTTACCGAATTTGTTTTTGAATATGAATTAAACCACTGATTTCTTTGTTCATTACTTGATTTGATGATTAATTTTTGTTTGTATGTACTTATGTACTATAGTTATATTAGTTGATACCTATTATATATATATTTAATGTTTAATTGTATTTTTACTTCTTTGTTTGTTTAACTAGATTAATTAATTATTGTATACATTTTATTTCAATTATTGATGTTTTCCAAAATAAAAATGTATGTTTTTCGGAAAATAATAAAAAAAAAAAAAAAAAAAAAAAAAAAAAAAATAATTACTGATCATTAAACGCAATTCAATCCATTCAATTCAGGGAATATTTGAGAAAACTTAAAGGATTTACATAATGATCAACCAAGGTATGAACCGCTATCTGCCCGATGAAGCCATTCAATACATTACTCCTAAAAAAGCAATGAATGAAGAAACTCTTCTTTACATCCTACATATCCCAAAATTAGAGGACGAAATTTCAACAGCAATAATGATAATGCCATTAAATCATCAATAGCACGAACAAAAGCTGAGCAAGTAGTTGGATTTATCTACTTGCCGATCTTTATTAAAGAAGGATCATTCAAAAGAGCGAAGACTAACTTTCCTTAGCTTTAAAATCAATATACCCGATAAACTATTTTCTAGAGCATCAGATCCAGCAAGTTGGTAGGAAATGTTCTAGTTCGTAACTTCGTATAGCGATCTAAAAATTTTCGAACTCCTTCAACAGGCTTTTTGACGTTGTAACAACATCTACTGCAACTTCAACCGATTATATAGCCCTCTATCAACTACAATGCCGCTGTCTGCAATTATCGCTCAACCGGCACTTCCAATTTCTGCCAGAACCGATACATTGTCTATTTATTGTCAAAACTCTAGCGGTATTCGATCAATATCGCATGAAATGTACATGGCCGGATTACTACGTCTTCAGACTCGATCGTTATTCGCATTTTGAATCGACGGCGAGAGGTGGCGGACTTATTCTGGCTGTCTCGAAAGATATACGTGCTGATATTATTGACCTGGAGAGTAACGAGTTTGATATATACGGAGAGTTGTCCACATATTTCTCAAACCAACTAGCAGTTGCAGCTGCTGAATTTCGATTCTGTAATAGTTTTTAACCTGCCGAAAGTAACTTGGCTTACTGTTAATGATGACCTTCTGCCATTCAATGGTTATCTAATCTCATACCTCATGATGAACTTTATCTGTTCTCTCGAACTAAGACAGATTAACAACATGAAGAACCAGAGCACCAATATCCTTGATCTGGTGTTCGTACCGGTAGAATTACATCGCACAATTATTGCTTGTGATGATCTTGGCGGTTCTTCGAGTACTTTGCACATCCAATTAATATATGAAAATTGTGTTAACGTTAACGTAAATTTTAATTCTAGTGAGTCTTTCAACTTTAAATAAAAACGGAGACTATCATGCTTTTAATTGGGATCGATATAAAATGGGTAGTTTGGAAAATTTTGAAAAATTGATTGAGGCTAATTCAATGTTAGGGATTTTAATCCGTTTCTCAAAAGATTTTCATGCTCCGTATCTTAAACTTCTCTTCGTTTCATTCTCCTTCGTTCGCAATTGGAATATGCCCCAATTGTCTGGTCTCCAAAAATAAGAATATGAAACTTGATTATTATAGTGACTTTTTCAATGCTAGTTGGATTGTTAATTCTGAGATGTGAGTTAAAATATTCCTGTTTTTAGGAATGTCGCCTAAAAGTTATTTCCAAATTTCTAGCAAATATTAGAACAAAGTTTTGGAGTGGTGGTCTAGATTCTACTCTGTGCACTGTCGAACCTATAAAATGGATTTTTGGTTCACGTCTGTGCAAGGATGTTAGTGACGATGATATGTTACTGTATTTAAAAAATAAATTTGAGATTGATAAAACTATTTTGGTTCAGTTTAACCTGCTGTTGGACTCATCATCTTGGCCTCCTGTTGTATTAATCAAAGAATTTTTAAATTAGCGTCGGCAGTCATCGAATCATTTTTTAGTATCTCGGTTGGCTTTAACGATTTAAAGCCAACATTTAGTTCAAACTCAAATTCAATCTCTATCTATTATCAAAATATTGGTGCGCACGAAATCAACGCATTTTTCATTATTTCTGTCGTCGTCTTGTTATCCGATATATGTTTTATCTGAGACATCATTGAAACCAGGTGTTTTAAGTTCAGAATTCTTTGATGGTAATTATGTTACGTATAGATGTGACCGTTCCAGCCTAACAAGTGATAAATCTGATGGTGGTGGATTTTTTGCAGCTGTGCATAATTCAATTGTAAATTATGATGTAGTATGTTCGAATAATACTTTGGATTCTCTCGAACAGTAAAATCGATGTATTTATATGCTGCATACGTCCCACCTCTGAGGCCCTGCTGAGGTTTATAGCTTACACTGTACAAATATTTATTATTTTTAGTATATTTAAAATTATATAATTCTAAATTGTCGTTTTAAAATTATTTAATCTGTTTGTGTGTTAAGTGACATTGCGTGTGCAAGTTCAATTAATTTAAAAGTTTGTCCAGCTTTCTAAGTGGTTCTTGTCCGAATCAAGCGCCCCAAAAGTGGTGACCCTGACGTGATCAACGGAAACATAAATTTCCTTTCCATGAGTTCAGAAGACGAAGGCAATAAGCAAATTATTGCCGGTAGTTCTAAAAGTGATTTTGATGCAATTTCAATAAAATTATCGCCATTTTGGTCTAATTCGCCAACCACATGTTTCATTCAAGCTGAAGCACAGTTTTCATTAGCACGTGTTACCTCTGAAACTGTAAAATATTTTCACGTGATCGTTGCTCTATCGCAGAGCGCAATTGATTCAGTTTTGGATTTTATTCAAAATCCTTCGCAAAGTAATGCTTATAAGGGGGTTAAAAGATAAACTAATCGAACGTCATTCTTTCATCACACATGGTTCAATTGGGAATGGTTCAATTGGGAATTTGTAGACAATCCTCGTCCTTTGTTTCGTCACTACTTTACTTAATTCCAAAGAAAGAAACCAGTGACTGGCGTTCATGCGGCGATTATCGCCGTTTAAACGCAATTACCGTTCCGGACAGGTATCGTATACCTCACCTTCATAATTTTTCTATGCATTTATATGGTTGTGAAGTATTTTCTAAAATAGATTTGGTTAAGGCATACCACCATATTCCAGTAGCTCGAGAGGATGTCCATATAAGACGGCCATAACAACTCCATTTGGTTTGTTTGAGTTTAATCGAATGCCACTTGGCATAAGAAATGCTGGTGAAAAATTTCAGAGATTCATGAATACGGTGGTAAATGGATTAAACATTAAAGCGCCAAAATGCATATTTGGGGTTCCATCATTGGTTTTTCTTGGATACACTATATCCGAAGCAGGAATTACTCCATCGCCATCCCAAGTTGAAATTATTTCTAACTTTCCTTCGCCTTCCTCCATTAAACAGCTTCAACAATTTATCGGCATGATAAATTATTATAGCCGGTTTATTAAAAACAGCGCACATCTATTGGCTCCGTTACATTCCCATTTAGCTTCTATGGTTAAAATTAAATCAAATAAAAAATCATTCATCTGGCCAGAAGAATGTGGGAATGGTTTAATAAATGCAAAGCGGCGTTAGCATCATAATATGCATTATTAGCATATTCAAAGAATAATGCTGCATTCTGTATTACCACTAATGCGTCCAGTTGGGATCATGGGAATCGTTATTTTTCTATTCAAAAAACTCTCGGAAGAATTGCTCAGTATATATCAAGCTCTAAAACATTTCAGATACTTCGTTGAAGGCAGAGAATTTACTATTTTCACAGATCATAAACCGGTGACGAATGAACTTATGTCCAAAATCGAACGTAGCCCTCGTCAGTCTAGACACTTCGATTACATTGCGCAGTTCACCAATGACATAAGACATATCAGTGGAAAGAACAATGTAATCGCCGTTTGCCTTTCTCGTGTAGGTAGTCGAATTGTATCTGCCCTAGGTTAAGCTATCCTTAAATTACATCAGTAAGATGATGAATTAAAAATACTTATTTTCTCCTAATACAGAAAGCCGAACTCCAAATTTAAATTGGAATTGACGGAATTGCATTTTACCAAAGAATGGTTGTGGTGCGACATGTCAACAGGCAAACAGCGTCCATCCAGGCATTTGTGCTTCACGCAAGCTAGTAGCAACAAGGTATTTTTGGCCCAATTTAGATAAAGATTACACTGCGAATGGACAAAAACATGTCTGTCCTGTCAAATAAACAAAATTAACCGTTGGAAAATTTAATGTACCTCAAGTAAGATTTCAATACATACACTTGGATTTGTTTGGTCCTCCCCAATACCGGACCTTGTGTTCAAAGTACATAACACGTTTTGGAATCCCATTGGAGATGATTACCACTGATTAAGGTTCTCAGTTTGAATCAAAAATGTTTTCCGAACTAATGAATTTCCCTGGATGTCATCGTATTCGCAAAACTGCATATCATCCCCAATCAAATGGAATGGTGGAGCGTTTTCAAAGAGTACTTAAACCTATGTACTCATAGCAAGGGGAAACACTACTAACTGATATGACAAAATTCCATGGGTGCTTTTAGGTATATCGAGGAAGACATAAAATATACACCAGCTGAGTTCTAGTTTACAGCGAAACATTAATAATTCCATCTCCTGAGGCCACTAATTTGGTTACTATACTGAGAGAATAAAAGAGAAATCTTAAATTTTCTCAGCCACGATAATCTAACCAATCGGTTTTTGTTCCGGATGATCTTTCTAGTCTGAAGAATACGTATTTGTGAGAGAATAAATATTGAGACACACAGTGAAAGTAAAATTTTAAAAGTAACTCAACTAGTGACACGAAAATCTAAAGAAGCTAACCGTCAATTACCTCTATATATTGTTCAAGTTGAACCTGAAAACAATATGTCGAAACTATTCAGCATAAAAGTTTTAAATTATCAGTGAATATCTTGGGAACCACTCAAAAAAAAAAAGGATAATATCATGTAGGAGGAGGGACTGCCATGAAAACTAAACTAATCTGCGGTGCAACAATTGAAACATCCATAATAAACTTAAAACTTAAAAACAAGAATAATTTATTTGTAATTTCAATATATTGTCAAGGAAGCAAAGATGAGGCGAATTAATTCGAAAAAGAATTGGTAGCTAACTATTATGTTAAAGCAAGAGACATAAACGCAAGGCACACAAGTTGGGAAAACACAGTCAATAAGAATAAAGGCACTCGACTAAATAAGTGGATATCTATAACAATAATTTCAGTCACAGAGCCAGATGGCAAACAACTCTAGAACAACCATCTCATTCCAGGTCACCAATTCTGTTTTAGAAATGAACACTCTACGGTTCACGCTATCACAAAACTGACGTCAGATATATGTTACAACCTAAACAACAAAATTGCTACGGGAGCAGAATTCATCGATATGGAGAAAGCTTATGAGTCGGTATGGTTGGATGGCTTACTATTTAAATTACAGCAAATGCAGTTCGATAATTGATTTGTAAAACTTTAAAGTTTTAATTTTTTTCATTTCATTTGAAAAATGTCAGTTCAAAATGTAAATATTCGTTAACGGTTACTTTAGATACCTAAGGTAGTAAAAAAAATGGAATTAAACTGAAACTAAATTTTTCCGGATTAAATTCCACTTGTTCTGCGAATTAAAAGCAGAAACTCGATACAAATATTCATTTTTTTACGAGTTTAATTCCTGTGATAAATTTTGGGATATGATCCGCCAATAAACTATGTCAGTACTTTCCAATGTCAAAGTCAAAGTCGCAAACAATGAGGGACTATCCCAAAATCGATTTTAGTTCATTTGTCCCCACGCGTGGGCAGCGCTGATTACATTTTTTTTTTTTACATGCAAAAATAAGTAAAGTCATGTTTACAAATACAAGTTTCTTGTCTAAATTAGTGGATGTCCCCGTACTTTTTTTTTATGATTAATAAAATTGAGTATGTTGCGATTAATAATAAATATCAAATTCTAAAATTAATTTAGTCGAAATTAATAATTTAATGAAACATTGAAACACATGTTTTACCATATAAAACTACATACGAAATATTTTAGCCGCCAGTCAGCAAGCGTTGGAATTCTATTTGGGAAAATCCCTAGTAAATAATTTCTCGTTCTCATTTAGAGAATTTCTCCAACGCCAATTTATCGCAGGTTTTAGCTTATTTACGATTTTTTTAAATTTGCCTTTAGTATGTATTAGTACTTTGTGGAAATATAAACATACCATGGACGTAAGTATTATTTAAATAAATTATTTTTACATTTACGTGTAAAACATTTAATTTGTGAACATACATATGTAGCTACCGCCACCATCATATGAAGAGGCAACCGGTAAACCTGGAATACATAATCAAAGATATCCATATTCGAAAAGTGTATCACCAACAGCATCGCCATCACAAGACGATGTAATAATAACTATTAACCCCGATACGAGACCAATCTTTCCACGACCATATAGGTCCAATCCATCATCTAATGTCCAGCATAACAATCAAAATTTGCATCCGCAGATAAGTCCAAAACCCGAAACAACATATTTGGATCGTGATAGAAACAACAAATGCTCGCTGTTTATTATCGTTATGTGCTATTTTACGATATGTATATTTGTAGTTTGTGTCCTAGTGATTATAACACAGAAATAATTATTATTTAAATATAAAATTTGACAAATTTTAATACAAAATTACATACATTTTGGCGTTCAAACTAAATCAAATTTTCTTATACGGAAATTATTTAACTTTAATCAAATCAGCGCTTGTACTAAATCAAAGCAATGTTGAATTTTGTATTAAAATTGTGAATTTTGAGAATGTTTGTAGCCGAATGGTTATATTCATACAAATTTCGTTTAAATAAAAATTCGCTGATTTGAATCAAACAAGTTATTCTTTATTCAAAGTAGTTTTTTCAGTTTGAGTGGTTTAATATAAAGCAAAAGTTGTTATTTCAACAACAAATTTTAATACGAATAAAAGTTTGATTCGAGAGTAGTATGCTTTTCTTGGGACAAACAATGATATTTCATAAACGATCAGATAATGAGTTAATAGATTGTGTGATAAACTGATAATATTCAATCAAAGCTCTCGGTGGTAGAGTGAGTAGAACAATTGTTTTATCATCAGTTCGATTCCCGACGCTAACAAGATAAAATGTGCTGATTATTGGGTGTTGTGTTTGTATATTGATGAGTCTATTAAAAAAAAATGTATGTTCCCTCGTCATTTCCCAATCAAAATAAGGAAAGTGGTGCTTTGTGTCTGCAGTTGTCTAATCATATTAAGGAGAAACGAATCCTAAGCACAACTTTAATCCTCTCCTTAAAAAAAATGAGAGTTCTGATGATGATTTTTTTTTTGTTTCTACTGAAAAGATATGAGATGATTGTCAAGTTAACGGCATTACATAACAACAGAGCACCCGATTCGTATTAATGGCAACGTAGGTTTGTAACAAACGCATAGTGCCTGTAACAAAGCATAAAGTATTGAATTTAGTAATTTTAATTTCCTGTCGAGCAGCTATATATTGTCAGCTCATACATTGAAGGTTTTGGCTTAAAATAAATTAATATTAAACCAATATTAAAAGTTTTGTATCAAAAAGCAGCCTAAGGTTTAGTATTAAAACAATGAAATATTAAATCAAGACTTCAACATTAATGAAGGTTATTCGAAAGCGCATTTGATTCAAATAGAATCAATTTTGTTTGTTATATAAATCATTTATTTTTCTGTGAAGCAGTTTGATAAGAGCTAAAAATAAAAAAAAACCTAAATATGATTTCAGCCAATTTAGGTATGAGTGACAAAAATGATAAAAATCACAAATTTAATTATTCTGTTTATTATTATTTGTATAATGTGAAAATTATTCTATATAGTGACAGTGAAAACTACCACAATACAGCTAGGGAACGGGAGGATAAATGGTGGTAAGATAATCAGGATGTGATAAAGGAAATTCAAGATCAGGCTAATAAAGTTTTGGAGGA
The DNA here is from genome assembly GCA_963556165.1 of Tipula helvola. Taxonomy (NCBI): domain Eukaryota; kingdom Metazoa; phylum Arthropoda; class Insecta; order Diptera; family Tipulidae; genus Tipula; species Tipula helvola. The sequence goes on along the minus strand of OY744483.1, from coordinate 326,831,923 downwards.
CCGACGATTTTAAAGTCAAGCCCGAATGACTGATAGGGTTGCCAGATAAAATTTTAGAGAAAGAAGTACATTTCTAGTAAAATGGTACGAGGAGTGTATAGTGACCTGCTTTCTCCGGACATGTTCTGGTTTTTCAAATTTATGCGGGAACTCCATCCCAAAATAATCAGTCCAAATAATCTGCAGGATGTAATTTAATTTATTTAAGATTGGGAAATTTTTCTAAATGACTTTTAGACTTTTTTCATTGGCTTAACATCTTGGATATAAAAATTCACTAAAATATATCGACAAATGGGTGTTTGCTAGAGGTGGAGGAAATGGTCTGGTTTAGCTATTTCTTGCCGTATGTTTTATAATTAAAACTATTTATAGAATTTATAAAATATTTCAGATAAAATACAAAATTGTTACATTGTTTCATTATCAACTAATATATCATTGGCAGTCTTCCACAATATTTGCTGAATTGGATTTATGGTTTAATTAAGAAATCCGACCCCAGATGATATGACTGAAGGAAGTTTCCAGAGACGGAATTAATCAATTTCGTATTAGGAACTACTTAAAGAATCGACCTCACATCTCAAATTTCAGACCGGAAATTCTATTAAAATTCATCCACAAACGTGGTACCTAGTTCGGTCGTTTAAGTAAAAAAAAAATATCACCAATGATGTTCCGCAATATTTCTTGAATTTGGGCCCTATTTTATTTAAGAAATCGGAACCCAAATGATATGACCAAAGAAATTTTCAAATTCGGTTTTATATTAGGAACAACTGATACTCAGATATAAAACTCCACTAAACACCATTGAGAAACGTGTTCCATTTGGTGCTGGAAATGTAGTAAAGCCTGAATTAGTTATATATATATATATATATATATATATATATATATATATATATATATATATATATTTATATATATATATATATATAAATAAAAAAAAAACAATTTCTCTTTGGCAAATCTAATTTTTTGATTTATGGTTTGTAATTATGGACCAAAGTATTATTAGTAGTTCCCCGTAATATTTATTGAACTCTGGTTATGGTTTATTTAAGAAACTCGAAGACTGCCCCAAAATGGAACCGGTGCGATTGCGCACCATTTTATTGAAATCTAGTATCTGAATTAATCAACTTATTTGATGATTAGTCAATTATGTAAATATACAAATAAATAATAATGCATTTCCGTACTTTTAAAAGCCAAAATTTTTCAAATGCCCAGATACGTCCTTCTGTAACGACGTGTACTGGCATGAGGGGATTCCGAGTAAATTCGTTCATAAAGAATGTCCGTCGTTACTGAAAAGTTATCCATACATTCAGAGCCTCGGTTATGGTCATACTAGGCCGGCTAGAGCTCAGGGAAGGCGTGGGGATTTCCGAAGTTGAATGTATGCAGGTTAGACCATATTAGGGAATACGAAGGAATTAAGGAAATGGGAACGACAGGCTAGTATCAACTTACGGCGGTAGAACATGGTCGCACACTTACCGATTCATCTTCCAAATAATAGATTTAAACTGTCATAGCTGAAAAGCGACAAAATTCACCGAAAACGCACGAACTTAAAAATTCCCATAAAAACAGAAAAATCAACATATTTAAAGTTCATAAGTTATTTATTTCTAAAGCAACCGAACGAATATCAATATATCAATACATAATAGCAGAATAAAATTGTGCTTTTGAAAAATCCATTAATGACTAAGTGGTAATAACCCTGTACTAGTATCAGCACGGTAAAAAATATTATACTACTTTTTAAACCTAGCAAGAGATTACATGCAGTTTTGTAACCTGTCTAGATTAAATCATAAGTATTTCAAATAATTAAATTTTGTTTACACTTTATTAGAATTAGAATTTAATTAATATTATTACCAATATCAATAATAGAATAATTTTTAACTAGCTTGTATTAAAATTCAGCTGAATTGTATTAAAGTTTAAGTAAAGCGTATTAAAATTTAATTTTATCTGGTTAAACAAATTATTTGATAACGGTAAATTACATTTGTTTTTTTGCTTGAGAAAAACATGATTTTGCATGAATATAGTAAATTCTGTTTCAAACGCAGTTTCAAATAGTGATAAACTTTTGTATATTCACTGAAAAAATGGCGAATCTAATTTTTTTGAAGGTGAATTATAAAATAGAAAATAAAATGTAACTAAATTATTGAAGATTGAAAATTTATCTTCTAGTTGCTTATTACAATTAAGTAAGTATTATGTACATAAATTCAATGATTATCTTTAATTACGTGTTATATAAATTATAGTGATAACGATAAGTAATATTCCAATTGAAAGTGATTATGAATTCTCTTTAAAATTTGATGGCATCGTGGTAGCAACGGATGATTTATTAGACATTGTATTACAGTTCGGCAAGTGCGCGTGTTTCGAATTAGAAATCGTGGTAGCCAATTATACCAATCTGAAGTCATGTGATGCTGTTATTTAGCCGGAATTGATAATCATCTCACAAGTTAGTATTTAACGAAATAATACGTAATCCTTTATAACATGTGCTTTTTATGTGCGTTAGTTTAAAGGTACATAACCACATCGAAAGTACATCCACATAAAATAAAAACAAATTTTTGGTGTTGGTATCTTGGTAATAATTTTTGAATTACTTGTGCTTTTTTTAAGTGCCGTTCCTACTAACTAAACGAAACAATACACTCAGCGATAAAATTCTGCACACAGTTGCAATTTATAAAAGATTTAGCATCTGTATATAGAATTTTATTTAGGGTATAATATTTTATAATTACAAGTGCATTTTTATGTGTTTTTTTTAAGGGATTGCAGAGTTTTTTGGAAGACGATATAGAAGGAGGAGAAATATTAAAAGAGTATGATGAAAAAAAACTCTATCCAAAACAAGTAGACGAATTTTCGTAAAATTATTAAGCAATTTTTTACGGAAAACTTTGGAAATTATCCAAAAAAGGATGAAAAAATAGCAATTGCTAAAGCAGCTATTAATTTGTTTCCTACTTTTAAAGTGTCTCCCAGTAAATTTGACGGAATTGTAAGAACATATTAATTTCAATCTTGTACTCCTCAAAAAAATTAGTGGGTTATGAATTATTTTTATGTTTCTTTGTGTAACTAAAGCTTCAAATTTATATCCCATTAAAATCATACAAGTATATTACGATTTAAGATTAAATTATTCAATGCAAATAATATTTGATTCTTTAATTTTTTTAAGGAGTATATATTCTTTAAAACTAATAAATAAATTTTGCCGTTAGGATATATTTTATAATCCTGAGACAAATATCGGCTTTATGTCATCTAAATTAAAAAACATAAACAATAAAAGACACAAAATTGAGGGCACGTTTGGTAAATTACGAAAAAAACGAAAATTGGAAGTTACTAATGAATGGCTACCGACATTAGATTTAAATGTAGAGGACAAGGAATTTTTTAAGAACTGTGTCGCAGATGTGCAGCTCAAGGCTATAAAATTGAAACTAAAAGGAACAGTAGAAGGACGAGGGATACTTTTGAAACAAGGAGTGAATATCTTCGACAACTTTCCATTTTTTTTATAAGCCGGAATTAGTAAGTTTAACTCGATTTCTCCTATGTTTAAGCAAGAACTATAATTTATTGAATTTATCTTAGATCTTATACGATTTCGAAATTCAATATGAAGCCCAATCAAAAAATTTGTTGAACTATTGGAATTCTTATTCTGGCCAAATTGAAAACGTTCTTCACTTAGCCACGGGCGATACTTATGAAAAATTTGGAAGTAAGTCTCAAATTATACGAAATATATGAATTTATAACTAATGATTAAAATATTCTTTCAGCTTGGAATTCAACAATAAAGAGCTTTTTAGCGTTATTGAAACTTTTACCATCCACATCAATTGGTAAGAAGTCAAAGCAAACAAAGCGATTTACCTTTGAAAAATGTGTTGAACTGATTATTCAGTTTGAAGATGTAAGAAACATAAATAATTTTGCTTGTTTAATACTAATTTTTGTATTTACAATTTTTTTATTGGTTTAGGTCCGTTTGTATTTTTTTTTATTTTATGTAAGTTTTTTCTAGTAGCTATTCGGAATAGTTCTTTAAAGCGTTAACGGTTTTCAAAATGATTGCGAAAACAGATTGAAAGCTAAAGAAAAAATAAAATAACTAAATAGAGGGACCCTAAGCAATTGAAAAAAATTATTTTAATACATACATAATTAAAATATTAATAACAAATATATGTACATATTTTATATTTTTATTGTAGTATATTCTAATAATTTGCTCAACATTTTTGTTTTAAATTAATACACCTCCTGACAGTTTTAATAAAAATACCAAGCAGCCTCATTGCTTCTGGTCCATATAGGGTAGCAATATCCCAGTATTACATTCAACTTGATGAACAAATAATTCCACTGCCTGATAATTTTACAGTTTTAGAAGCATTTGATTTGCTATTTAAAACTTTCTATATTTTTCACATCAAATTTAATGATAACGTTCTGAATTTTTATAATTTTATCGGAATATACATTTATAAGATAAGCAAATCAAATCCTTCCAGTAACTTAATTGAAATTTTTTCAAGATTTAAACAGTAAGTTTTTTTTTAAATACAAGATGTTTGTTTGTATTGTTTGCAATCAGTCGAACTTTAAATCTGTGAATCATGTAATTTTTCATTTGAAATATGATCATTTTGTTTCCGAAACCAAATTTATTAATTTAAAATGCATTGCAAATCAAATATGTAATAGTGAATTTAGTACATTTAGTGGTCTTAGACGACATGTTAAATCTTGTAATTTGAAATCTACTCAGACAAATCAATTATCTTCAAATATAGCCAAGGAAACGAATTTACATAATTAATAATGAAAATATTTTAACTGGTAATCATATATGTGAATTTTCTATCTACATCAAGTAGTAATAATTTTTTTACATCTGATCAATCACCTAAACAAAACCTTCGTAATACGTCAACAAATATTTCTTATGACTCTGCTAAATCTAATATTGAATTTTTATTTAACGAATTAATGTCTATGAATATTTCTCAAAATAATATTTCAAAAATATTAGAAATGATTGTCAATATATTTAAAAAACATAATGACCTGATGGCTTGCTATTTAACACAAATGAATGATGATTTTATAAACTCGCAGGCAGCCGAAAATATTTATAATTTTAATTTACTTCTTTTGAAAGAAATACAAGAATATTCAAGTTATTATAAAAGAAAGCAAATAAAAAGTAATAATACTTATTACACCAATTTTACTGGGAAAAATCTGGGCAGTAGATGGGATAAGAAGTATGATGCGAGGCTAAGTCTTTATAAAAACGTTTTGTTGCAATGCACTTTTCAATACACACCTATAAAATCAACTTTGGCTTCTTTATTCAAAAATAATAATTTTCATAGTATGTATTTCAAAAGTAAACATTTATGCGATAGTAATATATATGATTGATCAATTTTGTTGCGGATCAATTTTTAGGCCTGTATTAGACTATAAAAGATCTTTGACAAAGATATTTTATCAAACATTTTCATAGAATTTATTTTATAAAAGAACTTTTAACATATATTTTGCTATATTACACTACGTCAAAGATTTTATCATATTATTCAAGAAATTTGAAGGAAAAAAGTGGAAATTTCCCTATTTTTATACTCTAGGCTTTTTGTATTTTATAAAAATTCATTTGCTTCATATTCACTTATTAAACATTTGGTTATTGAAACACTCCAATTAAATGTATTTTCCGCCATGTTTACAACAAAATACAATTTTTTAAAAACAATATTAATTATGCAAAGTCAAAATCTTTTATCATATTTAGCCGCAAGAAGCTAAATATAATAAAAGAAATTTGATAAAACAAAAAATTTATAAAATATGCATATTACACTATCAAAAGCCTTTGACAAATATATTTTATCAAATATCTTTGTCAAAGATCTTTTATAGTCTAATACAGGCCTTAGGAACAGTACATATTTTTCTACCAATAAAAAAGCTCTTCAAATTCAAATATTTTTTGATGAGTTTGAAATTTCAAACCCACTTGGTAGCAAAAAATGCATTCACAAAATAGGTGCAATTTATTTTCCTTACGCAATATTCCGTATCCACTCAGCTCTAAGCTAGAAAATATATACTTAGTCGCATTATTTTATAGCAATGATATAAAAAATGAAAATATTAATTTTAATAATATGCTCGAGCCAATAGTTTCAGATATAAAAGATTTAGAAACTATTGGATTACATGTAAAATTTGAAAACAGAAACTTCAATATTAAAGGAACTTTAGTGGTATTCAACCACGACAATCTAGAGGCAACTATGGCATAGGTTTTGTTGAATCATTTCGAGCAAACTATTACTGCAGATATTGTTCGATACATAAAGATGATAGTTCCTCATTAGTATCTGAAAACCAAGCTGAATTACGAACTTATAAAAGTTATCAAGAATTTTTTGTAAATACACATGAGACATTTGATAATTATAATGTATCTAAAGGAATTAAGCATTACTCAATTTTAAATAAATTAAATTTTTATAACATTTTTGATAATAGCAATGCAGACATCATTTATAATAAAAGTACCATTTATAATAAAACATTTTTTGAAAACTGCAATCCAATTAAATTATATCAAAATGCAGTCAATAAATGATAAGATTAAATTTTTTAAATTCGGTTACACCTTTAGAAAAAGTTTACCACCAAACATTTATTTGGATAAAATTTCACAAACATCAATTGAGCTTACTGCTTCACAAAACTTATGTTTAATTTTACATTTTCCTTTTATATTTCATGAATTAGGCGCCAAACTTCCAAAATTGTGGAATGCAATAATTAGTCTATTAAAAATTAGTAATATGTATTGTATTATCGCTTAATTGTATTTTGCAAGATTATAACCTAAAGCTTTTACCAAAACATCATTTGCTAATCCATTATCCCAGAATAATTACGAAAATTGGCCCCCTATTGCATACATGGTCTATGAGATATGAAGCAAAGCATCGGTTCTTTACTAACATGAATTCGTGTATAAGTAATTCCAAAAATATTTGTAAAATTCTTGCTTTCCGGGATCAATCTATGATTTCACGTTAGCTTTGCGAACAAACTTACACTGAAAAAAAATTGTTGGGTAAAACAACACAATTATTTGCCTTTGAAGACTTGCCAGTAGACATACAAACTAATTATATTCAAAATTATCCTGAACCTGATATTGACTTTGTTGAATGTATTGCTACTAGGTGGTTTGAAATTGATCCGGGATTTCACTATAGAAATAGTTTATTTTTGTTTTTAGGTAATCGAGATCAGTTCGGAAGAATAAAGATTATATATCATGTGCATGAGGCAACATATTTTGGCCTCGAACTATGTGATATTGTTATTTTTAATGAAAATATGAATAATTATGAAATTAATCTTATTGATCAAGAATATTTTATAAATTATAATGAATTAAAAAATAAAAAACCTTTTGAAAACTATAAAATTATGGAAAAGGAATATGTTGGTACCTTATTTATTATAAGTAAATTTATTTATATTATTATTATGTACTTCATAAAATGCCTAAACATGATTTATTTTTGTATATGTATCATATATTTGTAATAAAGAATGAAATAAAATCAAATTTAATGTTTTTTATTCGCATAAGATTTATTTTTAATTACTAGTTACTTAAAATATTAAAAACCTCAGAAATTTACCTTTAATCTACATTTACTTATTATCGTATATCTATATCGAATTAAAATTTAACCCTATAATAACTTAAACATCTTTTATTAATTAAATATTAGGTGATAAGACATTGTCGGGTTAAATTTGTATTTTAACGTAAATGTAAGTTTGAAATTTAATCTTAATTTGGTGTGGACTTTTATGTAACCCTAATTTAATTAAAAATTAGTACATAATTTTTTATCGTGAGCTAAATGGAAGACAATTCCAGAACAACCATCTCATTTCAGGTCACCAATTCGGCTTTAGAAATGAACACTCTACGGTTCACCTTCACGCTATCATAAAACTGACGTCAGATATATGTTACAACCTAAACAATAAAATTGCTACGGGAGCAGAATTCATCGATATGGAGAAAGCTTCTGAGTCGATACGGTTGGATGGATGGCTTACTATTTAAATTACTTTTAAGTTTTTATTTTTTTTTTTCATTTCATTTGAAAAATGTCAGTTCAAAATGTAAACATTCGTTAACGGTTACTTTCGATGCCTAAGGTAGTAAAAAAAAAAAGAAATTAAACTGCAACTAATTTTTTCCGGCTTAAATTCCACTTGTTCTGCGAATTAAATGCAGAAACTCGATACACAATTTTCATTTTTTTACGAGTTTAATTCCTGTGATAAATTTTGGGATATGATCCGCCAATGAACCACAAACCCACTTTCCAATGTCAAAGTCAAATTCACAAACAATTCTTAAATATTGTAAATAATTTCTCGTTCTCATTTAGAGAATTTCTCCAACACCAATTTATCGCAGATTTTAGTTTATTTACGATTCTTTAAATTTGTCTTTAGTCTGTGTTAGTACTTTGCAGAAATATAAACATTCCATGGACGTAAGTATTATTTATATAAATTATTTTTACATTTAAGTGTAAAACATTTAATTTGTGTACATAGCTACCGCCACCATCATATGAAGCGGCAACTGGTGAATCTAGAATACATAATCAAAAAAATCCAAATTCGAAAAGTGTATCACCAACAGCACCGCCATCACAAGACGATGAAATAATAACTGTTGACCCCGAAACGACACCAATCTTTCCACGGCCATATAGGTCCAATCTATCATCGAATGTCCAGCCTAATAATCAAAATTTGCATCCGCAGATAAGTCCAAAACCCGAAACAACATATTTAGATCGTGATAGAAACAAAAAATGCACGCCTGTTAGATGCTATTGTGTAATAATATTTATAGTTTGTGCAGTGATTATAACCGTTGTAATAATAGCTAAATACCAACAACCGAAATTTGATTTCAGAAAATTTAAGTATGAGTGACAAAAGTGATAAAAATCGCAAAATTTGATTATTTGATTTGCGTATAATGTCAACATTATTCTATATAATTACAGTGAAAACCACCACAATGTCCACAATACTGTTAGGGAATATGAGGATAAATGGTGGAAAGATAATGAACAAAATATAAAAGATATTCACGGTCGGGGTATGAAATGGAAATGATTAATAATTATGTATTTAAATTGTATTTGAAAAGTGAATATAAAATTACCAAGGTGGCTTACTAACGTGAATAAAATCAAAGTTTTTCAAAATTCCCTCAAGAGCGGGAGAGAATTTGCGCGAGTTTACTTTAACAAATACTTTAGTAATTTACTTCTTCGTAATCTATTTTTAGTTGGGTTGTGTTGATTGTATAATTTTGTATAAGCGAAACATAGATATATTGTACATTGTTTTGGTTTTGAATTTGTGGACGGCAACAAGTGTGACAAATAAAACTTATTTCGGTACTCCTTAAACACTTGTTAAATCACTTGTTTACAAGTGTTTAAGGATTACTGAAATAAGTTCTACATCTGGCGAAATCAAGTATATGAATTAGTTACAAAACTGTTTTTCAAGATTACAGAGTTTTAACAATACTTTGCAATTTGATTGACTTAATTCGTAAAAATTTTACCATTCACCAGATTTAGGCTTAATCCGAATACTACAAAGTCACCAATGTTTAAACAGAAATAAAGTCACAAAGAAGTCTCAACTTTAGGTTTATAAGGTTCAGCCCCATTTCTATAATTTGTCTTTTGATTTTAGGAAATTTAATTCTCTTATATAAACTTTGAAATTATCCCGGGCATTCGATCCTAGATATTTTTTCACTATCTCCAATGACTGAAAAATAAGGAAAAAAAATGATTTGGCGAAGAATACGGTAGAATCCCGGGACGTGCTGGCTTAAAGATCAACTGTCCAAATGTACCACTCTCATCAGAGATCAACATTCGACTTCCGTCCCATCCGCTAGTGTAATCATAGCTGGAATAACTTTTACCCGCGTCGATTTAATGCGATACTTGGCCACTTATCTGACCTTAGGTATATGTCGGCCTTATACCATTCAACCTCGGTGCCGTCAGGCAATCGACTACGCTCGGCTGATGCGGCTTTTTATTAAAAAACAGAAAGTTCCTTTCAAGACAATCATTCAAGACAAGCGGCCGGGAAATTGTAGTGGTTAAGAACGTAGTACTTTATAAAATATAATTTAAGGTTACTCAAGCCGCTTATAGGAAGAGGCTACATAAATGATCAATATTTAATATTTAGTTAGTATGTCTCTAGTACGTTTTTATTAAATTTACACCTAAAGTAATCAAGTGACTTATAGGAACAGCAAACAATAACTATTGATCGCTAAATCACCTGTTAATTTCCAGAAAGATGAATTAGTAAATGAAGAAGGAATTGTAGATACAAACTCAATGTGTTGTACTAAGATGGAAATTTATAATTTGCTTCAGAATTTTAATGAATTTTTAAAATTTTTAGCATGGTTTGAAATAATAGTTAGCGTCTGTTTCACATTGAGCGGCTCTTTGGTCAGCGACTGTTCAGAAAAGAAGAGTTTAGTTACGGTGCAGGGAGTAGGAAATCCAGTACCGGCTGAAGGGAGTGGGCAAGCAGGCTTCCAACAGTCGAGATCCAGCAACTGCAATGTTACAATGCTGGCGAATTTGGCCGTTGTGACAGATATGTCTACAAGCGAAGAGATACGAAGTGGTAAACACACAAGTTAGCGGTGAAAAGTACACTGGAGAGATGTTTTTCATCACCTTCTCTGGGTGGTAACAAGGCGGAAGGCAAGACTAGTTCAACATCGGACACTAGTGACTCTGATGCTCTTAACCGGCTGGGAAAGAAGATTGACGCACTTTGTGACTACGTCAAACCAAGGAGCAACGTACACCACGAAATTAAGAGGCTTATCACGTCCATTAAGAATCTGTATGTTGAACACGCACGGCAGGTTAGAAAGTTGAATGATGAAAAGACAGTGGAGGATGGCAAAGCAGATACCAGCATGCTGTGAGACTCAAACTTCCCCAACTCTCACTAACTAGGGAAATAATAAGGAGGTAACTGCCCTACTGGATAGTAAAATTACGGCCGCCACCAATAGCAAAATGAGGAGGTCGAAACAAAATTCACCCAGTGACCATATCCAAAAGAAAGCGAAATAAGGAGCTGGCGAAACCTAAGCCCTGGGATCTACGAGCTTTAATCCAAACTCAGGTATAGATTAGCCTAAGAAGCCGGACAATGTAAAGGACCTTGATTGGCAGTTGGTGGGGGAAAAGAAGAGGAAACCACGTGAAAGAATTCCGCGTCACCGTCCCGATGCTATTAAAATAACGAAAACTGGAGCAATGCCGTATGTGGATATGCTTAACAAATGAAAGAGGATCCCAAGCTTAATGACTTCTCTGGTACGGTAGCCAGGAGCTTGAATTTCAAAGTACAATAGAAAACGCTCTTGGTAGTGATGCACAAATCCAAACACTTACGCAGATTGACGAGGTTGTAGTTGAAATTAAAGCCATTGATGAGGTCACAACAAAGGAAGAGGTACTGAGGCGATTACATCCAAGTTTGAGGGCACGAGAGACCTCTCGATAAATTGTATAAAGTCATTGAAGGCTGCCTTTAGAGGCAGCCAAACAGCAGTGGTGGCTGTACCAATCTCGATAGCCAAAGTGATGAAAAGTGAAGGGAAGGTACGAATTCGATGGGTAGTCTGTCGTTTACGTGAAAAAACGTTGCCCTTAAGATGTTTTAAATGCTGGCAGTATGGACATATGGCCAAATCATGTAGAAGTGATGTTGATCGTTCTGGTCTCTGCTACAAATGCGGAGGAAATGGTCACAAAGTAAAAGAATGGAAGGAAGAAGCGAATTGTATGCTTTGCCAGCGAAGGACGAACCATAATCACATAGCAGGGAGTGGCCGGTGCACGGCTTACATGGTGGCACGTCAATAATGAAGTTTGTCCAGCTCAACTTAAACCATTGTGAAGTTGCACAGGACGTATTGGTCCAAACTGTGCATGAAACAAGAGTAGATGTCGCCATTTTGTGCGAACAATACAGAAATATTGAGGGACCCAATTGGGCAACCGATCAAACTGGTAAAGCCGCCATATGGACCTATAACAGACAGACCATACAGGAGAACAATAATAATGGCACCACAGGATTCGTGCGAGTAGAAGTTGACGGTTTACATATATTTAGCTGCTATGCATCACCTAGCGCTACAACTGAGGAATTTGAATACTTCTTGGACTAACTGGTCGGTGATGTCCGAATGCGAAGCCCTGTTATCATTCCTGGTGACATCAATGCCTGGGCAACTGAATGAGACGGCAAAGAAACAAATAGAAGTGGAGCAGCACTGCTCGAAGCATTTTCGTTCATATTCATCGTAAAGATGGTTCCGCCTTCGTAATTGACCTTACATTCGGTAGCAGCTGCTTGATGAGAGTGTTGACCAAATGGGAAGTCAGTGAACATTATACGCATAGCGATCACCAAGCCATACTTTTAGAAATAAAACTGGCTGTGGAAAGTAAACGGAAAAAACGTTTAAGGAAATCGGCGGGCTGGAAGGCGAATACGTTTGAGGAGGAGCTATTTATGCTATCGTTGGATAAACCGAACCTCACGGGGTGTGCGAATACAAAAGCGGCCCAGATTATGAATATGAACACCAGCACCTGCAGTTCAACTATGGTAGAAAAAAGGCTGCTAGATAATCGTCGTCCACCGGCATACTGGTGAACTGAGCAGATTGCACAATTGCGACGGAAATGCCTTAATGCAAGGAGAAAACATCAACGTGCTTGGAGTACAGAGATCTATTCCATACCATCCTCCTACCGACCATTATACATGTTGGAGGAAGCTTTGGAAAAGGCTGAAGATCTCGCTGAGAACCAGTACGGCTTTCGGAAGGCTCGATCGACAGTGGACGCTATCCAACACGTCATTGAAATAGCTGAGAATGCAACAGATGGGAAAAGATGGAAAGGAGGCTCATAAAAGTACTGTGCTGTGATCACCCTGGATGTGAAGAACGCATTCAACTCGGCTAAATGGAGTTGTATCCTAAATGCACTGCAGGCATTCTAAGTACCAATGGACTTAAGAAGTATCATCACAGACTATTTTAATGATAGAGTGATGACATATGATATGGATGTCGGTGTGATGACATACAATGTTATGGGTGGTGTACCTCAAGGATCTGTTTTTGGGCCCCTACTGTGGAATATCATGTACGATGGAATATCATGTACGAAATTGTGGGTTTTGCTGGCGACGTTGCAGTCGTAGTGGTTGCAAAAACCACAGAAGAAATAATGGAGATAAGTAGGTTAACGATCATATTTATAAAAAGATGGTTGACGTCATTTGGGCTTGAACCTGATCATACAACCGAAGCAGTTTTAGTTACCAGTAGGAAGGTGAAAGAAACCGTAACAATTGATGTAGGTAGAATCCTAACCCACTCACAGCTCTCATTACGATATCTGGGTGTAGAAATAAATGCACGTTTAAATTTTAGGGAGCACTTAAGGATAGTAAGCAGAAAAGCTGCCAGTGTATCTGCAGCTCTCTCTCATATTTTGCCTAATACTGGAGGGTCTAGATAGTGTCTAGAATGCTGCTGGCAAACGTAGTAACCTCCATCATTCTTTATGGATCGCCTGTATGGGGTGATGCGATAGACTTCGAAACATATAGACGCCAACTGGTATCGGTGTATCGCCTAAGTGATCTAAGAGTGATATGTGGTCTTCGATCAGTATCTAATGATGCGACACTGGTTATTGCGGGGATGATCCCAATTGAACTACTCGCGAAGGAAAGGAAGAAATGGTATCCTAATCGTGAGCAACCAGGAAGCAGAGCACTAGAACGCGCTTAAACAATGATAGAATGGCAAAGACGATGGAATATAGCTCGAAAAAGGGTCGCTGGACTTACCGTTTGATACCATCCATCGAAAAATGGCTAAATACGCAACACGGCAAAGTCAACTATCACCTGACACAACTGTTAAGTGGACATGGTTGTTTTGGTGCATACCTGTACAAGTTCAAGCACACTAATACTCCAGATTGTCCTGTTTGCAATGATACACAAGTAGATGCGGAACACATTTTTTTCCAATGCCCACGGTTTGAAAATACTCGGAGCGAGCTTCAGCTGTCCTAAGGCAGCGTCCGACACCAGAAAACATAACGCAATTAATGCTTAATTCTAAAGAAGGGTGGAATGCTGTAAGTCATATGGTGACAGGGCGACAGTGGTACTGATCAGATAGCGGTAACAAACTTAACCTAAGATTGAGGAGCTACGGATTGAATAAAGAGCCAAATGGCTAGTCACCTCCATGTGAAGTAATGTCTAATGATAGTTCCGCATGGAGGATGTGAAAGCGGCGGGTGTGTGGTTTTTAGGTAGTAGAAATCCGCCACTATTGCTGAGGTGTTTGTCCCACCGATGCATCGTCTTCTGAAGATTTGCCACACCTTAACCAACCCCAAAAAAAAAATCCATAATACCATATTACCATCACACCATCATACCATCGTATATCATCATTATCACCATCATGTATAACAATCACACATACTGTGTACACAAACAATCACTTTTATATATGGGACATTTCACGTCAACTGGACCACCCCTCTGTCCAAAAAAATTCGTTCTAGGCATAAATTGCTCGTATAATCATATGCTTTCGAAATTTGACTGGCCTTTTGAATAATACATGACGGCGTTTAATCTATGCTTTAAAATCAAATAGCTCCTTGACCTAACCTCGAAAAACCTAAGACACTCTATAATTCAAGCTTTAGAACTGAAAAGCCCTAATAACAAAATCTACGAAATGTAATATGCCTAAACCTAAGCTTCCTAGTCGCAGAATCCCTCAATCTAACCTCAGAAATCTCTGTAACTCCATAACTTAAGTTTTAAAATTTCGTATCTTACTTGACTTAAGCTTTTGAAATACCTAGCCTCTTAATATAAGTTATTATATCCCATTGACCCTTTATATCTAACCTTAGAGGAAACCCATAGCCGCTCAACCTAACATAAAAAATTCCTATAAATTCCATAAAGTAAATTTTAGACTTAAAGGTCAACAATAGTTTTCAAATCAAATACCTCCTCGACTTGGGGGCCCATTCTGAACCTAGACTAATAAGCACCAGAACTCTGTCATAATTATAACTGAATGTTCAGAAACTCTAATGAGGAAATATAAAGATAGCCTTAAATTTGTTATGTGCAAAAAAAAATTAATTGTTGGTTAAGTTTACCTAACCTAATCGGGATGTATAGGCAATCAAATAAATGTCCAGTTTATGTAGATTATGATAAATAAAATAATTTCTTTGGAATTTGGATAATCACCAACATGTCTTTGGCAACAACGAAAGGTTCTGCAACCTCTCCCTATTGAGTCGATTACTGCAAAGTTGAACAGTCCTGAACAATTCGTGTCTGTTGAGTAATTGCGATACTTTTAATTCTTTATTTTGTCATTAGTCTCGCCTCTTTTAATTGTAAATAGGTACCTGACGGCTTTTCACGTTTTGTATTTATTCAGTTTAAATGTCTCTTATGGCACAGGGGAAGAAAACACTTTCAAAAAACGATTCCCTAATTCACGCTTTAAGCCGTTTACTGAAGCTCATTTGCAATCCAACGGGATAGCCTTTTCGTTAATCGTTCCGATCTTAGTCGACCATACCAATATTAATTATCTTTCCTCCTAAAAATCATACAATAATTAGTCTCAATCATATGGTGGTTTGGCGTCTTTTGCAGGGGGGGGGGGACCAAAGTTGGTAGATTAATCTACCAGCTCCATACCTTTCCAGTAGGCGCAAGTGTACGTACTGCCTCCTCGCGGCACCACTGGTAACTGGATCCATTAGGCAGAATGTTGCCTTTTGTGACAGGCTAAAGTACGGTGCTAAAGGAGAAAACCTTGACAAAAATCCCTAATCTAAAGTGGAACAGCATATGCCGATGGATGAATGGCTGATAGGTTAATCAGTCTATATATGCGGACTCTGGATACCAGGCACCCTCCAGTTTTATTTAGCCTTCCTGTAGTAAACCTGGGTGACCTATAGGCGACTTTTTTTTTATTCCCAGCAACTCGCAAGAGTACAATCAAAACGGTAGACGAGGCACGGATAAGAATATACGGGAGTTTGTCTGCCCTCTCGAAGTCCTTGAGTCCCAATGCTACCGCTCTTCTAGCAGAAGTAAATGTTATTACATCTAGGAGGGAGAGCAATGAGCCCAGATAGTATGTATCACGTACCGGTCGGCAGTATTATCAGGTTCATTAAGAGCCTGAATATTGGCTGGACGGATAATTAAGTAGGGCTTGATGCACAAAAGATCTTTTAGGTCGTAGTGCGAGGTGACTTAACGCCCACATGGCCCTCAAGTAATAATAATAATAATAGTCTCAATCATGTTTGAATCACTTCGGAATAATTTTCAAATGAACACACGTGACAAAAAATTCCAAAACAACCAAAACAATGGAGTTTGTAGAACAGAAATTCCATACAAATTTTGAAAGACCAATTTCATTTTTTTACGAGTTAGATTTTTGTGAAAAATGTTTGGATATGATCGGCTAATGAAATATGTCAGTACTTTCCAAGTAAAATCAAATCCGCAAACAATTCTTAAATATTGTAAATATTTTCTCGTTCTCATTTAAAGAATTTCCCCAACGCCAATTTATCGCATATTTTATTTTATTTACGATTTTTAAATTTGCCTTTAGTCTGGATTAGTACTTTGTGGAAATATAAACATAGCATGGACGTAAGTATTATTTATATTAATTATTTTTACATTGTAAAACATTTAATTTGTGTACATAGCTACCGCCACCATCATATGCAGAGGCAACCGGTGAACCTGGAATACATAATCAAAGATATCCATACTCGAAAAGTGTATCACCAACAGCACTGCCACCACAAGGCGATGAAATAATAACTGTTGACCCCGAAACGACACCAATCTTTCCACGGCCATATAGGTCCAATCTATCATCGAATGTCCAGCGTAACAATCAAAATTTGCATCCGCAGATAAGTCCAAAACCCGAAACAACATATTTGGATCGTGATGATAGAAACAACAAATGTTCGCCGTTTATGCGCTATTTTACGATATGTGTAATTGTAGTTTGTGCACTAATGGTTATAAGCAGTTTGATAAGAGCTAAAAATAAAAAAACTTAAATAGGATTTTAGCCAAATTAGGTATATGAGTGACAAAAATGATAAAAATCGCAAATTTAATTATTTTGTTTATTATTATTTGTATAATGAGAAAATTATTCTATATCCCTTTCCGGTCCAAAAAAGAAAATGTTTCTTGTTAACTAAAGGTCAAGTGTAACATTTGTGATGGTTACGATCAAAGCCCGATGGTTTTTGTTACTATTTTTTACTTTTTATATTTTTGTCACAGTTTAAGCCTAACCCTCACTTTTGTTACATTACATTAAAGTATTCAATAATGGCGGTAACATCACAATTGTAACACTTGGTTCGAGAATGTTATGTTAGTTTTGTTGAATGGTTTGCAAAGAAAATAATTTCACAATTGTGAGAGTTGATCTGTATTGCATATTAAAATAATATTTTTTATGGACTCTGCTTCATACCCTCACAATTGTATTGACCGGACCGGAAAGGGAGTTATAGTAAAGACTACCAACATACAGCTGGGAACGGGAGGATAAATGGTGGAAAGATAATGAACAAATGATAAAGGAAATTCAAGATCAGGCTAATAAAGTTTTGGAGGACCGGCGGAATAATCCATATTGAGGGAATAATGATTAAAAATTGTGAATCTAATTTATTGTATAAGAAATGTGAATATAATTACAAAGGTGCCTCTACTAACGTGAAAAAAAATCAATTTAGTTTTCAAAATTTAAATGTGTCGCAGAATTCGTACGTTTTAAAGTCAAGCCCGAATGACATCATCACACAAATATTGAAGACTGAAATATAATTTTAACAGTAAACGTGCACCAATATAACTATTTTATTATATTGTACAAAAGCAAAGTTCCATTACATTAAAAGTAGTGATAGTCTAGTGAAGACGAAGCTCAGAATGGCGAGACGTGATAGTAAATATTGATTTTTTTTTAATTCAATCGTCTTAAAACAAAAATTATTTTCGTTTTTAATTTTAATTTTATGATCTGTCAACTAATTATGTTAGTACATTCCAATTACAATACAAACCATAGAATTTAATAATTCCCGCTCTTGAAGAGAATTTGCGCGAGTTTACATTAACTAATACTTAACTAATTTACTTCTCCGTAAACCGTTATCTATTTTTAGTTGGGTTGTGTTGATTGTATAATTTTATTTAGTGTTTGATTTTGAATTTGTGGACGACAACAAGCGTTACAAATAAAACTTATTTCGGTTCTCCTTAAACACTTGTTAACATGTGTTTAAGGAGTACCAAAATAAGTTTTGTTATGATTGTTTTGTCTGGCAATCATCAAATCTGGCAAAATCAAAAATATGAATTAGTTACAAAACTGTTTTTCAAGATTACAGAATTTTAACAACACTTTGGAATTTGATTGACTTAACTCTAAAAATTTTACCATTCACCAGGTTTAGGCTTAATCCGAATAATAAAAAGTTATCAACGTTCAGACTGAAGTACAGTCACAAAGAAGTCTCAACTTTAGGTTTATAAGGTTTGGCACCATTTTATAATTTGTCTTTTGATTTTTGGAAAATGTGATTCTCTTATGTAAACTTTGAAATTATACCAGGCAATCGATACGAGACGTTTTTTTACTATCTCCTGTGACTGAAAAATAAGGAAAATAAAAATAAAACCGAATAAGTGTCTTGTCGATTTGGTAAGAAATCTCTGGGCTAATTCTGAAATCTATCCGAATCTCGAACGATACTTTTCCCACAAATATAGGTCACCAAACCAACCATGTATACATTTTAGTAAAATTTTCCATTATTTTGAGCAAGGATTGCAAAAGATGTCACCTGTTTCCTTAAATTTGGAGACTACTTCCAAAATATCACAATTGGTCATCATAACAAATCGTAACATAACCGTAGAAAAATATTTATTCGAAAATTTTGATATTAGGTACTTAACAGTTCCACAAGTTTTTTTTTAATATTTTTTGTTAAAATGACCTTCCATGCAATGCTTCAAACGACTTTAAATATTGTGAACTGCTAGAGGAAAGATTGTCACACCAAAAGTGCTAGATACGCTCAAACTAAGAATTATAGATTATTATTTAGTTGGAACAAACACGCAGATATCCTTCCGTATAGTACAAAATCACAAATATTGGACTACGGAACAAAATGGTTTAAAACATTGTTTAATGTTACATCAGCAACCGCCGATGCCTTACCAAATGAATGTTGCGATATTTCTGTCAAACTATCAATGGCCGAAGAATTGAATTTGGCAATTAAAACTGCTTCTTTGCAGCAATCAAAACGAACCCTTTAAAATTCTAATTTATTGAATAAAAAAGTGAGCAATGTTGACCAACAACTTAGAACACCTATATAAAGCTTTACTATCAATATCTCGAAATTTTGGGATATGATCCGCCAATGAACTACTATGTCAGTACTTTCCAATGTCAAAGTCAAATTCACAAACAATTTTTAAATATTGTAAATAATTTCTCGTTCTCATTTAGAGAATTTCTCTTCGCAGAATTTAGTTTATTTACGATTCTTTAAATTTGTCTTTAGTCTGTATTAGTACTTTGAAGAAATATAAACATACACAATGGACGTAAGTATTATTTAAATAAATTATTTTTACATTTAAGTGTATAACATTTAATTTGTGTACATATAGCTACTGCCACCATCATATGAAGCGGCAACCGGTGAACCTGGAATACATAATCAAAAAAATCCATATTCAAAAAGTGTATCACCAACAGCACCTCCACCACAAGGCGATGAAACAATAACTGTTGACCCCGAAACGAAACCAATCTTTCCACGGCCATATAGGTCCAATCTATCATCGAATGTCCAGCCTAACAATCAAAATTTAGTTCCAATACATTTGTATCGTCGTAGAAATACCAAATGCAGGCCTTGGATATGCTATTTTGTTATATTTATGTTAGTAGTTTGTGCACTGGCGGTTATAATCGGTTTAATAAGAGCTAAAAACCAAAAACCTAAATTTAATTTTAGCCAAATTAGGTATATGAGTGATAAAAATGATAAAAATCGCAAATTTTATTATTTATGTTTATTATTATTTGTATAATGTGAAAATTATTCTATATAGTTACAGTGAAGACCACCGCAATACTGCTAAGGAATGGGAGGATAAATGGTGGAAAGATAATGAACAAATGATAAAGGATATTCAAGATCGGGCTAATAAAGTTTTGGAGAACCGGCGGAATAATCCATATTGAGGGAATAATGATTAAAAATTGTGAATCTAATTTATTGTATAAGAAATGTGAATATAATTACAAAGGTGCCTCTACTAACATGAAAAAAAAAATCAATTTAGTTTTCAAAATTTAAATGTGTCGCAGAATTCGTTCGTTTTAAAGTCAAGCCCGAATGACATCATCACACAAATATTGAAGACTGATATAAAATTTTAACAGTAAACGTGCACCAATATAACTATTTTATTATATTGTACAAAAGCAAAGTTCCATTGTTTAAAAATTTAGCTTATTGCTGCGAAATCTTAATACCCCTTAACTTTAAAAGTAGTGATAGTCTAGTGAAGACGAAGCTCAGAATGGCGAGACGTCTTAAAACAAAAATTATTTTCGTTTTTAATTTTAAGTTTATGATCTGTCAAATAATTATGTTAGTACATTCCAATTACAATACAAACTATAGAATTTAATAATTCCCACTCTTCAAGGGAATTTGCGCGAGTTTACATTAACTAATACTTAACTAATTTACTTCTCCGTAAACCGTTATCTATTTTTAGTTGGGTTTTGTTGATTGTATAATTTTGTTTAGTGTTTGATTTTGAATTTGTGGACGACACAATTGTGACAAATAAAACTTATTTCGGTTCTCCTTAAACACTTGTTAACATGTGTTTAAGCAGTACCGAAATAAGTTTTGTTATGATTGTTTTAAGATTACAGAATTTTAACAATACTTTGGAATTTGATTGACTTAACTCTAAAAATTTTACCACTCACCAGGTTTAGGCTTAATCCGAATAATAAAAAGCTACCAATGTTTAGACTGAAATAAAGTTATAAAGAAGTTTGAACTTTAGGTTTATTTAGGTTTGGCACCATTTTTTATAATTTGTCTTTTGATTTTTGGAAAATGTAATTCTCTTATGTAAACTTTGAAATTATACCAGGCAAGCGATATGAAACATTTTTCTACTATCTCCTGTGACTGAAAAATAAGAAAAAAAAAATGATTTGGCGAAGAATACTGCAGAATCGACTAAGTGTCTTGTCGATCTGAAATCGATCCGACTCCCAAACGACACATTTACCACAAATACTGGTCACCAAACCAACCATGTAGATTTTATAAAGATTTTCTGTTATTTTGGGCAAGGTACTTAAAAGATGTCAACTCCGTTATAGCCGGAAAAGTAAAAAATTATCTGCACAAAATTTCGAGAGGATATATTTGTCATGCCGATATAAGAGGTACTAAACTGGATGGAAAAGCAATAAGCTCCTAAATTGGGCGAGGGGTGAACAAATGTGCCAGGTTTTAATACAATTTAACGTCATTTCTAAAATATCAAGAATAATTCAGATACCGTGTACTTTGTTAAAATTCAATTCAAAATTGAAACAAGTGTCTGGGAACCTACGAACTACACCTGTGACACTTCCTCGTTGTTTTAAACATTAAATTTAAATTTTTATTGCGGCAATCTAAATAGAGTTCAGCTCCTTTTTTGTTCCAAATTAAACTGGCGTTAAAGAGTTAAGAGTTAAAAGCGTTAAAAGTTCCGGATGATGTCTTTACTGCCACGACCCTAACCTGATCATCCCTTCTCGGAAACAATTCAACAACTCTGCCAAGAAGCCACTTCATTGGTAGAAGGTTGTCCTCCTTCAGTAAAACTATTTTTCCCAATTGGATTTTATTGGTCATTTTTAACCATTTAGATCTAACCTGAAGTTCGTTTAAATATTCGAGCGACCAAAGGCGCCAAAAATCTTGTAATGAATATTGAATTTTTTGATATCTGTCTAATCGGTTGAAATTTAGGTGGAGGACGGAGCGTTCTGGTAGAGCATTTAGTGGACACCCAATGAGAAAATGATCAAGGGTTAACGGACCCAGATCAAAGGGGTCATTTGACATGACGGATATGGGTCTGGAATTCAGACAAGCCTCCACCTGGGTTGCCAACGTTGATAATTCTTCTTCAGTGCAAGTGTAATTGCACCAAAAAAATTAGTTGCATTATCACTAAAAATATCTGAGCATCGTCCTTGACGAGAAATGAAACGGGTCAAAGCAGCCAAAACTGCTTTCGTAGAAAAGTCAGTCACTAACTCCAAGTGGGTTGCTTTGGTTACACAACAAATAAACAAACAAATATAAACCTTAAAAATGACATTTGATCGAAGTTTATATCGATTATTAAATGGTCCGGAAAAATCAATCCCTACGATAGAAAACGGACGTGATGGTTTCACCCTTTCACCTGGGAGATCACCCATAAACTGTTCAATAGCAAGCAAGTTATACAATGGTAGAAAACCTTTCTACAAATTTGTCGGCCATTGACAATCCAAAATTGTTGTCGAATAAAATTTAATAGAGTTTGTGGCCCAGCATTTAGGTTGCGGTTATGTTCATAACGAACCAATAATTTAGTAAACGTAGGACTCTTGATATTGCCGTTGCCTAACTGGCCATAAAAGATTCTTATAAGATTTATCTCTTATATTGGCTCCATATAATTTAAGAATTTGTCTTATTATGTATAAGAAATTGATTTAGAAAAATATTGAAAAAAAATGATTTTATCCCCATCATATGGATCTGATGGGGCTCTTGGCCTCTTGATATTGCTATTGCCTAACTGGCCAAAATCCCAATAAAACCTTTGATTCATTCGCTTCATGGCCAGATTCAACTTCATGCTCCGATTCAATGTCTGCAAGCTCTTCTTCTAGGATGGGCTACGTTATCGTCAGCTGCTAAAAATTCTTCAAATTTATCAGCAGGTAGCCCAACAGTAGTTTCATGAACGTTTTGAAATGTATTCACGTAAAACAGATTTCCATGCCCTATCAATCCACTTAACAGCATTAATTACATTTATACTATTGGATATATGAGGTCGCCGAGTTGCATTACTGGTCTCGAAGAGCCTTACCGTAGCTACAATTTTTTTCAGAATGCAGTTTCTGTAAAAGCTCTTGAATTTTTTTATAATACGGATCCAATTTTAGAAAGTACTCGACGACATCCATGCCGATTTGTTTGAGCGCCAGTTTTTTGCTTACGGCACTAGCACAAAGTAGCACGGTTAACCTGTCTTTAGAAAGTCTACCCGTATTGCATTTTTCACTTTTCAGAATGAGGCTTTGGTCATTAATTTGAAAAATAAACTCAACTCATCTACGTTGAAACAATCCTTTATTTATCATATCCTCCATCCATTTCAGCTAACTTCGCTTTAAATTTAGAAACAGCCATTGCGTTGACTTCATCGGCCTCACTACATAATACGCTTTGAATATTATAACGCATACGAAATTTTTCCATCCACCCATTAGAAGCCCGGTAATTATTCACGCCTAATATTTCAGCAATATTTCTGCCGTTTTCTTGTAATACCGGCCCCGATATTCTAGCATTGGTAGCTCACATTTACTTAAACCAGTTGAAGCAAACCGAATTAATTTGAACGAAATCGGTTTTCGTCTTTTTCCTTCGCAAATTTTAATTTTAAATTCTACGGGTATGTCTATCTAAATATACACCCTTCCGCTCTTCAAAATATTGCTCGTCGTAGATTTAGATATGTTAAGTTCTGCGGCCGTAACTCGCAACGAACTGGTACTCAATTCGTTAAATTACGAGAATAAAAACGACACAAACACATTGCGTAATGTAAATACACTTCTTGTGCTCTATTACAACTGTGACACTGTGTAGATATAATACATTCCACTAAAACTGTTTATTATTTAAGCCTAGTACGTTGTTCGAGTGAAATGAAATTTTAACTGAAAATTGCAAATCACAATATAACTCCGAATCATGTAGAATTTAATTTCATAACTCCACATGCCCATAACTCCATACAACCTAATACCTTAAAACTCCATAACCCCAAAATTCCATAACATTATAGCTCCATAACCGTAACTACAAAAAGACTTACAAGTGAGCCTTCAAGAGCCTGTAATCTCAGAAAGCTATACAATCAAAACTTATGATCGAGACTTAATTCTGGTTTTGCAGAAAGTTTGAACCAGATATTTAATCTTATTTCTCATAAACTTTGGGTCTTTAAAACTATAATTCGTATAATCAATAAGGTCAAGATTTTCTGCATTGTAATAATCTACATTTAGCGTGCTTGATTTAAGTGAGTCCCCTCGCCTCTCACGATGCTAAAAGAGCTCCATGTATTTTCAGTTTTAGAGTGATAACTCTTTCGTTTATTTGTAAATTACCTTCGTAGTGATGTTATTTTGTGTTAGTTTGACGTGTCTCTCTTCATAAACCAACTGTAGTCTGCCAACATATGGATATACCAAACACCCTTAAATCCTGGTGGAATCTTTCACCCTGCTCTTCACTAAAATCGCCTAAATTTTCAGGAGAGTAATCAATATTATAATGAATGTAACATTATACTCTTCAAAGGCCAAGTTATCCATCGATGTAGAGCTGCGGTCGTTCGATGACGATGCCTGCGGGCCCGCTTTCACATCCTGAGCAGTGGTGTCGTGGAGTTTTAACTGCCCACATCAAAGTATTTTCTTGTCGCATTTAAGAGTTGCAGGGTTATATAAGGTTTTAGATTTCTGGGGTTATAGGATGTTGGGGTTGTAGGGTTATGTAACTTGTATGAGTTATGGTGCTTTGGGTTTTGAGGTAATGAAGTCTGATAAAGTGTTCGTGTGTAAGTTTTTTTGCTTTTTTGCTGCATTTTGGGTTTGTTTATTGGGATGAGTTTTAAGGTTAGAGGTTTTAGGGTTGATATTGTTGGATTTTATATTTTCAAGCTGTTTTTTTGAGGTTAGAAAAAAAAACGGCGACGAGGTAGGGCAAAACAGGTTTCGGACTCGGATTCAGCGACCCAAAAAACAAATAATCCGCTTGGTCTGATTTAAGGAACTCTCCACTCTTTTTTGTGGTTGATTAACAAACGAAATTTCAAAATTTTATATAAAGTTAACCTAACCAAAATTCTGGGGATCAAAAATCGAGACATCCGACAATCCGAATTACTATCTCGATTTTGTTGGTTGTGTTGTTACTAAAGTATTTTTATATGTTATGAAATCTTCTGATAGTAAATTACCGGCGAAACGGCATTCACGATTCCGGTTTAATGAAAATGTTCGATTTTTGTTAAAACTCGAACGGTTACACCCGATTTCATGATGAAATTTGTGTTATAAAATGCTCGAGATAAAATTCGAGAAATAAAATTTTTCGAGAAACGAGATTCCTGAATGCATTATTTAATTGCATTGTAAAACTTTTGCGTTTTTATTTTTTTCCATTTGTAAAACGTCAGTTCAAAAAGCAAATATTCAATTTCGGTTACTTTCAATGTCTAAGGTAGTAAAAAAATGCAATTAAACTGAAACTAATTTGTAAATCCCACTTGTTCTGCGAATTAAAAGTAGAAAGCGCTCCATACAAATTTTGAAAGATTAATTTAATTTTTTACGAGTTTAATTAATGTGAAAAATTTTGGGATATGATCCGCCAATGAACTACTATGTCAGTACTTTCCAATGTCAAAGTCAAATTCACAAACAATTCTTAAATATTGTAAATAATTTCTCGTTCTCATTTAGAGAATTTCTCCAACGTTCATTTATCGCAAATTTTAGTTTATTTACGATTCTTTAAATTTGTCTTTAGTCTGTATATAAACATACCATGGACGTAAGTATTATTTATATAAATTATTTTTACATTTAAGTGTATAACATTTAATTTGTGTACATAGATACTGCCACCATCATATGAAGCGGCAACCGGTGAACCTGGAATACATAATCAAAAAAATCCAAATTCGAAAAGTGTATCACCAACAGCACCTCCAGCACAAAACGATGAAATAATAACTGTTGACCCCGAAACGACACAAATCTTTCCACGGCCACATAGGTCCAATCTATCATCGAATGTCCAGCCTAACAATCAACATTTAGATCCGGAAACAAGTCCAAAACCCGAAACAATATATTTGTATCGTCGTAGAAACACCAAATGCACGCCTTGTACATGCTATTTTATAATATTTATATTTGTAGTTTTTACACTGGTGGTTATAATCGGTTTACTAACAGCTAACAACGAAAAATCTAAAAATGATTTTAGCCAAATTAGGTATATAAGTGACAAAAATGATGAAAATCGCAAATTTTATTATTAATGTTTATTATTATTTGCATAATGTGAAAATTATTCAATATAGTTACAGTGAAGACGACCGCAATACTGCTAAGGAACGGGAGGATAAATGGTGGAAAGACAATCAGGATATGATAAAGGAAGTTCAAGATCGGGCTAATAAAGTTTTGGAGGACCGGCGGAATAATCCGTATTTATGGAATAATGATTAAAAATTGTGAATCTAAATTGTATTTGAAAAGTGAATTTAATTACAAAGGTGCCTATTTACGTGAAAAAAATCAATTAGCTTTTCGAAATTTTACGTCGCAGAATTCGTACGTTTTAAAGTTAAGCCCGAATGACATCATCACACAAATATTGAGGACTGAAATAAAATTTTAACAGTAAACGTGCACCAATATAACTATTTTATTATATTGTACAAAAGCAAAGTTCCATTGTTTAAAAATTTAGCTTAATGCTGCGAAATCTTAATACTTAGCTTAACATTAAAATTAGTAATATAGTCTAGTGAATACGAAGCTCAGAATGGTGTGACACGTGAGAATTGATTTTTTTTTAATTCAATTGTCTTGGTTTCATTTTTAATATTAATGTTTAACTATAGTTGAATAAAATATAATCTGTCAAATAATTATGTTAGTACATTCCAATTGCAATACAATCTATAGTATTTAAGACCTCCCGCTCTTGAAGAGAATTTGCCCGAATTTACATTAACTAATACTTAACTACATAATTTACTTCTCCGTAAACCGTTATCTATTTTTAGTTGGGTTGTGTTGATTGTATAATTTTGTTTAGTGTGTTAGTGAAGCATAGATACATTGTACATAGTTTTGGTTTTGAATTTATGGGCGACAACAAGTGTGACAAATAAAACTTATTGCGGTACTCTTTAAACACTGGTTTAAAACACTCTTGTTAACAAGTGTTTAAGGAGTACCGAAATAAGTTCTACATATTGTTTTGTTATGATTGTTTTTTCTGCCAATCATCAAATCTGGCGAAATCAAGAATATGAATTAGTTACAAAACTGTTTTTCAAAATTACAAAATTTTAACAATACTTTGGAAAGACATACAAATTTGTAGTGTAATATAGTAAAAGTTGAATAAAATCATTTGTTGTTGTAAAATTGTTTATTAATACCCACTGTTTGTATTAGTGGGTTTCTATAACATTTTATTCTCTTTGCTTCTCTCAAGCAAAACCAAAAGTAAATTGAATACTCGTATACGCTATTGACGATTGTAAAAGTAGAGAAAGCGCCTCTCGAGGAAAAACGTTTAAATGATGCACCTGATAAAATGGCATTTGTCACAAATGCGACGAAAGAAAATTTAGCAATGCGGTAATTAAAAGTTTTTTATAATCCATAATTGGAATTATTTACAATTATTAGCAATCCGTCAAATTTTTCATGTATTCAAATATTGCATTATTTAACAGCCGTAACAGAGCAGGTTCTACAGTTTACTTTCAAATTGAAACTGTTAGAAGCTGAAAACAAGGCTGATACATTTTAATTATTGATTTCTGATGAAATATACTTGAGTCCAATTATACATGAGCAAAACACGTTGTTATATCTTTTCTGTGGAATACCCCCAGAGACTGACCATTGCTGATATCAACTTCATAGTTTACATTTCCAATTTTATTAATAATTTTACCTGTGACGAACTGAGGCACCAATTTACCACAAAATGTATTTGTAAATGAAATTCGAACCATTTCGAACAATTTCATTGATATTGAACAATTTTTGATATAAATCTAAAATTTCGTACTCTGATAATACCAAATTCAAAAAATTCATGAACAAGCCCAGCAAGGAAATTGACTCATCCACCATGGGATAGTTATACAGTAGGCTTAGAAACAGGAGGTTTGTGGCATTTTCCAGAGCATGTTCCGAAGGTAGGGGTCCATCACCTGTACTGTTGCTGCTCGTAATAAATCACTTTCTCGCCAAAATTGAAAGAATCTCGTCTTGATGGTCAGGAGAGAATTCAATAGTAAAATGTTGTGAGTTGGTCTCAGAATAATCTATCAAATGTGTTAGCTGCTCCTTCGAAATCAATGATGTGTAAGTGGACTTTTGAATTTCATCGTGGTCGTACAAGCATTTAAGTTGATACTCTTTCTGGACGTCTAAAAACTGCTGCTACCGATGAAATGATTGATTCTGTACATGATATGGTTACTAAAGACAGATGGCTGACTAATTGTGTTTCATTTTTTAACGAATGAGAAAGCTGTTACCAAGATGACGCATTGGTTAGATTCGGATCAAAAATGAATTCGAGTCCAACTTTCTTAACAACATTTGGTTGAGACAAATCTCTGATTCTAAATTACGACAACAAACTGCACAGTGGACACAATCCCCCTTATTCACCAGATCTGGCTCCCTCCGATTGCCATCTGTTCCCAAATCTGCAAAAAATTCCCTAGTGAAAAGCGTTTTTCGTCGAATGAGGAAGTTATAGATTGTTTGTTTATTTCCGTTTCAAGAACTTTTCAAATTACTTTGTAATTGCTTGTATTTATCATCAGTTTTCCAGCCCTGACAAGTATTAAAACCTTAACGTTCATTTTACTTTAAATTGCGATTTTCATTTGATTGCTTTTAAAATATTTATTTCAGTTTGACTTTATTAAAAATGCTGCTATCTTTTGTAAAAATGTAAACTCTGCTACCATATTTCGATTGCCATGGCCGATACCACAAATAATAAATTTTGATGTTTGCAAATATTGTGCCAATTTGCGTTTAAATCGCCTAATTACTAATAAAGCTTTGATATACAAATTAATTGTCGCTCCGCTCGTTTTATATTTTTAAAGAGCACGGTTTTGTCTTCTGCAACTTTTCTCGTGTCTTGAAAAAATTATTCTCTGAATTTTTTTGTTACCCTTTTTTGATTGGCTTTCCAGAATTTAAATCTAATAATACTAAGTGGTTTTGTTCCAATTTTGGACAATTTATTGAATTATTTTTTAGTTGATCAATTATTAAATCGATACTTTTCACCTGCTCTCTCTTGATTAGTTGTCTATTGGTGAAAGAAGGAAACAATTGTATAATGCACCTGAAATCATTTGAAACATTTCCTGGTGAAGGTTTGAGGTTTGAGGACGTGGATAACTGAAAAATACCCTAAATGACAATTGGAAAGAAAAGCTTCAACAATGACATTGCAACACCTATACTTGTAAGGCTCGCTGCGAAAAGCTTGATGGTTCAACCAGTTTTATTTAGAACGAAAAAGGAGCCGAACTCTATTTAGATTGCAAACAAAAATTGAAATTCAATGTTAAGAACAACAAGGAAGTGTCACAGGTTTAGTTCTTATGGTTGCCAGACACTTGTTGAATTTCGGATTGAATTTTAATAAAGTACACGGCATCTTGATATTTTGTGCCTTAAGTACTGTTAACAAGTGTTTAAGGAGTACCGAAATAAGTTTTATTTGTCACACTTGTTCAAAACCAACCACCACACAAATTTTGCCCACAAATTCAAAACCAAAACTATGTACAATGTATCTAACAGACTAAACAAAATTATACAATCAACACAACCCAACTAAAAATTGATTACGATTTACGGAGAAGTAAATTAGTTAAGTATTAGTTAATGTAAACTCGTGCAAATTCTCTTCAAGAGCGGGAGTTATTAAATACTATAGTTTGTATTGCAATTGGAATGTACTAACATAATTATTTGACAGATTAATTTTATCCAACTAGTTAAACATTAAAATTAAAAATGAAACCAAGACGATTGAATTAAAAAAAACAATATTTACTCTCACGTCTCACCATTCTGCGCTTCGTCTTCACTAGACTATAGTCGCTTTCACACGCACATAATCCACTACCGAAGTGGATTTGATAATCCACTCTCATATTTCTTTTCACACGCATCGAAGATTACTAATTTGACAGAAACGCAACTAGTTTCGTTTCGAATGTTACAAATTGGTTGTCAAAAATATATTTGAAAACAAGATAAAAATCAATTACATATTTTTAATATATGAATTTAATTAAACAAAATATAAATAATTTTCGATAAACTTTCCAAATTCAACTAAAAAAAATTTTAATTAAGATATTAATTAATGAAAATTCAAAAAACATCTATTCAGTTTTGAGATTAATAACTGTCATTCTTTTCACACGGTAATTCAGTACCGCAGTGGATTACAAAATACCGAATTATAAAGTGTATTTGATAATCCACTTCGGTATTAGATTTGCACATTTCACACGACCATTTTTCGGATTATGTAATCCAGTTCGGTATTGGATTATGGTACGTGTGAAAGCGACTTATATCACTAATTATATGGTTAAGCTAAGTATTAAGATTTTGCTGCAAAATAAGCTAAATTTATACACAAAGATATTTGGTGTAAGCTGATGTAAGCTTACTGTTAAAACTTTATTACAGTCTTCAATATTTGTGTGATGTCATTCGGGCTTTACTTTAAAATGTTCGAATTCTGTGACACATTTAAATTTTGAAAATTTAATTGATTTTCGTCAAGTAAGTAGAGCCACCTTGGCAATTAGATTTACAATTTTTAATCATTATTCCCTAAATACGGATTATTCCGCCGGTCCTCCAAAACTTGATTAGCCCGATCTTGAATATCCTTTATCAATTGTTCATTATCTTTCAACCATTTATCCTGCCATTCATTAGCAGTATTGTGGTGGTTTTCACTGTAATTATATAGAATAATTTTCACATTATGCAAGTATAATAATAAACATTAATAATAAAATTTGCGTATTTTATCATTTTTCTCACTAATATACCTAATTTGGCTAAAATCAAATTTAGGTTTTTGGTTTTTAGCTCTTAGTAAACCGGTTATAACCACCAGTGCACAAACTATAAATATAAATATTACAAAATAGCACATAAACGGCGAACATTCTTCCTTTCTATAACGATTCAAATGTGTTGAGTTGGGTTTTGGACTTGTCTCCTGATGCAAATTTTGATTGTTAGGCTGGACATTCGATGGTGGATTGGATCTATATGGTCGTGAAAAGATTGGTCTCGTATCGGGGTCAACAGTTATTATTTTATCGTCTTGAAGTGACGGTGCTATTGGTGATACACATTTTGAATATAGATTTTTTTGATTATGTATTCCAGGTTCACCGGTTGCCGCTTCATATGATGGTGGCGGTAGCTATATGTACACAAATTAAATGTTATACACTTAATGTAAAAATAATTTATATAAATAATACTTACGTCCATGGAATGTTTATATTTTCGCAAATTACTAATACAGACTAAAGACAAATTTAAAGAATCGTAAATAAACTAAAATCTGCGATAAACGGGCGTTGAAGAAATTCTCTAAATGAGAACGAGAAATTATTTACAATATTTAAGAATTGTTTATGAATTTGACTTTGACATTGGAAAGTACTGACATAGTAGTTCATTGGCGGATCATATCCCAAAATTTTTCACATTAATTAAACTCGTCAAAAATGAAATTATTCTTCCAAAATTTGTATTGGGGAGGGGTTTCAGCTTTTAATTCGCAGAACAAGTAGAATTTAAGTCGGGAGAAATTAGTCTCAGTTTAATTCCATTTTTTTACTACCTTAGACATCAAAAGTAGCCGAAATCGAATTTAGTGTAAATCGCCTAATTATTTTTATAGATTTGATATACAAATTTGATTTGTATTGAAAAACACTAGAAAAAATTCTGAGCCAAAAATGTAAACTCTGCTACCATATTTCGATTGCCATGGACGATACCACAACTAATAAATTTAGATGTTTGCAAATATTGTGCCAATTTGCGTTTAAATCGCCTAATTTCTAATAAAGATTTGATATAAAAATTAGATTTTTATTGAAAAACACTAAAAAAAATTCTGGGCCAAAAATGTATACCCTGCTACCATATTTCGATTGCCATGGCCGGTACAACAAATAATAAATTTTGATGTTTGGAAATATTGTCCCGAAAATCCGGGTTTGAAAATTTCCGGATTTTTGCAAACTTCCTCACAGAGATTTATCCATAAATTTCTGGATCTTAAAAGTTTTATTAATGCTTCAATATTGGCCTAACTCTGGAAGCCAAACATGCGGAAATTTATTTGACTTCCGGAGCTGTAGGAAAATTAGTGAACTTACGTCAGGTTTTCTAAATGTGTTTTAGAATGAGAAAAGTTTAAATTTGTGAGTATTGAGAATCAAGAGATAATGAAATGCATTCAAGGTCACTATGCTAAATATGCTACTAAAACAAGGGGAAGAAACTAAAACTAACCCAATCCTCAACACAATCACTCACTCAACCCCAAATCAACTTTCGAATAGACCCTGAACTAAATTGCAAATTTATGGCCTAAATCAATCCTAAATTTTAGGTTTTTTGGGAATCTACTCAATAGCTTGAGATTAACGTAAAATGATAAGGAAAGATTTGTTTTGTATTTCTAATGTTTTAATCCAACAATATTTCTAACAATTCCAAAACGCTTTCAAAATTAATATTTTTGTAAAAAAGTTGCTTAGTAAAAAGTCTCTCGTCCTTGCCTTCTAGGCCGACCGTGTTTTGTTATTTTTGTGCCTAGGCTAATAATGCATTAAAAAAAAAAAAAAAACTAAAAAATGTCAGTTCAAAATGTAAATTTTCGATTTCGGTTACCTATGATGTCTAAGGTAGTAAAAAAATTGAATTAAACTGAAACTAATTTTTTCCGACTTAAATTCTACTTGTTCTGCGAATTAAAAGCTGAAACCCCTTCACAATACAAATTTTGGAAGTTTAATTTCATTTTTGACCGAGTTTAATTCCTGTTAAAAATTTTGGGATATAATGTCAGCACTTTCCAATGTCAAAGTCAAATTCACAAACAATTCTTAAATATTGTAAATAATTTCTCGTTCTCATTTAGAGAATTTCTCCAACTTTCATTTATCGCAAATTTTAATTTATTTACGATTCTTTAAATTTGTCTTTAGTATGTGTTAGTATTTTGCGAAAATATAAACATACCATGGACGTAAGTATTATTTATATAAATTATTTTTACATTTACGTGTATAACATTTAATTTGTGTACATAGATACTGCCACCATCATATGAAGCGGCAACCGGTGAACCTGGAATACCTAATCAAAAAAATTCAAATTCGAAAAGTAGTGGATTACCAACAGCACCTCCATCACAAGACGATGAAATAATAACTGTTGACCCCGAAACGACAACAATCTTTCCACGACCATATTGGTCCAATCTATCATCGAATGTTCAGCCTAACAATCAAAATTTAGATCCGGAAACAAGTCCAAAACCCGAAACAATATATTTGTATCGTCGTAGAAACGACAAATGCAGGCCTTGGATATGCTATTTTATAATATTTATATTTGTAGTTTGCGCACTGGTGCTTATAATCCGTTTACTAACAGCTAAAAACCAAAAACCTAAATTTAATTTTAGCCAAATTAGGTATACGAGTGATAAAAATGATAAAAATCGCAAATTTTATTATTAATGTTTATTATTATTTGCATAATGTGAAAATTATTCTATATTGTTACAGTGAAGACCACCGCAATACTGCTAAGGAATGGGAGGATAAATGGTGGAAAGATAATGAACAAATGATAAAGGATATTCAAGATCGGGCTAATAAAGTTTTGGAGGACCGGCGGAATAATCCGTATTGAGGGAATAATGATTAAAAATTATGAATTTAAATTGTATTTGAAAAGTGAATTTAATTACAAACGTGCCTACTTATCTGAAAAAAATCAATTAGCATTTCAAAATTTAAATGTGTCCCAGAATTCGTACGTTTTAAATTCAAGCCCAAATGTCATCATCACAGAAATATTGAAGACTGATATAAAGTTTTAACAGTAAACGTGCACCAATATAACTATTTTATTATACAAAAGCAAAGTTCCATTGTTTAAAAATTTAGCTTATTGCTGCGAAATCTTAATACTTAGCTTAACCTTAAAATTAGTGATAGTCTAGTGAAGACGAAGCTCAGAATGGCGAGACGTGATAGTAAATATTGATTTTTTTTAATTCAATCGTCTTAAAACAAAAATTATTTTCGTTTTTAATTTTAATATTATGATCTGTCAAATAATTATGTTTGTACATTCCAATTACAATACAAACTGTAGAATATAATAATTCCCGCTTTTAAAGAGAATTTGCACGAATTTACATTAACTAATACTTAACTAATTTACTTCTCCATAAACCGTTATCTATTTTTAGTTGGGTTGGGTTGATTGTATAATTTTGTTTAGTCTATTAGTGAATCATAGATACATTGTACATAGTGTTGGTTTTGAATTTATGGGCGACAACAAGTGTGACAAATAAAACTTATTACGGTACTCTTTAAACACTGGTTTAAAACACTCTTGTTAACAAGTGTTGGTGGAGTACTGAAATAAGTTTTACATATAGTTTTGTATTTTTTAACGAATGAGAAAGCTCTTAGCAAGATGAGGCATTGGCTAAATTCGGATCAAAAATGAATTCGAGTCCGACTTTCTTAACAACATTTAGTTGAGACATATCTCTGATTCTATATTACGACAACAAACTGCACAGTGGACACAATCCCCCTTATTCACCAGATCTGGCTCCCTCTGACTGCCATCTGTTCTCAAATCTGAAAAGATTTCCTAGTGAAAAGCGTTTTTCGTCGAATGAAGAGGTTATAGATTGTTTGTTTATTTCCGTTCCACGAACCTTTCAAATTACCTTGTAATTGCTTGTATTTGTCATCGGTTCTCCAGCCCTGACAAGTATTAAAACCTTTACGTTCATTTTACTTTAAATTACGATTTTCATTTGATTGATTTTAAAATATTTATTTCAGTTGTTGACTTTAGATGCCAGATTTTGAGGCGGGATGGAACATGGTTCACGTTTTATGACAACGTCGTAGCAAATGTATACTCTGCTACCATATTTCGATTGCCATGGCCGATATCACAAATAATAAATTTTGATGTTTGCAAATATTGTCACGAAAACCCGGGTTTGAAAATTTTCGGATTTTTTCAAACTTCCTCACAGAGATTTATCCATAAATTTCTGGATCTTAAAAGTTTTGTTAATGCTTCAATATTGGCCTAAGCTTGCGTGAATTTATTTGACTTCCGGAGCTGTAGGAAGATTAGTGAACTTACGCCAGGTTTTTTAAATGTGTTTTAGAATGAGAAAAGTTTAAATTTGTGAGTGTTGAGAATCAAGAGATAATGAAGTTTATTCAAGGTCACTATATGCTAAAACAAGTTACTAACACAAGGGGAGGAAACTAAAACTAACTCAATCCTCAACACAATCACTCACTCAACCCCAAATCAACTGTCGAAAAGACCCCTAACTAAATTCCAAATTTATGTCCTAAATCAATCATAAATTTTAGGTTTTTTGGGAATATACATTGTCCGCTTATTATTAGGTTTGAGATTAACGTAAAATGATAAGGAAAAATTTGTTTTGTATTTCTAATGTTTTAATCCAACAATATTTCTAACAATTCCAAAACGCTTTCAAAATTAATATTTTGATAAAAAAGTTGCTTAGTAAAAAGTTTCTCGTCCTTACTAGAAGGTGTTTTGTTATTTTTGTGCATGGGCTAAGTTTTGTGCCTGGGAAAAGTTTCATTCAAATCGACTTTAATCTCAAAAATCATCGAGACAAATCTGAAATAATCTTGAACCTGGAATCTCAGTAGTAAAAAAAATTAAGTACCATATATGTACTTAATGCTTGATTCAAAGCTAAATTTTCGAATAATCCTAAAATTTCGAAAATATCGATTAATCCTGCAAATCTCGAGAATGCTGAAAGTCTCGCATTCCCTAATTGCATTGTAAAACTTTAGTGTTTTTATTTTTTTTCCATTTGTAAAATGTCAGTTCAAAATGTAAATTTTCGATTTCGGTTACCTTTGATGTCTAAGGTAGTAAAAAAATGGAAATAAACTGAAACTAATTTTTTCCGAATTAAATTCTACTTGTTCTGCGAATTAAAAGCTGAAACCCCTCCACAACACAAATTTTGGAAGATTAATTTCATTATTTACGAGTTTAATTCCTATGAAAAATTTTGGGATATGATCCGCCAATGAACTACTATGTCAGTACTTTCCAATGTCAGAGTCAAATTCACAAACAATTCTTAAATATTGTAAATAAATTCTCGTTCTCATTTAGAGAATTTCTCCAACGCCCGTTTATCGCAGATTTACGTTTCTTTACATTTGTCTTTAGTCTGTATTAGTAATTTGCGAAAATATAAACATAGCATGGACGTAAGTATTATTTATATAAATTATTTTTACATTTAAGTGTATAACATTTAATTTGCGTACATATAGCTACCGCCACCATCATATGAAGCGGCAACCGGTAATCCTGGAATACATAATCAAAGATATCCATATTCGAAAAGTGTCTCACCAACAGCACCGTCACTACAAGACGATGAAATAATAACTGTTGACCCTGATACGAGACCAATCTTTCCACGACCATATAGATCCAATCCATTATCTAATGTCCAGCCTAACAATCAAAATTTAGATCCGGAGATAAGTCCAAAACCCAAATCACAACATTTGAATCGTTATAGAAAGGAAGAATGTTCGCCGTTTATGTGCTATTTTGTAATATTTATATTTGTAGTTTGTGCACTGGTGGTTATAATCGGTTTACTAAGAGCTAACGAAGAAAAACCTAAATATGATTTTAGTCAAATTAGGTATGAGTGACAAAAATGATAAAAATCGCAAATTTTGCGTAATGTGAAAATTATTCTATATAATTACAGTGAAAACCACCACAATACTGATAATGAATGGCAGGAGAAATGGATGAAAGATAATGAACATCAGATAAGGGCTCTTCAAGATCGGGTTAATAAAATTTTGGAGGACCCGCGGAATAATCCGTATTTAGGGAATAATGATTAAAAATTGTAAATCTAATTACCAAGGTGGCTCTACTGAAGACTGAAATAAAGTTTTAACAGTAAGCTTACACCAGCTTACACCAAATATCTTTGTGTATAAATTTAGCTTATTTTGTTGCAAAATCTTAATAATTAGCATAACCTTATAATTAGTGATATAGTCTAATGAAGACGAAGCTCAGAATGGTGACACGTGGTAGTGAATATTGATTTTTTTTAATTAATTCGCCTTGGTTCCGTTTTTAATTTTAATTTTTGTAAAGTTATGGATAAAATATATGATCTGTCAAATAATTATGTTAGTACACTCCAATATGGTAATACAAACTATAGTATTTAATAACTCCCGCTCTCAAAGAGAATTTGCGCCAGTTTACATTAACTAATACTAACTTAACTAATTTACTTCTCCGTCCGTAATCTATTTTTAGTTGAGTTGTGTTGATTGTATAATTTTGTTTAGTGTGTTAGTGAAGCATAGAAATACTGTACATAGTTTTGGTTTTGAATTTGAGGACAACAACAAGTGTGACAAATAAAACTTATTTCGGTTCTCCTTAAACACTTGTTAAAACACTTGTTAACAAGTACTTAAGGCACAAAATATCAAGATGCGTTGTACTTTATTAAAATTCAATTCGAAATTCAGCAAGTGTTTGGCAACCATAAGAACTATACCTGTGACACTTCCTCGTTGTTCTTAACATTGAATTTCAATTTTTGTTTGCAATCTAAATAGAATTCGGCTTTTTTTACAAGTATAGGTTTTGCAATGTAAGAGTAGACGTATTTCTTTCCAATTGTCATTTAGGATATTTTTTCAGTTATGCACGTCATCAGACCTCAAACCTTCACCAGGAAATGTTTCAAATGATTTCAGGTGCATTGTACAATTGTTTCTTCTTTCACCAATACACAACTAATCAAGGGAGAGCAGGTGCAAAGTATCGATTTAATAATTGATCAACTTAACAATAATTCAATAAATTGTCCAAAATTGGAACAAAACCACTTAGTGTTATTAGATTTAAATTTAAACAAAATCGCGGACTGGCTAAAGACATGGCGAATAAAAGTGAACGAAAATAAATCAACTCAGCTGCCCACCAGTGAAATTAAACAATAAAAATATTCCTCAACAAACGAAGATCAAATACTTAGGTTTGCACCTGGATAGAAGGTTAACGTGGAAAAACAATATTGAAACATAGCGCAACCAAATAAAAATTATGGGAGATGGGAAGGAAATCTCAGTTGTCATTAGCCAATAAAGTTTTACTGTACAAAGCGATAATCAAACCCGCATATGGACATATGGTATTCAGTTAGGGGGATCCACCAGCGCTTCAAACAAAGAGCTCCTGCAACGAACTCAAGCGAAAATACTTCGAAGTATTACTAATGCTCCGTGGTACATTCGAAAAAGTAATATACATGACGACCTTGGGATTAAAACCATTAAAGAAACAATTAAAGAATTTAGTTCTAAATATTATTCAAAACTAGAAGCTCATCCCAACGAACTGGCCACGGATATATTAAAACAGCCACGATTTAGGCGACTGAAAAGAACAGATCCACTCGGACTGATAACCCTGTGAACCTGTAAATTTATTAAATGTTGATGTTATACATATGTTTGTATAATCTAAAATAATTAAATTGAGCACTAACAATAAGTATTAACATTGGTTAAGACTTAAAATATGTAATAATTTTAGCTTGAGATTTGATTACTATAAAGATAAAGATTCAAGAATAAAGCCATTGACAGCATTGAAAAACAAAAGTTTTAAATTCTGGAAAGTCAATCAAAAAAGTACAACCGAAAAATTCAGAGAATAATTTTTGCAAGACATGAGAAAAGTCGCGGAAGACAAAACAGTGCTCTTTAAAAATATAAAACGATCGGAGTGTTTGGTAGCAGTATAAACAATAAAATCAAACACTTGAAAACTTTCAGGCACAAATTAAACCAATTTATTTGTTTCTAAAATGTTACACTATTCTATACATTTGTTCTTATGATTTTGTCAGTTTCACGTCTCTAATAATTCAGCAATGCAAAAGTCGGATAAGGAATTCACAACCCGATGTCGACCTGCATCTAAAAGCAAACAAAAACAAATTGATGAACCATTCTAAATATTAATAATTCATGTAATTTGTACTTAACTTATAGTAACTATTTGTTGATAGTATCCATTAAATGTATTGCCAAAATTCTTGTAATTATTTTATAGTCTAAATAATATTGTACTTTATTTATTGTAAAGTTATGTTGTAAGAGAAAATTGAGGTTACTATTTATTTGCTAAAAATATGTATCTGTCATGTTGACGCACAAAATCTAATCTAGTACAATTTTTACATCACATTTAGTTTCGAGACATATCGAGAAATTTATAATAATATCGAAAACCAAACAGAGATAAATATAAAAAAGAGAAGAGTTAAGCAATAGTGATGTTTCAATTGCAATAGAAGAAAACGTATACGTTTTTTCTGGCTTTCTGTGTCTTTATGTCAACCACGAACAATTACATAATTAATCGAGAGCTTTAAATACAAAAATTTTATATTCCGGCTCGAGTTGTGATTTGAACTGTTTGTATATTTAATAAAAATAAGTTTTGTCAAGTACAATACAAATCAAGCCTTTTATTTAATAAAAATCAGCGATAAGAAAAAAATACAGTCCACAAAAATAAATTGGGTGAATTGATTGGTTCGCGTGTTGCACATATTGAATTGGTCCTTCGAGCCGGATATAAAAGGCAAAATCGTTAAGTGAAAATTAAATCATCCAGAGCTGCGAGAAATTAACTTGTAATTTAAAGTACGAGACAGTGATTTGTGAATAATTATTAATTGGCTGCCATTTTCCAACAATAATTACTATTGTTCTGTGTGAAGAAAAAAAACGTGGAGACGCCATCTTGTCGAATGTTTAGCGTCTGTAAAATTCTAGAACCATTAACAGTATCTAGTTAATCCCAGCGAGGGAGTAACAAATCAATCGAATTTATGTCGGTACAACTCTAGAAAGACATCATAATAGTGAGTTAATACCAGTGAGGGAGTAACAGATCAACCACTATTAACAACAGCCGTATCAGTAGCGGATTATTCGAGTTATACACAACGGTGAAATTATCAGCGAGATTATTACAATTACAATTATACGTGGAGAAGAGGCGAATATCAAATTAGAATTAAGATTCTGGGATACATTTCTCAGGATCTTGTTCCATCGTGGGAGTGTCAATT
This sequence comes from Tipula helvola, assembly GCA_963556165.1. Lineage (NCBI taxonomy): Eukaryota > Metazoa > Arthropoda > Insecta > Diptera > Tipulidae > Tipula > Tipula helvola. The sequence goes on along the minus strand of OY744483.1, from coordinate 326,790,809 downwards.
CATCGAATTAATTGCAGTTTTTGGAAATTAGCTCGAGTTTCAACTTAGAATTAAGGTTCTGGGATACAATTCTCAGGATCTTGTTCCGTCGTGGGAGTGTCAATTCATCGAACTAATTGAACGTAAGTGAAACAAAACCTAATCATTGCAAAGCATTTGTTTTCAGAATAGTGTAACCTCCTCGTCGTGTATATCGGGTTGAAATTGAAAGTGACTCGTTCAACGAATGCGAATTATTCATTTTCTTGTATACCGGTTTGAAATTGGTTCGAATAAAGCGAATTATTCAGTTTTTTGTGTAGTGAGTTCAGTGTGATTAACATGGCCGATAAAGATGTTATAAAAGAATATGTCGCAAGAAGAGGACTTGCGAAAGGAAGTATTACGCGAATGGTGACATTCGCTGATAAAATTACCGAGAGAACAGCGGAATCGGATATTTCATCCAGGTTGGAGTTACTAGAGAGAGCATTCACGGATTTCATCGAATGTGAGACAGTGTTAAGCAAATACGAAGTGCCATCAGAAATGGCGGAGATCGAAACAAAATACCTAAGTGTAAAGGCTAAATTTGTCGAGTCAGTAGTAGCGCCACAACAGCGGAAACAAAAGAGTCAGATTGAAACGGTGATGACTCGGTTATGGAAGGAACAAAACGAGTTTTTATCCAACATGTCGTCATCATTTACCACTTCATTAAATCAAACCATCCAAAATACGAATGAAGAGCCACACAGTTTTGTACGATTGCCAAATCTAAATTTGCCAAAATTCTCAGGTAAATATGAGAATTTTCCTAGTTTTAAGGATCTGTACGTTGCATCTGTCCATACGAAACTGGGATTTAGTGATGCTCAAAAATTGCAGTATGTAAAAACGCTACTTGAAGGTGAGGCAGCTGATTTGATCAAACATATACCAGTATCAGAGGCAAATTATAATTCGGCATGGGAGAAGTTATGCGAGAGGTATGATAAACGAAAATACCTGTTGAACTCATTAATCAAATCATTTTTGGAATTACCAACTATGCAAGACGGTTCCGTGAAAAAACTGAGACATCTGTTCAATGTATCCGACGACGTACAGAGAGGGATACAGGCTTTAGGTGATGAAGCTACTGGAAGAGATCCGTGGCTAACGTACATGCTATTACAAAAAATGGATCCAGGTACTAAAGAAGCTTGGGCACATAAAACAGTTAACGAGGATTATCCTACATTCAAAGAATTGCTTAAGTTTATATGCGACAGATGTGATGCATTAGAGTCCTGTGAATCCGGGAAACATACAACGTCAAAACCAAGCACAGCTAGGTCGCATCAGCTTAAGGTAACAGATTCGAACATAAGTCAATGTGTTTATTGTAAAGGTTCGCATCGAATTTACGAATGTGATAAATTCAAAGGTTTAGAAATAAATTCACGGAGAGAACAAGCTGCCAAATTAAGGATCTGCTTTAATTGTTTATCATCGCGCCATAAAGCAAGTCAATGTTCAAGTACCAAGGGCTGCTTCAAGTGTCATCGTCGCCATCATACTCTTCTTCATGATAGTACCTTAGCCAATTCAGTAGTGATTTCAGCCGATATACCAACAAAGCCAATATTGGAACCAAAAGCAAGTACAAGTTTAGCGAGCACAAGTATTACAAACACATGTAGTGCTGGAACCACCATATTGCCAACTGCTATTATCAATGTTAAGGATCGGTTTGGTCAAATTAAGTCGTGTCGATTATTATTAGATTCCGGGTCGCAGACCTCATTCATATCTCAACACTGTGTAAATCGGTTGGGTCTTAAACGTGAGGCGGGTCAAATTCGTGTGGAAGGGCTGGCGACGTCAAATGTGTCTACTTTAGGTAGTGCAAAATTAACTATTCACTCTCGATTTGATATGTCTCAATTTTTGGAGGTCAAGGTATACATAGTACCGAAAATCACGACGTTACCAGCTAACGATGAAATTAAATGCGAACAAGTCAGTCAATTCTCAGAATTACAATTAGCAGATTCCACATCAGCGCGAAAGGAAATCGATTTGTTATTGGGTGCCGACTATTTCTTTTATGTTCTGAGAGGCAAACGTATTCAATTAACACATAATATATTTGCTCATGAGACAATGTTTGGATATGTGCTGGCCGGTGGACCAAGGGAAGATTCTGCGAGTAACATACAACCAGTTAAAATGTTTAATGTGATGATTAGAGATGAACCATATCTAGAGGGCATTTTGAGAAAATTTTGGGAGCAGGAAGAAGTAGTAAACGATCATCCATGGACAGTAGAAGAACACACATGTGAAGAGATTTTTAAATCAACTTGCATGAAGGACAAAGATGGTCGGTACATTGTACAATTACCAATGAGAGAGGATTGTCCACCACTTGGGCAGTCGTATTCTGTCGCTTTGCAGCGACTGTTGGCAATGGAGAAAAGGTTTAAACGTCAACCAGAATTTGGCCAATTATATAAAAATTTCATGGACGAGTATATTCATCTACGGCATATGAAGAGGCTATCAGACGATGAAATCAACAATCGAAATTGTGAGATCTATTATCTTCCTCACCATGGAGTTTTGAAGGAGAACAGCTCGACTACAAAGCTGCGAGTGGTGTTCGACGGTTCAGCAGTGACATCTTCTGGAATGTCACTAAATGACAAATTACTAGTGGGACCTACGCTGCAGGATACTCTTTGGACAATTTTACTGCGGTTTCGATCATTTAAAGTAGCCATTTGTGCCGACATTGAAAAAATGTACCGGCAAATTCTAGTTGATCCCAGCCAAACATCACTGCAAAGAATTTTATGGCGCGAGTCTCCCACTGAACCAGTAAGCCAATATGAGTTACTAACAGTAACATACGGAACGTCTTCTGCACCGTTTTTGGCAATACGTGTCTTATTTCAAATTGCCGAAGAGTGCAAGGATCATCATCCTGAAGTGAGCGATATCATCAAACGAAATTTCTACGTTGATGACTTATTAACAGGTGCCAACGACGAATACCAAGCTGCACAACTGAAACAAAAATTATCAGAGATTCTAGCTCAGCGGGGATTGCGGTTGAGGAAATGGCGATCAAACATAGAAAGTCTGAACGATGTGGACGATTTGGCACAACTTATCGTAGATGGGAACGTATCTCAAATGTTAGGTCTCTATTGGAATCAAACTAGTGACGATTTGATGATCAAAGTGTTAGAGATGCCGCTAGATTCATGCACTAAACGTAATGTGTTATCAATTGCGTCTAGAATTTTCGATCCTTTGGGATTATTGCTTCCATTTACGGTTAAAATAAAATTATTTATGCAGAGTTTGTGGCTACGTAACGTGACTTGGGATGAGCCTTTGGATGCAGATCTTGGTGAGACATGGAACAGGATATACAATCAATTTAAGTTCCTGGGTAACGTGAAGGTACCTCGGTTTAGCGGCAGTGTTGCAAATGAATTTCAATTGCATGGGTTCAGTGACTCGAGTGAAGTCGCATATTCTGCCGCAATATATGTTAGAGTGAAAGATAATGACAAATGGTTAGTTAATTTACTTACAGCAAAGAGCAAAGTTGCACCAATTACCCAAGTTAGTTTGCCGAGGTTGGAATTATGTGGCGCGCATCTTTTAGCGAAATTATTGTCAAAGGTGCTAAATGCATTTCAGCTTACTAATGTACCTGTTTGGGCATGGACCGACTCCATGGTCGTACTGTCATGGTTATCAAATCATCCGAGAAAGTGGAAACCATTTGTCGCTAATCGGGTGGCTGCAATTCACCAATTACTTCCACAAACCGTTTGGCATCACGTGAAAGGAAAGGAAAATCCGGCTGATTTGGCAACGCGGGGATTAATGGCAGACAAACTAGCAAGTAACGAAATTTGGTTCAAGGGACCTTTCTGGTTGTCATTACCAGAAGAAAGGTGGCCAACAAAATCAACTATAGTTCAAACTTTACAAGAAAGTCGTTTGAAAAAGGTACAACTGCTACATACACAAGTCATAGTTGAGGAAAACCATCCAATATCCAGGTTGCTAGCAAGAAGTTCGAATTGGGATCATTTAATTCGGTCAATGGCATTTGTCCTAAGATTCGTGAATAATACAAGAAGTACGGAGAAGCTGAGAAAAAACCTGCGAATATCAGAGATAGAAGCTGCTGAACTAAAGATCATCAAACATGTCCAGAATATTGAATTCGATAATGAGATAAAATTGTTAGTGAAACAGAAAGGGTTATCGTCAAATTCTAGATTAATTTCATTAACACCATTCTTAGATTCTAATAACGTTTTACGAGTTGGTGGTCGGTTGCAAAATTCGGGATGTTCATATGACATGAAACACCCAATAATTTTGCCAAAAAACCATCAAATTACAAATATGATTCTACAACATGTACACACGAAATATCTTCATCCAGGTCCTTCACTATTGACAGCTTTGTCACGGCACAAATACTGGATTTTAGGTGTGAGAGAGAAATGTCGAAAAATATGCCATAGTTGCGTGAAATGTTTCAGACATTCAACGTTACGATCAACTCAACAAATGGGCAGTCTACCACAAGCACGAGTCACACCAAGTAGGCCATTTGCTGCAGTTGGAATTGATTATGCAGGGCCAATTTTATTGTCAACAAAAAAGGGAAGAGGAGCCAAACTTGTTAAAGGATTCTTAGTAATATTCGTGTGTTTTGCAACCAAAGCGATTCATATAGAAGTCGCGTCAGACCTGACCACTGACGCATTCTTAGCAACTTTAGACCGTTTTGTTTCACGGAGGGGAGCACCAAATCAAATTTATAGCGACAACGGTTCAAATTTTCTGGGTGCGAAACGAAAGTTGCATGAACATTACAATATGCTAGCCTCAAGAGAATGCCAGGATAAAGTGAACGAATATGCATTAAATAAACGTATTGCATGGCATCTAATTCCGCCCATTTCGCCTCACTTTGGAGGGATATGGGAACGTGCTGTTAAGTCCGTTAAGTCACACTTGATTAAAACTGTCGGCAATGCTCATATGACTTACGAAGAAATGCAAACTATTACAACTCAGATAGAAGGGATTCTTAATTCAAGACCCTTATGTGCGATTAAGAACGAGGATGTTTGCAATATTGACACTTTAACGCCTGCACATTTTTTAACGCTGGGGCCAGTGACATCTTTACCACACAGTAATCTAGAAGATATTAATATGTCCCGTTTAACTCGCTGGGAACAAGTACAAAGGCTCGTACAGAATTTTTGGCGTAAGTATTCAACCACCTATTTGAATACTTTACAACAGCGGACTAAGTGGAAGCAGAAGGGTAGAAATTTACAAATTAATGATGTGGTGCTGATTCATGACAATAATTCACCACCAAGTACATGGCCACTTGGACGTGTCATTGATCTGCATCCAGGATCAGATGGGCTTGTTCGTGTGGCAACTATTCAATCAAAATCATCTACATATAAAAGGCCAATCACGAAATTATATCGACTTCCAATAGATGATTGAAACCAAACCTAAGATAAGAATTAAATATATATCAACATATATATTTAGAGGGGAGTATGTTTGGTAGCAGTATAAACAATAAAATCAAAACACTTGAAAACTTTCAGGCACAAATTAAACCAATTTATTTGTTTCTAAAATGTTACACTATTCTATACATTTGTTCTTATGATTTTGTCAGTTTCACGTCTCTAATAATTCAGCAATGCAAAAGTCGGATAAGGAATTCACAACCCGATGTCGACCTGCATCTAAAAGCAAACAAAAACAAATTGATGAACCATTCTAAATATTAATAATTCATGTAATTTGTACTTAACTTATAGTAACTATTTGTTGATAGTATCCATTAAATGTATTGCCAAAATTCTTGTAATTATTTTATAGTCTAAATAATATTGTACTTTATTTATTGTAAAGTTATGTTGTAAGAGAAAATTGAGGTTACTATTTATTTGCTAAAAATATGTATCTGTCATGTTGACGCACAAAATCTAATCTAGTACAATTTTTACATCACATTTAGTTTCGAGACATATCGAGAAATTTATAATAATATCGAAAACCAAACAGAGATAAATATAAAAAAGAGAAGAGTTAAGCAATAGTGATGTTTCAATTGCAATAGAAGAAAACGTATACGTTTTTTCTGGCTTTCTGTGTCTTTATGTCAACCACGAACAATTACATAATTAATCGAGAGCTTTAAATACAAAAATTTTATATTCCGGCTCGAGTTGTGATTTGAACTGTTTGTATATTTAATAAAAATAAGTTTTGTCAAGTACAATACAAATCAAGCCTTTTATTTAATAAAAATCAGCGATAAGAAAAAAATACAGTCCACAAAAATAAATTGGGTGAATTGATTGGTTCGCGTGTTGCACACGGAGAGACAATTAATTTTTATATAACAAATACTTATTAGAAATTAGGCGAATTATACGCAAATTGGCACAATATTTGCAAACATCAAAATTTATTATTTGTGGTATCGGCCATGGCAATCGAAATATGGCAGCAGAGTAAACATTTTTGGGCCAGAATTGTTTTTATTGTTTTTCAATAAAAATCAAATTTTTATATCAAATCAAAAATTGTAATTAGGCGATTTAAACGCAAATTGGCACAATATTTGCAAACATCAAAATTTATTATTTGTGGTATCGGCCATCGCAATCGAAATATGGTAGCAGAGTAAACATTTTTGGCCCAGAATTTTTTTTAGTGTGTTTCAATAAAAATCTAATTTTTATATCAAATCTTTATTAGTAATTAGGCGATTTAAACGCAAATTGGCACAATATTTGCAAACATCAAAATTTATTATTTGTGGTATCGGCCATGGCAATCGAAATATGGCAGCAGAGTAAACATTTTTGGGCCAGAATTTTTTTTAGTGTTTTTCAATAAAAATCAAATTTTTATATCAAATCTTTAATAGTAATTAGGCGATTTAAACGCAAATTGGCACAATATTTGCAAACATCAAAATTTATTATTTGTGGTATCGGCCATGGCAATCGAAATATGGTAGCAGAGTAAACATTTTTGGCCCAGAATTTTTTTTTAGTGTGTTTCAATAAAAATCAAATTTTTATATCAAATCTTTATTAGTAATTAGGCGATTTAAACGCAAATTGGCACAATATTTGCAAACATCAAAATTTATTATTTGTGGTATCGGCCATGGCAATCGAAATATGGTAGCAGAGTAAACATTTTTGGCCCAGAATTTTTTTTAGTGTTTTTCAATAAAAATCAACTTTTTATATCAAATCTTTAATAGTAATTAGGCGATTTAAACGCAAATTGGCACAATATTTGCAAACATCAAAATTTATTATTTGTGGTATCGGCCATGGCAATCGAAATATGGTAGCAGAGTAAACATTTTTGGCCCAGAATTTTTTTTTAGTGTGTTTCAATAAAAATCAAATTTTTATATCAAATCTTTATTAGTAATTAGGCGATTTAAACGCAAATTGGCACAATATTTGCAAACATCAAAATTTTAAATTTGTGGTATCGGCCATGGCAATCGAAATATGGTAGCAGAGTAAACATTTTTGGCCCAGAATTTTTTTTAGTGTTTTTCAATAAAAATCTAATTTTTATATCAAATCTTTAATAGTAATTAGGCGATTTAAACGCAAATTGGCACAATATTTGCAAACATCAAAATTTATTATTTGTGATATCGGCCATGGCAATCGAAATATGGTAGCAGAGTAAACATTTTTGGCCCAGAATTTTTTTTAGTGTTTTTCAATAAAAATCAAATTTTTATATCAAATCAAAAATTGTAATTAGGCGATTTAAACGCAAATTGGCACAATATTTGCAAACATCAAAATTTATTATTTGTGGTATCGGCCATGGCAATCGAAATATGGTAGCAGAGTAAACATTTTTGGCCCAGAATTTTTTTTTAGTATTTTTCAATAAAAATCAAATTTTTATATCAAATCTTCAATAGTAATTAGGCGATTTAAACCCAAATTGGCACAATATTTGCAAACATCAAAATTTATTATTTGTGGTATCGGCCATGGCAATCGAAATATGGTAGCAGAGTAAACATTTTTGGGCCAGAATTTTTTTTAGTGTTTTTCAATAAAAATCAAATTTTTATGTCAAATCTTTAATAGTAATTAGGCGATTTAAACGCAAATTGGCACAATATTTGCAAACATCAAAATTTATTATTTGTGGTATCGGCCATGGCAATCGAAATATGGTAGCAGAGTAAACATTTTTGGCCCAGAATTTTTTTTTAGTGTGTTTCAATAAAAATCAAATTTTTATATCAAATCTTTATTAGTAATTAGGCGATTTAAACGCAAATTGGCACAATATTTGCAAACATCAAAATTTATTATTTGTGGTATCGGCCATGGCAATCGAAATATGGTAGCAGAGTAAACATTTTTGGCCCAGAATTTTTTTTAGTGTTTTTCAATAAAAATCAACTTTTTATATCAAATCTTTAATAGTAATTAGGCGATTTAAACGCAAATTGGCACAATATTTGCAAACATCAAAATTTATTATTTGTGGTATCGGCCATGGCAATCGAAATATGGTAGCAGAGTAAACATTTTTGGCCCAGAATTTTTTTTTAGTATTTTTCAATAAAAATCAAATTTTTATATCAAATCTTCAATAGTAATTAGGCGATTTAAACCCAAATTGGCACAATATTTGCAAACATCAAAATTTATTATTTGTGGTATCGGCCATGGCAATCGAAATATGGTAGCAGATTAAACATTTTTGGGCCAGAATTTTTTTTAGTGTTTTTCAATAAAAATCAAATTTTTATGTCAAATCTTTAATTGTAATTAGGCGATTTAAACGCAAATTGGCACAATATTTGCAAACATCAAAATTTATTATTTGTGGTATCGGCCATGGCAATCGAAATATGGTAGCAGAGTAAACATTTTTGGGCCAGAATTTTTTTTAGTGTTTTTCAATAAAAATCAAATTTTTATATCAAATCTTTATTAGTAATTAGGCGATTTAAACGCAAATTGGCACAATATTTGCAAACATCAAAATTTATTATTTGTGGTATCGGCCATCGCAATCGAAATATGGTAGCAGAGTAAACATTTTTGGCCCAGAATTTTTTTTAGTGTGTTTCAATAAAAATCTAATTTTTATATCAAATCTTTATTAGTAATTAGGCGATTTAAACGCAAATTGGCACAATATTTGCAAACATCAAAATTTATTATTTGTGGTATCGGCCATGGCAATCGAAATATGGTAGCAGAGTAAACATTTTTGGCCCAGAATTTTTTTTAGTGTTTTTCAATAAAAATCAAATTTTTATATCAAATCTTTAATAGTAATTAGGCGATTTAAACGCAAATTGGCACAATATTTGCAAACATCAAAATTTATTATTTGTGGTATCGGCCATGGCAATCGAAATATGGTAGCAGAGTTAACATTTTTGGCCCAGAATTTTTTTTAGTGTGTTTCAATAAAAATCTAATTTTTATATCAAATCTTTATTAGTAATTAGGCGATTTAAACGCAAATTGGCACAATATTTGCAAACATCAAAATTTATTATTTGTGGTATCGGCCATGGCAATCGAAATATGGCAGCAGAGTAAACATTTTTGGGCCAGAATTTTTTTTAGTGTTTTTCAATAAAAATCAAATTTTTATATCAAATCTTTAATAGTAATTAGGCGATTTAAACGCAAATTGGCACAATATTTGCAAACATCAAAATTTATTATTTGTGGTATCGGCCATGGCAATCGAAATATGGTAGCAGAGTAAACATTTTTGGCCCAGAATTTTTTTTTAGTGTGTTTCAATAAAAATCAAATTTTTATATCAAATCTTTATTAGTAATTAGGCGATTTAAACGCAAATTGGCACAATATTTGCAAACATCAAAATTTATTATTTGTGGTATCGGCCATGGCAATCGAAATATGGTAGCAGAGTAAACATTTTTGTCCCAGAATTTTTTTTAGTGTTTTTCAATAAAAATCAACTTTTTAAATCAAATCTTTAATAGTAATTAGGCGATTTAAACGCAAATTGGCACAATATTTGCAAACATCAAAATTTATTATTTGTGGTATCGGCCATGGCAATCGAAATATGGTAGCAGAGTAAACATTTTTGGCCCAGAATTTTTTTTTAGTGTGTTTCAATAAAAATCTAATTTTTATATCAAATCTTTATTAGTAATTAGGCGATTTAAACGCAAATTGGCACAATATTTGCAAACATCAAAATTTTAAATTTGTGGTATCGGCCATGGCAATCGAAATATGGTAGCAGAGTAAACATTTTTGGCCCAGAATTTTTTTTAGTGTTTTTCAATAAAAATCTAATTTTTATATCAAATCTTTAATAGTAATTAGGCGATTTAAACGCAAATTGGCACAATATTTGCAAACATCAAAATTTATTATTTGTGATATCGGCCATGGCAATCGAAATATGGTAGCAGAGTAAACATTTTTGGCCCAGAATTTTTTTTAGTGTTTTTCAATAAAAATCAAATTTTTATATCAAATCAAAAATTGTAATTAGGCGATTTAAACGCAAATTGGCACAATATTTGCAAACATCAAAATTTATTATTTGTGGTATCGGCCATGGCAATCGAAATATGGTAGCAGAGTAAACATTTTTGGCCCAGAATTTTTTTTTAGTATTTTTCAATAAAAATCAAATTTTTATATCAAATCTTTAATAGTAATTAGCCGAATTAAACACAAATTGGCACAATATTTGCAAACATCAAAATTTATTATTTGTGGTATCGGCCATGGCAATCGAAATATGGTAGCAGAGTAAACATTTTTGGCAGAAATTTTTTTCAGTGATTTTCAATAAAAATCAAATTTTTATATCAAATCTTTATTAGTAATTAGGCGATTTAAACGCAAATTGGCACAATATTTGCAAACATCAAAATTTATTATTTGTGGTATCGGCCATCGCAATCGAAATATGGTAGCAGTGTATACATTTTTGGACCATAATTTTTTTTAGTGTTTTTCAATAAAAATCTAATTTTTATATCAAATCTTTATTAGTAATTAGGCGATTTAGACTCAAATTGGCACAATATTTGCAAATATCAAAATTTATTATTTGTATCGGCCATGGCAATCGAAATATGGTAGCAGAGTAAACATTTTTGGGCCAGTATTTTTTTTAGTGTTTTTCAATAAAAATCAAATTTTTATATCAAATCTTTAATAGTAATTAGGCGATTTAAACGCAAATTGGCACAATATTTGCAAACATCAAAATTTATTATTTGTGGTATCGGCCATGGCAATCGAAATATGGTAGCAGTGTAAACATTTATGGGCCAGAATTTTTTTTTAGTGTTTTTCAATAAAAATCAAATTTTTATATCAAATCTTTAATAGTAATTAGGCGATTTAAATGCAAATTGGCACAATATTTGCAAATATCAAAATTTATTATTTGTGGTATCGGCCATGGCAATCGAAATATGGTAGCAGAGTAAACATTTTTGGGGCAGAATTTTTTTTAGTGTTTTTCAATAAAAATCTAATTTTTATATCAAATCTTTATTAGTAATTAGGCGATTTAGACGCAAATAGGCACAATATTTGCAAATATCAAAATTTATTATTTGTGGTATCGGCCATGGCAATCGAAATATGGTAGCAGAGTAAACATTTTTGACCAAGAATTTTTTTTAGTATTTTTCAATAAAAATCAAATTTTTATATCAAATCTTCAATAGTAATTAGGCGATTTAAACGCAAATTGGCACAATATTTGCAAACATCAAAATTTATTATTTGTATCGGCCATGGCAATCGAAATATGGTAGCAGAGTAAACATTTTTGGGCCAGAATTTTTTTTAGTGTTAAAAATCAAATTTTTATATCAAATCTACAATAGTAATTATGCGATTTAAACGCAAATTGGCACAATATTTGCAAACATCAAAATTTATTATTTGTGGTATCGGCCATGGCAATCGAAATATGGTAGCAGAGTAAACATTTTTGGCCCAGAATTTTTTTTAGTGTTTTCCAATAAAAATCAAATTTTTATATCAAATCTTTAATAGTAATTAGGCGATTTAGACTCAAATTGGCACAATATTTGCAAATATCAAAATTTATTATTTGTGGTATCGGCCATGGCAATCGAAATATGGTAGCAGAGTAAACATTTTTGGGCCAGAATTTTTTTTAGTGTTTTTCAATAAAAATCAAATTTGTATATCAAATCTTTATTAGTAATTAGGCGATTTAGACTCAAATTGGCACAATATTTGCAAATATCAAAATTTATTATTTGTGGTATCGGCCATGGCAATCGAAATATGGTAGCAGAGTAAACATTTGTGGCCCAGAATTTTGTTCAATAAAAATCAAATTTTTATATCAAATCTTTAATAGTAATTAGTCGAATTAAACACAAATTGGCACAATATTTGCAAACATCAAAATTTATTATTTGTGGTATCGGCCATGGCAATCGAAATATGGTAGCAGATCATACTTTTTTGGCCCAGAATTTTTTTTAGTGTTTTTCAATAAAAATCAAATTTTTATATCAAATCTTTAATAGTAATTAGCCGAATTAAACACAAATTGGCACAATATTTGCAAACATCAAAATTTATTATTTGTGGCATTGGCCATGGCAATCGAAATATGGTAGCAGAGTATACATTTTTGGCCCAGAATTTTTTTTAGTGTTTTTCAATAAAAATCAAATTTTTATATCAAATCTTTATTAGTAATTAGGCGATTTAAACGCAAATTGGCACAATATTTGCAAACATCAGAATTTATTATTTGTGGTATCAGCCGTGGCAATCGAAATATGGTAGCAGAGAATACATTTTTGGCCCAGAATTTTTTTTAGTGTTTTTCAATAAAAATCAAATTTTTATATCAAATCTTTATTAGTAATTTGGCGATTTACACGCAAATTGGCACAATATTTGCAAACATCAAAATTTATTATTTGTGGTATCGGCCATGGCAATCGAAATATGGTAGCAGAGCATACATTTTTGGCCCAGAATTTTTTTTAGTGTTTTTCAATAAAAATCAAATTTTTATATCAAATCTTTATTAGTAATTTGGCGATTTAAACGCAAATTGGCACAATATTTGCAAACATCAAAATTTATTATTTGTGGCATCGGCCATGGCAATCGAAATATGGTAGCAGAGTATACATTTTTGGCCCAGAATTTTTTTTAGTGTTTTTCAATAAAAATCTAATTTTTATATCAAATCTTTAATAGTAATTAGGCGATTTAAACGCTAATTGGCACAATATTTGCAAACATCAAAATTTATTATTTGTGGTATCGGCCATGGCAATCGAAATATGGTAGCAGATCATACTTTTTTGGCCCAGAATTTTTTTTAGTGTTTTTCAATAAAAATCAAATTTTTATATCAAATCTTTAATAGTAATTAGCCGAATTAAACACAAATTGGCACAATATTTGCAAACATCAAAATTTATTATTTGTGGCATTGGCCATGGCAATCGAAATATGGTAGCAGAGTATACATTTTTGGCCCAGAATTTTTTTTAGTGTTTTTCAATAAAAATCAAATTTTTATATCAAATCTTTATTAGTAATTTGGCGATTTAAACGCAAATTGGCACAATATTTGCAAACATCAGAATTTATTATTTGTGGTATCAGCCGTGGCAATCGAAATATGGTAGCAGAGAATACATTTTTGGCCCAGAATTTTTTTTAGTGTTTTTCAATAAAAATCAAATTTTTATATCAAATCTTTATTAGTAATTTGGCGATTTACACGCAAATTGGCACAATATTTGCAAACATCAAAATTTATTATTTGTGGTATCGGCCATGGCAATCGAAATATGGTAGCAGAGCATACATTTTTGGCCCAGAATTTTTTTTAGTGTTTTTCAATAAAAATCAAATTTTTATATCAAATCTTTATTAGTAATTTGGCGATTTAAACGCAAATTGGCACAATATTTGCAAACATCAAAATTTATTATTTGTGGCATCGGCCATGGCAATCGAAATATGGTAGCAGAGTATACATTTTTGGCCCAGAATTTTTTTTAGTGTTTTTCAATAAAAATCTAATTTTTATATCAAATCTTTAATAGTAATTAGGCGATTTAAACGCTAATTGGCACAATATTTGCAAACATCAAAATTTATTATTTGTGGTATCGGCCATGGCAATCGAAATATGGTAGCAGAGTAAACATTTTTGGCCCAGAATTTTGTTCAATAAAAATCAAATTTTTATATCAAATCTTTAATAGTAATTAGCCGAATTAAACACAAATTGGCACAATATTTGCAAACATCAAAATTTATTATTTGTGGTATCGGCCATGGCAATCGAAATATGGTAGCAGAGTATACATTTTTGGCCCAGAATTTTTTTTAGTGTTTTTCAATAAAAATCAAATTTTTATATCAAATCTTAAATAGTAATTAGGCGATTTAAACGCAAATTGGCACATATTTGCAAACATCAAAATTTATTATTTGTGGTATCGGCCATGGCAATCGAAATATGGTAGCAGAGTAAACATTTTTGGTCCAGAATTTTTTTTAGTGTTTTTCAATAAAAATCAAATTTTTATATCAAATCTTAAATAGTAATTAGGCGATTTAAACGCAAATTGGCACAATATTTGCAAACATCAAAATTTATTATTTGTGGTATCGGTTATAGTAATTGAAATATTGTAGCAGAATAAACATTTTTGGCCCAGAATTTTTTTTAGTGATTTTCTAAAGTAAAAAACTGTGGCGGATAATTAATTTTTGATTAACATGATTAATCTCCACATAAATTTTAATTAAAATTAAAATCTACAAAATGACGATTTAAAATATTTGGGAGTACTGTAGCGGGAGAACCCCTCATCTGATCGGAGCAATTCGAATATCAATTTGCATGTATATAACTGTGGCGGATAATTAATTTAGGATTAAAATAATTAATCTTTACACACATTTTAATTAAAATTAAAATCTACAAAATATCGATTTACCTGTAATAGTGGAGCCCATTGTAGCGAGAGAACGGCTAATATAAACTGCGTTTCTATCACACTAATCCCAATAACTTCGGGAGGCACTAGAGACCTTGCCATTATATCGTTGTTCTCGTACCATCGCCCAGTACTTAATAGTTTGTACGCCGCCGCTGTGGGTACTCTTATTTCATGATGCTAATGTTATTTTAACAAACCCATACACCGTACCATTTCTCTCTCCACTGATAAACCTTATCACACAAAACACAAACAGCCGTGTAGACGACATAGTTAAACTTGAGTTTTTTTTTGGACGTTTTGATATGGTGCGGACTGTTTGTATAAACATTTGTATAAATTTGCTGTGTACTGCACAAATTTTGCTTTCCCATTGAAATTTGAAACTTATGCACCAGAATTTGTGTTAAAATTATCGAGCAATCCAAACTGTATTAGTCAACGCATTCTTAATTCTTAGCTTAAGCGTAAAATTAGGACTAAGCCGTAGTTAAAAATAATGAGATTCAATTTTGGTTCGGAAAATGATTTTTGCGCAAGATTATTGTACCATCTGATTTTATAAAACTTGTTATGTTGGTACATTACAACTAAAATACAAAACAAATAAACAATGTATATCTCATTCTCATTAAGAAAGAGAATAAGTGCGATTTCACAGTTAACCAACACTTAAATAATTTACTTCTTCGAATTTTAATTTTAGTTGGGTTGTGTTGCATGTACAGTTTGGTTTAGTGTGTTAGTACCGCAGACACATTAACGGAAAATGGATGTAAGTATTCTCTGTCTACGTAAAAAATTCGAATAAAATCTTTTATAAATAAATTTTTTTTTTCTTTTTCGACATAAATAAAGTTACACACACCACCACCATCATACGAATCAGTAACTGGTTTGCCTGGCACACAAACTAGTACAAATCCATATTTCAATAATAATTCAAGACCATCGGCTCCTTCTTCATGTGAACTTGATGATGTAATTGTATCTGCACCCATTACGTCACCAATTCTGCCACAATCACATAGAATCAGACCATTACCACAACATGTTCGGCCATATAATCCAATTTCGTATCCCGTCACCAGATCAACGCACCGTGAGCAATCGAAAAACGATAGTAAAACATGTGCTTGTTTTTTCATAACAATAGTAGTTCTACTTATTTTAGTGGCAATATTCGTTGCTGTTGCCAGAAGTGGGAAACCCAAGCGTACGGAAAATTATAGGTTAGTGAAATTTGTAAACATATAAATTCTACAATAATTATTTTTACTTTACATTTACAGTACTGATAGCAAATTTGATGCTACCGAGTATCGGGATCGAATGTGGAAAGAGAACCAAGAATTATTGTATAAATATCAGAAGCAAACTGATGAAATATGGAAGCCACGGAACAATTGGAATTTCGATACGTCATAACATTATTTATTTCGAAAAGTGCTTCTTTACAAAATTATCTTAAATTTTTATACTTTCCAAAGACGGAACTAGTTTTCGAATCGTTGTCAATACACAATTACGCATACGTACTAAAAATAAATAATAGTATTGGTGTAATACTTATAAAAAAATAGTTTATAATTGTATAAAATAGTTGTTAACTTCTTCCTCTCATATAAAAAAAAAAAAGCAGATTTGTTTTTTTAGTTTTACCTTATTCGCTGTCCATTAATAAACGTTCTCCGTATTATAGTGTAAGAGTAAAATAAAAATTAAAATCACAAAGCAAAACTATCAAAATGGGTGATGTAAGTTTTCTAAATATATATACAAATTTGTTTAATTTAATTTATAACGCAATTTAATTGATTTTCTTTATTAGTTACCACCGTCATACGAAGCAGCAACTGGTATTTCAGCGGCGCCACAACAAAATTTAAATGATGAACCACCACCAAAACCATCAGCACCGGAAGACGGACAAATTGTTGTTGCCACACAAGAAACTATTTTATCACCCCAACACCTACAACAACCATCATACCCACCAGCCGTTGCAGTAAATTCATCATATCCAACAAGTTTACCAACGCCACAAACCAATTTTATATTACGTGGACGGTCCAGTAAAAGTGGCAAAAAACGGTTGTGCATTATAATAGCCATTGTCTTTATTATTGTGGTCGGTTTAATTGTGGCACTAATTGCCGTAAAAAGTAGCAAACCAAAATATAAACCAGATTTTAGTGATACATTTGAATCGATTTATGGGCAATCAGAATATCCGAAAATTGACTGGGACGAAGTCCGTAGGAATAATGAGGAACTAATGGAACGTCTCAACAGTAAAATATATGAAATACCAAAATTTGATTTCGATTTTAGTACGTAGTGATTCAAAAATATTGTATATGAGTGAAGTGTGCTTGAATATATGTGAAATAAATTTTTTTTTATATTTTATATCTACCAATTAATCTTGTGTCTGTGTCTGTCTGTGTAATTTTATTTATAGAATCACAAAAAAATTTGTGACGTACATCGCTTTGTGAATTTTTCATAAAACAACGACGTAGTGAATCATCTTGATCCGGATTCGACGATTCAACATAATTTATGGTAAAACCAACAAACAAAAACGACAAAACGCGTATTATTGTTTGTCAGCAGTGAAAAGTGAAAGTTTGATGACAAAAAAAAATGCTTAAGTTAATTTGTTTTGTGAACGAATAGAAACCCAATTAGCGTGTCTAGTTTATTTAGATCAGTGGTGTGCGTGGTTCGTTAATGAATGGAATACATTTTACTACAAATTCCGGTTTTCATTTAATTAAATATTTACTAACATTATACATATATAAAAGCCAAGTTTGAAAAGAATTTGTCATCAATAATCATTTTGTCAATCAAACTAGCATTCAAATTCTTGATATTTTATTACTTTTAAATACTTTTACTCAGATACTTAATTAGAATCAATTTTTTTTAAATATTACCAATTTTCATTTCAAACTTCATTCAAATTTCGCTAAATTTGAAATCATTCAAATTTAATATTTTGAGTTCCTTAATTTATTAGTTACCAATCAAATTTGATGTAAATAAATAAATGTTTAAAAAATTTGAAACAGTTCAATGAGTTTCCAATTTTTGTTTGTAAGTGTTTTCAAACTTAAAATAATTTCAATCTCAATTCGTTGTGAAATAAGTTTGAATGACATTTTCCAAAATTTAATTTAATTGAACTTACTGCCACAAACAATATTTTTAATGTACGGCAAGTTAATAGGAAATTCAGAAAAGGGTAAAAGTCGGTTCAAACCCCATTTCAAACTCGATCGAAATTGCCGTCAAATTATTTCATTCAATTCTATTTTTCAAAATTGTCAAATTTCAATACATCCAATAGATTTATTGAATTCGCCAGTCTATCGAAATTAAATTTGCTGTATGCCTATCACATTTCAACTTATCGAACTACGGTTGAAATGAACCGTTGAATGAATTCACGAATCTATCAAATTCACCAATCAATCGAACTCAATATAAGAAATATTGGACCTGTGAAATTCACCAGCCTAACGAATTTCGTTCAATCAAAGTCGCCAATTTATCGAATTCCTCAATCAACGAATTTCAATATACCGATTTTATATTAATTGATCTTTCAAATTTCAACCAGCATATTTTCCTCAATAAATCGAATTTTAATAAAGAACATTGTAAAATCTATCGAAATCGCCAATCTATCGGATTTATCAATCCATAAAATTTCGGCCTATAGAATTTCAATTTTTCCAATTCTCCAATTTATCGAATGTCACTAACACACATAATTTGTCAAATTCGACAATTTATCGAATTTACCATTTTTCAAATTCACCAGTCTCTTCACTTTTAATATATCGAATCATCCAACGTTTTGTATTTCGATCTATAGAATTCACCAATCTATCGAATTTCCTAAAATACCGTCTTATGATTTATCAAATTCACAAATCTGTTGACCATTTTCATTGAATCGAAGTCACCGAATATCAATCTATCAAATATACGATCTTACCAACCCATCAAATTTCAATATTTCGTGATCGCCTAAAATTCGATATTTTGGTAAATTCAATGGATTTGATTTACATAGATATTTTCGTGAATTACGAAAGCTTGGTGAATTCAGGGTATTTCAAATGCTGACATAATTTAACGAATTCTGAGCCAGAGAACCTCGGTCGCTAGAAATTACTCTATTAAAGGAGTATGCTAAAGTATGACTGGTGTGATCCTCCTACAAGGGTTAGCGTTAGATTAACAGCCCAACTTGTAAAGCCTGATTGGTACAAAGTAACAGAGATGTAAGAAATTAATATAGAGAGGAATTTTGAAAATCCAATCATAAATACATTTATATCGAATAATGATACAATATACAGAATTCTGAAATGATTTATTGAATTCTAACAGCTAATACAGACTTTTACAACAAATTCTGAGATTATAATCAAATCTTCACATCATACATGAAATTCTTACAGACAATTCGAATTTTGTAAAGACTTCAGATATATTAAATTCTGACATTATAGAGAGGTCGAATTCTGACGGTATATGGCGGATTTTGATATGATATAATAAATTCTTACTTGATATATTTTTCCACGATTCTAACATGAGAATTCGGATGTGATAATATGTCGTAATCTGAGGTAATATATCAAATTCTGCCATTTACAGAAATCTGACATGTTATTTAAAACACTGACATGCTCTTTTGAATTATAACGTGACATATAAAATTCGGATATGTCGAATTCTGTGACAATTTCTGACATTTTCTGACAGAATATGACGATTTGAATAAGATGTGAGCAATTTGTATATGTTATGTCGAATTCTGAGATGGTTTGTCGAATTTGTATAAGATATTTCGAATTCTTACATGATGTAAAGTATTCGAATGTGATACGTCGAATTATGGGGCCATATAACGAACTCTGACATAATATATCGAATTCTACATTTACAGTCTTCAAAATATGCTCCTTTTGAGCCAATAGAAGCATGCCATCCAATTTTTTCATAAATATCTTATAGGCCTCGGCCGGGATGGCCTTTAGTTCATCCAGCGAATTTCTTTTTATGGCTTCAATCGACTCATGACGCGTTCCCCGGAGCAGACATTTGAGTTTTGGAAACAGGAAAAAGTTACAGCGAGCCAAATCTGGTGAGTACGGTGGCTGAGCGATAACTTTTGTTTCGTGTTTGGCCAGCCAAAAGTTTAGTCACAATCAGGTTAGAATGTGACGGCGTATTGTGCCAAAATGTGTCGGTCCATAAGAGATTTTGAGGGCCTTTGATATCTCTGTAATACCAACACTGCGATTATCAAGCACAATTTTCTCCATGCAATGGAAGTTTATGATCGAAGTTTCAATTATTTAAATTAAACGACTGTAAACATTTTCCTAAACCACCGAGATATTCCTAAAAAACTACAACAACAACTAAAAATTTCAGAGTATTAGTAAAACTGCGAACCAGCGAATAAATTACAAACTACGCAATAAGAAATCATATTTTTTTTTTTATTCATTGCAATTTGTAAGCTGAAGTAGAATTATAAGTAAAAAATATAACACAAGAGAATTATCGTATATCGAGTTTCCCGGAATTATCATGGAGTTCCTAAACACCGGCCATTCTAAGGGAAACTTATTTTGAGTAGGTCATGATCTGCTCTAACAGAAAATAAATTAAATTTAAAAAATTCTGTGGTCCCAGGCACTTAGAAAATTATCATATATCGAGTTTTCCGGAATATTCCTGGAGTTCCTAAACACCGCCCATTCTAAGGGAAACTTATTTTATTCATGATCTGCTCTAACAGAAAATAAATCAAATTT
Organism: Tipula helvola; assembly: GCA_963556165.1. NCBI lineage: Eukaryota > Metazoa > Arthropoda > Insecta > Diptera > Tipulidae > Tipula > Tipula helvola. The sequence continues at coordinate 326,769,872 of OY744483.1, read as the reverse complement.
AAAAAATTCTGTGGTCCCAGGCACTTAGGATTGACGATTTTTGAATATTCTGTAGAGACTTATCGTATATCGAGTTTCCCGAAATTTTCCTGGTGTTTAGCAGCCATTCTAAGAGAAACTTATTTTGAGTAGGTCATGATCTGCTCTAACTGAAAATAAATCAAATTTAAAAAATTCTGTGGTCCCAGGCACTTAGGATTGACGATTTTTGAATATTCTGTAGAGACTTATCGTATATCGAGTTTCCCGAAATTTTCCTGGTGTTTAGCAGCCATTCTAAGAGAAACTTATTTTGAGTAGGTCATGATCTGCTCTAACTGAAAATAAATCAAATTTAAAAAATTCTGTGGTCCCAGGTACTTAGGATTGACAATTTATGAATATTCTGTAGAGAATTATCGTATATCGAGTTTCCCGGAATTTTCCTGGAGTTCCTAAACACCAGCCATTCTAAGGGAAACTTATTTTGAGTAGGTCATGATCTGCTCTAACAGAAAATAAATCAAATTTAAAAAATTCTTTGGTCCCAGGTACTTAGGATTGACGATTTTTGAATATTCTGTAGAGAATTATCGTATATCGAGTTTCCCGGAATTTTCCTGGAGTTCCTAAACACCGGCCATTCTAAAGGAAACTTATTTTGAGTAGGTCACGATCTGTCTAGCAGAAAATAAATCAAATTTAAAAAATTCTGTGGTCCCAGGCACTTAGGATTGACGATTTTTGAATATTCTGTAGGGAATTATCGTATATCGAGTTTCCCGGAATTTTCCTGGAGTTCCTAAACACCGGCCATTCTAAGAGAAACTTATTTTGAGTATGTCATGATCTGCTCTAACAGAAAATAAATCAAATTTAAAAAATCCTGTGATCCCAGCCACTTAGGATTGACGATTTATGAATATTCTGTAGAGAATTGTCGTATATCGAGTTTCCCGGAATTTTCCTGGAGTTCCTAAACACCAGCCATTATAAAGGAAACTTATTTTGAGTAGGTCATGATCTGCTCTAACAGAAAATAAATCAAATTTAAAAAATTCTTTGGTCCCAGGTACTTAGGATTGACGATTTTTGAATATTCTGTAGAGAATTATCGTATATCGAGTTTCCCGGAATTTTCCTGGAGTTCCTAAACACCGGCCATTCTAAAGGAAACTTATTTTGAGTAGGTCATGATCTGCTCTAACAGAAAATAAAAAATTTAAAAAATTCTGTGGTCCCAAACACTTAGCATTGGCGATTTTTGAATATTCTGTAGAGAATTATCGTATATCGAATTTCCCAGAATTTTCCTGGAGTTCCTAAACACCGGCCATTCTAAGGGAAACTTATTTTGAGTAAGTCATGATCTGCTCTAACTGAAAATAAATCAAATTTAAAAAATTCTTTGGTCCCAGGTACTTAGGATTGACGATTTATGAATATTTTGTAGGGAATTATCGTATATCGAGTTTCCCGGAATTTTCCTGGAGTTCCTAAACACCGGCCATTCTAAGAGAAACTTATTTTGAGTAGGTCACGATCTGTCTAGCAGAAAATAAATCAAATTTAAAAAATTCTGTGGTCCCAGGCACTTAGGATTGACGATTTTTGAATATTCTGTAGGGAATTATCGTATATCGAGTTTCCCGGAATTTTCCTGGAGTTCCTAAACACCGGCCATTCTAAGAGAAACTTATTTTGAGTATGTCATGATCTGCTCTAACAGAAAATAAATCAAATTTAAAAAATCCTGTGATCCCAGCCACTTAGGATTGACGATTTATGAATATTCTGTAGAGAATTGTCGTATATCGAGTTTCCCGGAATTTTCCTGGAGTTCCTAAACACCGGCCATGAAAACTTATTTTGAGTAGGTCATGATCTGCTCTAACTGAAAATAAATCAAATTTAAAAAATTCTGTGGTCCCAGGCACTTAGGATTGACGATTTTTGAATATTCTGTAGGGAATTATCGTATATCGAGTTTCCTGGAATTTTCCTGGAGTTCCTAAACACCGGCCATTCTAAGAGAAACTTATTTTGAGTAGGTCATGATCTGTTCTAACAGAAAATAAATCAAATTTAAAAAATTCTGTGGTCCCAGGTACTTAGGATTGACGATTTATGAATATTCTGTAGAGACTTATCGTATATCGAGTTTCCCGTAATTTTCCTGGAGTTTTCAAACACCGGCCATTCTAAGGGAAACTTATTTTGAGTAGATCATGATCTGCTCTAACAGAAAATAAATCAAATTTAAAAAATTCTGTGATCCCAGCCACTTAGGATTGACGATTTATGAATATTCTGTAGAAAATTATCGTATATCGAGTTTCCCGGAATTTTCCTGGAGTTCCCAAACACCGGCCATGCTAAGGAAAACTTATTTTGAGTAGGTCATGATCTGCTCTAACAGAAAATAAATCAAATTTAAAAAATTCTGTGGTCCCAGGCACTTAGGATTGACGATTTTTGAATATTCTGTAGGGAATTATCGTATATCGAGTTTCCCGGAATTTTCCTGGTGTTTAGCAGCCATTCTAAGAGAAACTTATTTTGAGTAGGTCATAATCTGCTCTAACTGAAAATAAATCAAATTTAAAAAATTCTGTGGTCCCAGGTACTTAGGATTGACGATTTATGAATATTCTGTAGAGAATTATCGTATATCGAGTTTCCCGGAATTTTCCTGGAGTTCCTAAACACCAGCCATTCTAAGGGAAACTTATTTTGAGTAGGTCATGATCTGCTCTAATAGATAATAAATCAAATTTAAAAAATTCTATGAATTCTTAGCATTTGTAAATTAATTGCTGCATTAGGAGGAAAACCGAAATTTATAAGGACTATCACAAACAAGCTTTTTATGGATGGGGCAATAATACAAATTGATAAGCGTGGGAAGCATGAAAATAACTGTAAGTGTGCCGATGAAATTGTAAATGAGATCAAAACTCATATATCTCAATTTCTGGCATACGAGAGTCACTACACTCGGCGTGATTCTGCTAAAAAATATCTTAATAGTGACTTAAATTTATTGCTTATGTATACACTATATACAGAGTGCCATAGTAAACCAGTTACAATTTCGAAATATGCTTCTGTATTCAAAGGAATGAATTTAAAATTCAAAACACCTAAAATGAACTTTTGCTAATATTAAAATGTAAAATAGAGGTAGCTGGAAAAAACGAAATAGAGCAACTTATAAACTAGCAGAAACAACATCACGATGACGCTGATATGTCTTACAAAATGGAGGAGCTAGATAAATCATTGGCCAAAAGTGACGCATCGAAAATGGTTTGCACATAAAAACATCGTTATCGTTCTACAAGAGACAATTATGGACGTATAACCTTATACGGTACACCAGTGTATTTCAAACAAACCACATTATTTTATGTGGAATGAAACCGCACTGCAAAGCGAGGTGGTAATGATATAGCATCATGTTTGTTTTCATTTTTGAACTCTTATGTATTCTTTTGTTTATTAGAAATGATTTTTTTTTTTAATTGCTTTAATACATTGTTATTTAGTAATAAATAACTATTACAATACTGTATGAAAAATAGAAAACTTGAAAATTTCGTGACGAAAATTTGATCAAAATTACAATTTTTTTACGCCCATATTAATTTGCCTACACACTTTGGAAATGTTGCAAGCCAATTTGCGATACATGTGCCGTTGAATTATAATTTTCACCTAATATACCTGTTGAGTCGTATATTTGTTTCAAATGGTTTTCCTACTCTGGCAACTCACTAAGTTTATTCATTTTAGGAGTATACACAGTGGGCTGTGAGTTAGAATGTGATAACAAATTAAATGGATTTCCTTTATTTGATGCAATATCATTCTCCGTAGAAAATAGCCGCATGAGCACAAAGGAACAAAAATAATTAAACCTTATCGTTGATCAGCAATTCAAAGCAGAAGAAGTACGAATTGCAACAGAATTTCCAAATTCATCAAGATTAACTACAAACTTAACAATACCCCCTTCAGAAATACAGAGCATTTTCCAATAATCATTTGGCATCCTACTCAAGCGCTTGCCTGTTATATATTAACAGGTGGTTTGGCTTCTAAAATCATATCCAAACTTCAAAAATTAAAATTGCAAGACACTTACCATTTCTAATGCGATTATTGTGATTCCAATCTAAAAAATAACATCAAAATATTAAATTACTGTTTAATACACATTATTGTTAAACTTCTATACACATACCATACAAATTAATCCTTTTTTGTTCTATTTCTAAATCACAATCACACAAATTCACAAACATTTACCTAATTTCACAATTAAAACTAATAAATTTATTTGGTGTTCAATGCACATTGCACATCACGATTATTCAAATTACTAAACAAGACTGAACACGTTATTATCATCGGCTGAAAACAAGATCTTTATAGCTGTAAATACTCAAAAAATTGTTTGATAGTAAACAAATATTGTTGAACATTAAACAAAAAAACAAGTTTGTGATTAAAGTATGTACCACATTTCCACCGTACATTTATCTAATACAAATACATGCAATTTTAATGAAAACTTTGTATTTAAGCATAATTACATATAAAGCTCTAACTTCTGTACCAAATGGTTCTAGGAAGTCGTATTACACAAAGGTTTGATATGCCCAATAAAAACTTTCGGAAAAACCCCGGAACGGTTAGGATTTCGATTTTAACTTTTTTTTATATTAAATGGGTTACGATTCCGGTTCAGTTCGACTTCAAATATCTGGCCAAGTGGAATGTTTCGAGGCGTATTGCACCGATGACGCATATTGGAATCTTTATGTAAAGCTTGATAAAATTCTCATTATTTTAGAGGTCGTCTAATTCGAAGAATTTAGGAAACAATCCATTAAATCTTTCTAAGGCTGCGGTCGAATTCTCGGGTAAATCATTTACTACGGTAAATGTAGATTTTTAATGTTCCTTTTTTGCTAAATTACGAATTTTTTCTGTTTTTTACTCGTTCAATTGATATAACAATAAAGAATAAAGTATCCAAACGTGAAACAGTTACGTTTTTTTATTTCGTTTACCCACCATCAAAAAAAGGTAAATGCATTTACCGAATTTTTCGGATTTACTCGAGAATTCGACCACAGCCTAAATATGAGAATATGCACTTCGAGCAATAGCATATGATTAACGCACAGGCAAACTAGGCACATTCCTAGGGCCTGTGAATTCTAGCGGCCCGTTAATTACATACACATTTTATACCGGTTTCATAAACTTCTTCTGTTCTTCTATTTTAACGGTACTCGATTTAATTTTTTTTTTTGATTTTGCACAATGAAAAATGCGGCACTATTTTTATTTACATGGTGAACTTTTGTAAACCAAATAACTCGTTTTTTTAACACATTCCAAAGAATACAATATTGCTTCATTAGACTTTTGAAAACGTTCAAATTACCATTCTGCCACTTCAGATCGCTGATTAAAGATTTTATGGCTGGATATAAAAACAAATATCAAAGTTTAATCACGATTTTTTTCAATCCTTAGCCAAATTTAGAAACATTACTTTAAAGTAAAAGGAGAGCTTTGAACCGAGGAATAAACGGAATCGTTTGGGTGGTGTGAAGATTATGACAAATTGGCAAAAAACCTTACAATAGCCAAAAGTGTAGCAGCATATTACATTTTTCGCAAAATTTGATAATAATAATGATTTTGTCGTTTATTATCTGGATAAGCCTTGGTGTTCAGTAGGATTTCATGAATATTTGTGCTAAACGATATTTTTGCGCGACCCTCAGGCGCTGAGATTTTTATTTTAACAAATTTCTCATATCAAAAAAATGTGTAGCTGGAGTTTGATGGCCATTGACAGATAATCGCAGAGATAGGTACGCAGATCTGACTATGGCTTGATGTTTAGTAGGATTTCATGAATATTTGCAGATACTTACCAAACGCGGATTACCACCCAGAAATCTCGTTGAATTTATTTAAATACAATTGCAGATACTCTGTAGATTAAAAATCGCGGATTACCGAAGTAATCCTACTGAACACCAAGGCATAGTCAGATCTGCGTACCTATCTCTGCGATTACTTGTCAATGGCCATCAAACTCCAGGTACACATTTTTTTGATATAGGGAAATTTGATAAAATAAAAATCTCAGCCACTGAGGGTCGCGCAAAAATATCGTTTAGCATAAATATTCATGAAATCCTACTGAACACCAAGGTATAGTCAGATCTGCGTACTTATTTCTACGAATGCTTGTTAATGGCCATCAAACTTCACCTACACTTTTTAGTGAATATACTCCACTGTTTTCAGGTTTTTTTTTTTTTTTGGTAATCGTTTGCTGCTCTCGAAAAATGTTTGTTCTATCAATATTTCATTGTTGAAATTGAACATCCCTGTTCAGATGTCTCTTTATGAATTATGTTTTTTGGTGCATATAGTAAATAAGTAATTCTCTTGTCTTTTAAAACCTGCATCAACGTATTGTGCATCTTAATTAAAAGTTATCTGCAATGAACTGCTGCAAAATAGGTAACTTTGCAAGTTGCAACAGGTTATGGTCCCATATGATATTGGCTTGTAATATTTCGTTCTAAGAGTAATATAAAAACTTTATAAAATCGTATAAATCTCTCGTTTTAAATTCGGGTCTTGGAGTGTTCAAAATATCGTCGAGTACATTATCTCCTATTGTAAAGTTGAAGGGCGCGAGAACTATGAAACGTGGAAGCTTGCTTTTCGTGCTTTTCTGGAAATGGAAAATTTCGCACTTGTTATAGCATCAGCAATATTGATTCTTGATATTTTCGCTCTCCAATTGATTGTACCGAGCTACTCGCATGCTTTAATGTATACGCTCCTGAACGTCATTTGCGTTCACATGGTAGATTCGGGTCTTTCCGGAATAAATCATGAGAGCATCACGTATGTTTAATTCAGTGTTTGGAGCTATTGTCTTTCACATGTCAAGAGACTAGTTTAAGAAAATTTTATTAAAGTTTTTATGTAGTAAGAACTAAATATTTAGCCGTGTTCTGTTTATCTTTAAACCCTTTTCGTTTTTCTTAATTAATAAAATATAACAATTTTTGCCTCTTTTCAATGAAAGCCTAGGCGTTCTTTACAGGGAAGACTGTATAAATTGATTGTTTGTAAACACAATTTGTAACCACAATTTGATGAGGAACACTCCGCCTTGAAAAAATCGCAGCGGGAGTACCACAAGGCAGCATTTTGGGACCAATTTTGTATCTACTGTATACAAGAGACCTACCGGCACAAACAGAAGAAACTATTGCAACTTTTGCTGATGATACAGCTATCATGACAATTGGAGATAATGTTAAAGATACAAACAGCAAACTACAAAGAATCACTAATGAGGTTTCTAACCAAATAAAATTCTGGCGTAGGGAACTCAATGAAACGAAATCCGTTTACATCTAATTTACTGATCGAAAGGTAAACTGGATATCAATAGAAATTATTTTGGTCAGAACGCTAATTTGAAGTGGAAAGAATACGTGAAAAAGTAAAAGGAAGAACTTAACTTTAGATTTAGAAGGCTTATTGGGCGAAACTCAGTGTTACCTTGTCATATCCGAATATATGAGATGTCACGACGTTTATTTTCTGTGCATTGGGTTGCGCATCATGTTTGTTGAGAATGATATTTGTTCATCCTCCTAGATTTTGATTCATTCTTGTGATAGTGGTTCCACCATGCAGATGTAATTATACCGTTGTGTAATAAAGTTTAATGAAGCCAATAAAAAAAGCGTACAATTTATTTAAGAGATCAATAGGTATAGGTAGTACTGATGGTGGCAAAGCATTGCGTTCATATCCATATTCCTATCAGTTAGGTGAAAATTTACTAAACATTTTTTAACTGAATTGTAAAGAAGTAATCAAATACAAGCAGGCTTATTTTTAATCAATGTACGTTAAAAAATTTCTTTAATTTAAAATTTTGCTCAATTTATTTTGTTACAGCAATAGCCCAATTAATTATAATTTGATTTTGATTTGATCAAAACTAATATACCGCCATTCAAATTTAATTCAATTTTCTAACGGTTTCAAGTTAGATTCTTTGAACATTATCGCTTATTGATACAACTAGTTCTAATTCAATACAAAATAAATATTGTGACAAAAAATTTGCTCAATTCGTATTTTTGCAATACATTCGAAAACATTTTCCCAAAATCTAATTTCAAAATGTGAAACAATTTTAAATTTTTAGGAAAAGATAAAACAAAATTTATTGAATTGAAATAATTTTCGGCCTGTGCCATAATTTCGAATTTTGAATTTTGAATTTCGAGAATTTCGTAAAATACATTTTTAAAATTTGAAAATGTAGCCATCGAATTTCGAATTTTTGCGAATCAAGTTGTTACCATACCTCTGATATTTAAATCGTAATATTTTGAAATACCGATTTCTTTTAAACGAGCAAGTATGTGCGTGCGATAAACAAATAAACAAAATTCCCCACATTTTTTTCAATGAGCTTCTTGTATGTGTTCTCTCCACTTATTCTCCAAAATAAAGTATTATTTAGTTTAACTGTGGCCATTGTTGTGTGTTATCGCATAAATAATGAGTGATGAAAGTATCTACGAAAATGCTAAAAAATATGAAAAGGTTAATGTAAGTACCTAGCTATGTACATTAATGTTATAAAAATAAATGGCCATTTCTTTGTTATAATTTTTAGATGAATTCATCGCCACCATCATATCAAGAAGCAATTAAAATGCCGGCATCTCAAATATTATTGACAGCGCCATCAACAAATAATATTTCGGAATTTGGTGGCAACAATGAAGGAATACGTAATATTCCACAAAATACACAGCTATATAATACACAAAACTACTATCCAGTAATTTTACCAAATGGACAGACCGATCTTGAAATACAACAAGAGCCTCCTAATAATAATATCAAACGTACACTAGGTATTACGTCATTCGGTGCGTTTTGCATCGTGATCTTGGTAAAATTTGTATTGCGTGCAATTCTTCGCCAATCGAAAGATCGCTACTAGTTTGATATGATTTTACCGAAATTTAATTTAATTTATCTGAAATATTAATGATAGTTATCAATCAAATTTGGAAGCCACTCCAAATATTATATTAACCAGCAAATTTAGAATTTTTTTTTTTCAATTTATTATAATGATTTGTTTAATTTAGATAAACGTCAATGGTTTTGCCAAATATAAAACTTTTTTGCTCAATTTTTTAAACCTAATAATGTATATGAAGTTTATGATTCCTGGAAATTAATAGATTTAGTTAGTTGCTCAAAATTTATTTAGATGCAATATTATTATGTAACTTGTAGATCTTGATCGAGTTTAATAGAAACTAATTAAATTTAGACAATAATATGCGTACTTATTAATCATTATGTAAATTGTATAATATCTGTTTATAGCAATTTTTGAAAAATGTGTTACATTATTTTAGCTCAATGTTTGCATATTAACTTTGTCACGATAACATCTTAATTAAATGTAAAATGTAGTAGTTTAAGTAAATGTAATAGTTTAATTGGTCTACTGTGTGTACTGGTCTAATATAGTCTCCGCAATAAAATGGCCAACATGTCAGTGATAAGCTATTCTGTTTAACAATAAAACTTATCAGGCTTGGTGCTATAAACATGATAAATTTTAAAATTTTCTCAAAAGCTAAATACTTTTGCTCAATATTATTTTATTTCTCCTTTGGTAAAAAAATAAAAATAAAAATGTAAACTCGCAATTATTTTTTATTTTATATTGAGCTACAATTTCTGAAGATCCCAATATTTTAATTGTTAACTTTTACGAATTTATTATAGACCGAATGAAATTATTTTGTAAAGTTGCTCAATATTGATTTTATGTGAGCAGCGAAATACATGAGGTAGTTGCTCAAAATTTATTTAGATTTAATATTTTTGTATCCCTGAAGCTGGATAAATTGTTTAGGCAGATGAAAATTTTCAGCCAACATAAAAATGTATTATTTGCTCCGAATTGGTCCGAGATCGTTTTAGAAATTGATCGCTTTAGAATATTGTTTTTTTGAACTTCTAACATTTAAATTCATACAAGCCTGTAAGTAAAAAGAAAAAAGTTTTTGCATTGTGAATGCTCTGTATGTGCGATAATCAATAAACATAATTCCCCCAATTTTGTTCAATGATTTTCTTTTGTGGGCATTCTCCATTTATTCATTCGCCCAAATCAATTGTTATTCAGTTTAAATAAGGTCGTTGTTGTGTGCGCTGCATATAGCGTTATCGGAAATTTTAGAATAAATAATGTAAGTACACCTACATTAATGTAGATAACATTTTTGTTGAATCAACAATTTATATTTTGCATATACAAACAAAATAAAATCAATACAATAAAAATGGCCATTTCTTTGTTATAATTTATAGATGAATTCATCGCCACCATCATATCAAGAGGTAACTGAAATGCCGCCGAATCAACAACTAATAGAACTATTAGTGACGGCACCACAAGAAAAAAATATTCCCGAACGAAGAGAATTTTGCGGCAACAATGTAGAAGTACATAATCCAGCAATTTTACCAAATAAACCAACCGATCTTGAAATACAACAAGAGCCTCCTAATAAGAATATCAAAAGTATAAAACAGGTGTTCGCAGGTCTATCGTGCTGCGTGTTGTTATTCAAATTTGCATTGTATCCAATGATTCGCAAGGCCCTGCGAGATAGTTATTAGTTTGAACCGAGTTTAAAATGAATTTACCGAAATTTAATTTAATTTATAAGAAAAGCCGATCCAATGATAGCTATCATTCAAATTTTTAAACTCAAATCAAATTTGACTCAAATATGGTTAGAATTTACTTGTATTTTTATTGTGTCAAATTCTATCAAATGTAAGGTAAGTTTGTAATTTTTCAAAATCCGTTGAACCGGACATTTCAATCATCATCAATAAAAATTTCTTAATATTCATAAATAGTTCAAAATCGGCTCAAATTAAAATTCAAATTCAAACCAAAATTTGATTAGAGTTGAACATTTTTTTTTAGTTTCTAAAATTGTAATCCAGTTTAGCATTCCGTAATAATTTCTTTGATTTTAATAAACGTAAAAGATTTTGCCAAATTTTAAACATTTTTGCTCAATTTGTTAAAGTTAATGTGAAGCTTACAATTCCTGAAAATATTCGAAAAGGTAGGTATTAGTAGTTAGCTCAAAATTGTAAAGCCTGATACCATTAATCTGGTGTCAATCAACATGATTGCTTCAGCAGCCAGATATTCAGGTATATTCCCAAAATATTAACTTTGGGAACATTTAGCGCTAAATATATGGGTTATTCCGTATTTTTAATAATTTCTGAAGTGATGAGAAGCAAATTGTTGCCCATTGTCCGTCACAATAGTTTCTGCGACATCGCACATCAGAAAGATCTTATTTTCCAAAAATTTGGTGACTACAAAGCGGTAGCTTATTGAACAGAAAGTCTAAATAAACCCTCTGCCAAGGTCTAAAAGTAATTGGAAGCGAGCTAAGAGGGGGTCGTTTGGAGATTTAATATATTGTGACGATTTTGGCTATCAATTTCAACTAAAATTTTTGAATGGCCAAATATTAATTTATCGTCGAGGTGAACCAAGCCCGCGATATCAAACTTCTTTAAAATGAATAAATTTTATTCGGATTTAATTCACTTTTCAAAAGCTTGCCGTCTTGGGCTCAATACATACAGAAAACTAATCAAATAAATTCGATCGAACCAAATTCATGTCTATCGGCGAAGTTTAATTTAGGCTAAGATACGCCAACAATTTCAAATTTTCAACTAGATATTTGCGTTCGGTTAGATACTTTAAGTTTCATTTCTGTCGTGGATCCCGAGGCTCACGCAATTTTTTTTTATTAAAGCAAGCAGTGTTTTTTAGAACGGGCGCAGTTGTGAGAGCTAATTAAAGTTTATTGAAAGAGAGTTTCTCGCTTGTTCTGACCAGATGAATTTTTGGAAGGAATAGGAATAGTGTACCACACACAAATATTTAAAAATCTCCTTACCTGGAGTACTCTGCAATGGCTCTTACCTTATCTGGATTGGGTCGCAAAGTGTATATGGTGGTTTCAATGAAAAAATGGTGTGGGATCACCCTATAACCGATACAAGGCTTGAGGTGCATTCCCGAGTCCAAGAATGGCATAGCGGTAAAATCGTAAAGCGATCGTCCTGACACGGTAAAAGCAATTTCTCCAGAACACTGCCAGAACAGTGAAGTTACTTGTGCTTCAGCCGGAAATAAAAATCTGGCTCGGTATTCGTCGCTTAGTCCATTGTACTTGGCCTGGGGACACTAGAGCTGGTTGCTGGAATTAATAATTTCCAGATATCCTCATTGCTAACTGTGGGTTTCCTGGTCTCCAATTACATTTAACACAATAAGACTTGGTATCTGGAAAAAGGTGACCACTATTCCAGAAGACTACTTGAGACGTGCTATTGAGTGGTCCACAGCGAACGTCTGGGTGTTACAAATATTCTCGATATTTTGTATCTGAGGTTGAGGCTTATAATATCCTGGTATGGAAAAGTTGAAAACGTATATACCGATTGTATAGAGTATTCATGTTATAAAAATTATTTGGCCAACCGACATTCATATTTGTACAATGCGGAGGCAGCCCCATTGAGTGGTTTACTTCCGGCTGTTGCGGATGACTTAGTTACAGTTCCACTAATCAAGGCTACTTGAGAGTTTGCTAGTGGCATCCATTCAACAGGTACGAATGAATTTGGTTGAAGTATGTTGCGACACAACTAAGGAGATTGCTCAATATGATTAAACATTTATTTTAACAATGAAGGTTGCTCAAAATGTAAATGAAGCTTAAAATTTGTTGGGAATATTAAAAACGCACGTATTACTAATAGCGCAGGTATTACTAATTCCTATATTTAATTTTTTCTAAAATGTTTGGCATTTTTGCTCAATTAATATTATTTTATATCCTCTTCTCGCGCTCAGCTACACTTCTTTCAAATTGTAAAATGTTAATCAAATATTTGTAATTTTAAACATCCCATTCTCTAATTCGTAACGTTAATATTTTGACTGCATAATAAATATTTTGTGTAATGGCTCAATTTTATTGAACCGAAACTCATAATCAACATTTATTGATAACGTTACATTTTTGGTTAGATTTTAACCAAAAAAAATGTAATTATTTTAGTTTTTTGAATTTTGAGCAACAATTCCTAAAAATTAAATAAAAACCTACTCAAATAGTTATTAACAATAAACTGTTACATTCAACTGGTTTTGGTTATCTCATTTTAAAAATTTGTTTGTTGAGTCTAATATCAGCGTTGTTTGTTCAGTCTAGTATAGCAATTTTTGAGATATTTATTACCTTGAAATAGAATTTATAGCTCAAAAATTAGGCAATTGCTCAATGTACTGAACCATAAGTAATCAAATACAAGCAGACTTATTTTAAATTAATATACGTTTAAAATTTTGCTCAATTTATTCTGTTACGAAAATAGCCCAATTAATCAAAACAAATATACCGCCATTCAAATGTTAATTCAATTTTCTAATGTTTCATATTTTATTCAAGTTAGATTCAAGTTACTTTGAACATTATCGCATATTGACACAAAATATATATTGTGACAAAAAATTTGCTCAATTCGTATTTTTGCAATACATTAGAATTAAATTAATTCTAAAATTTTGCTTCCTATAAATGTGACATAGAGCCTTTCCGTTTAACAATCATACTTATCAGGCTCAATGCACTACAGATATGATAGCTCACAATTAAGATTTAATTTTTATAAATTATAAAATTTTTTCAAAAGCTCAATAATTTTGCTCAATATTATTGTTTTTGCCAAAATAAAATGATAAATCAAAAACCAAAAAATGTCCTTCCGTCTGTCTAAAAGTCTTGTTGTCTGTCTGAACCCTTTGGTATCTCGAGAACGGCAATCTGATTCTATGGTCAAAACGAAGAAGTAAAGAGCTCTTTGAAGCTGTAAGTCAAGGGGATCTGGGAATTTTTGATTTAGTTTTTAAGACCATGTTCCAAATAATTCAATGGCCGTATTGGTTTAGAAATTGAGTTTATGGTTGGTTGAAGTTTAATTCAAATTTAGGGAGGCGTTCGGTTGCGGATTTATTTGGGGAGAGTTGCGTCACTATAGGTCACTTAATGATAATTTTCCAATTGTTTAGGCACTTCGAATTTTTTTCTCAAGAAATTTGAAAAATTAAATTATTCACCTGGATCATTAAATTTTCAACAAGCATTAAAATTTCACAACTAACGCAAAAAAAAATTCAAATTATAACGATTCAAAATTTTGATTTAAAATTGAATTACGAGCGTCAGCTATCTAAAACTCGATATTTATTACACAAAAAAAAACAAAATTTATAGAATTCAAGTAATTTTCGGCCTGTGACATAATTTCGAACTAAAAAATCGAATTGTAAAATTTGAAAATCGAATTTCGAATTATTTTGCAAATCAAGTTGTTACCATACCTCTGTAATTTAAATCGTAATATTTTGAAACACCGATTTCTTTTAAACGAGCATGTATGTACGATAAACAATAAACAAAATTCCCCAAAATTTTTTTCAATGAGCTACTTGTATGTGTTCTCTCCACTTATTCTCCCAAATAAAGTATGATTCAGTTTAACTGTGGCCGTTGTTGTGTGCGCTGTACATAGAGTTATCGCATAAGTAATTAGTGATGAAAGTATCTACGACAATGTTAAAAAATATGAAACGGGTAATGTAAGTACATATGTAGGTACATTAATGTTATAAAAATAAATGGCCATATTTTTGTTATAATTCTTAGATGAATTCATCGCCACCATCATATCAAGAAGCAATTAAAATGTCGCAAATATTATTGACAGCGTCATCAACAAAAAATATTCCGGAATTTGGTGGCAACAATGTAGAAATACGTATCTAATATTCCACAAAATACACAGCTATATAATACACAAAACTACTATCCAGTAATTTTACCAAATCAGACCGATCTTGAAATGCAACAAGAGGCTCATAATAAGGATTTCAAACGTCTAAGTATGACGTCAATCGGTGTGTTTTGCATCGTGATCTTTATAAAATATGCATTGTTTGCATTTATGCGCGAATTGAAAAATCGCAACTAAATGCGAAATTGTGATTAGTTTGAATCGAACGAGTTTGATATGATTTAACCGAAATTTATCTGAAAAATTAATTTAACTGAATGATAGTTATCAATCATATTTGGAAGCCACTCCAAATATTATATTAACCAGCAAATTTAGCATTTTTTTCAATTAATTATAATGTTTTATTTAATTTAGATAAACGTCAAAGGTTTTCCCAAATATAGAACATTTTTGCTCAATTTTTTAACTCTAAAATCTATATGAAGCTAACGACTCCTGGATAAATAATCAAAATATTCAAAAAGATAGGTATGGCGGCAAAGCATTGCGTTTACATTCAGCAAATTTTAAAATTGTTGAAAAAGCTTCATATTTTTGCTCAATATTATTTTTTTCCTCTTGTTGGGCCATATAACTAATTGGTAATTGCTCAATTTTAATTTTGTTGAACAACTTGTTTATTGTTCTATATGTCTATTACTCTTTATATAATTAATTTAATTTGGGTTTAAATTTTGAGCAACAATTCAGAAAACTGTCACATTCAACAGTCTTACAGCAAATTTTTCAAAATGTTAAAAGTAATAATTTAAGTAAATGTAATAGTTTAGTTTATACTGGTCTAATATAGTGTTGCTCAAATTTTTTTGTATATAAGTTGTTTTGGGAAAATTTATTCGAATTATTTATGACACCAAAAACTGATCAATAGCAGAAAATATTTTGTGATATTTCCATCCTATTTATTGCTCAATATTTTGTTAAACCACACTTGATGGTTTCAATTAATAATAATTTTGTACAAAAGTGGAAATTGAGCAATTTTAGGCAAAATATTTAGTGTGATGTTTATAATAATTAAATCCTTGCTCAATTTTCTTAACCGGAAGTAACGAAATACAAGTTGACTCATCTTAAATTAATATACGTTCAAAGTTTGGCTAATATTTGAGCTTTCTAGGTAAAAGTGTATTTGATAAAAGTCAATGATTTTGCTACATAGAACATAATTTGCCCAATTTTTAGGAATTGCAAACATTAAGCCTCTTTCGATATACATAAAGAGTATTAAAAATACATTTAAACTAAATAAATTCTAAAATGTAACTTCTTATAAATTTGCTCAATTCTATTGCTTGTGAAGCTTTCTGGTTATTAATTAAACTTGTTAGGCTTAACATCAATCTACGTCAAATGAAAACGTATAGAGAAACCAAGACAACTCACAATTAATGTTTTGTTATATTGAGCTACAATTTCTGGAGATCCCAAAAATATAATTGTTAACTATGTATAAGTAGTCGCTTTCAACAATACGTTAAACTTTTAAGAATTTATTATAGACAGAATAAAAATACTTTTGTGAAGTTGCTCAAAATCAATTTTATTCAACAAAGAGTTTAGGCAGTTGCTCAAAATTTGTTTACGTTCAATATTTTTGTATAATTACAGAATAAAGCTGAATGAATTGTAGAGGCAGATGCAAATTTTCAGCTAATATTACCAAACAATAAGAATTATTTGCTCAATTTGTTATAATTTGAATTATTAGAATAAACAATTAAGCTAATGGATTAAAATAAAAAATATGTGTTTATCTTTATGTAATTAATTTTGTGTAATAATTTTGGGCACAAATTAAAAAAAATGTTGCTCAGATTGATTTTAACAATAAACTGTAACTCAATTTTACAATATCATTCTGTTCTATCAATATTGCGAAATTTTAATTTACTGTTTGCCATAGCGTATATGAAATTATAAGTTGCTCAAAATTGTAAAATATGTTACACACATATTTAAATGGATACGTTTTCAAAATCTGTGTGCAATTGTTGGAAAAATATTTTTTTTTACATTTATTGCTCAATTTATGTTAATGGCTTCTACAGCCACAACGTATTTACTGGCATCCGTAATTTAAAATTTGATACTCAATATGTCCTTAACGTTAAAAATATTAAAACAAAAATCGGTTTTGGTTCTGCCGCCAAAATTTAACTTCGGTCCAAATGGGTCAAAGTTATTGAAATCCTGTCAAATATTTTATTGGGGTAAAAAACTTTTTTGACATTTCGAAAGCCTTTAAAAAGCCGTTCGCCTGTTCGGATATTTGTCTGTACCGACAGTATCTTGAAAACGGCTTTTTATTTTGCTAATCTCTTTCTTAGATCAAGGCAGAAATTAGAATAGCTTTTGGAAGCTGTACGTCAAGAGGATCAGGTAATTGACATACGAATTTACCCAAAACCATTTGCTTATATTAAACGTTCACTAATTTTTTATAACACATCGATCAATAAGTCCCAGCATCGACCTTCAAAATTGACCCTACCATTATAAATTTGATGATAAGAAAAGGACCATTATCAATTTGCACACCTCGAAGATTAGATCCAGGTAAACCTAATGCTGCAAAAACAGAATTTGAGCACATGGTTTAAATTAGAATTTGTCGACTATCATCGTCAACACTTCAATTTACTTGCGAACAAATACAGTGGTGATCGGCGTCCATGTGGCGATTATCATCGCATAAATACTATAACAACGCCAGACAGGTACCCAATTAGCTTATCTTCATAATTTTTCTTTGTGTTTGAATGGATGTGCGATATTCTCAAACATCGACATGGTGAGAGCAAACCATCACATTGCTATATCGAATCGATTTATTGAATTCGCCAATCTATCGAAATTAAATTTACTGTATGCAGGCCTATTGAATTTCAACTTATTGAGCGACGGTTTAATGAATTCACAAATCTATCAAATTTACCAATCAATCAAACTTAATATAAGAAATTTGGACCTGTTAAATTCACCAGCCTAACGAATTTCGTTCAATCAAAGTCGCCAATTTATCGAATTCCTCAATCAACGAATTTCAATATACCGACTTTATATTAATTGATCTTTCAAATTTTAACCAGCATATTTTCCTCAATAAATCGAATTTTAATCAATGACATTGTAAAATCTATCGAAATCGACAATCTATCGAATTTATCAATCTAGCAAATTTCGACCTATATATCGAATTTCAAAATAAAAAATTTCAGTTTTTCCAATTCTCTAATTTCATCGAATTTCAATTCATAAAACTCACCAATTTATTGAATTTCAATCTGTTGAATTCATCAATCTATCGAATGTCACTAACACACATAATTTGTCAAACTCGACTATCTATCAAATCTACCATTTTTCGAATCTACCAATTTTCGTTGCTATTTGGGTTTTTTGCGAAATTTGGACCCGATAGGTGGCGCTGTTTTTAAGATAGTAGGTGGTAAATTATGAAGCAGACATCGATTATTACGTCCATCCTAAAACTTTTATCGGTGAAATGGATAAAAAATGCAATTATTGGCATGCAAATAAATCCATCCACCGGCGCAGAACTGACCAAAAAAGTTAGTGCTAATGGAAATGTAGATAGAAGTATTAATGCAAATGACATCGGTAATACTGTTATTCTTCCTTCATCATACATTGGCAGTCCGCGTCATATGCAAGAGTATATTAAAGACGCTATAACTTTCGTTGGTCATTACGGAACACCCGATTTATTTATAACATTCACGTGTAATCCAAAATGGAACGATATTGTAAAATTATTAAAGCATGGTCAACAATCGCATGATCGACATGACATTATAGCACGAGTTTTTAAACAAAAGTTAAAATCCTTAATGGATCTCATTACAAAGTATCATGTGTATCGGCAAACGATCGGCTATTTGGCGTTTTTTTCATTTTCAATGCACGAAAGAGATCCGGCAGTAATTCATCTAGCGGTACATCTTCAAAATGGATAACGTGTCTATTTTACAGACCGAAATATTGCACAGTGAGCTGCTATTCCACCAAAAACTACTTTAACAGAATTTTTCAATGTCATGTCAACACATAATTTTCTGTATTCAGAAATGCCTTCCTACTATACGTGGGATAAACAAAATGGGAACATCCTGACATTTTTAAGTAAAATGTTTTAGGCAGAATTTACACCATTCTATTTACGTTTATTATTAATTAATGTTCGAGGACCTACATGATTTTATAATTTAAAAACAGTTAATGGACAGCAACATGAAACATTTCACGCAGCATGTTTGGCTTTGAATTTTTTAGAAGCAGATTTACATTGGGATCCACATTAAACGATGCAGTCATTACCTCATCTCCAAATCAAATACGCCAATTATTCGCCATTATCAATACAATTTGCAGTCCTTCCAATCGAAATGAACTATGGCAAAAATTCAAAAATGCAATGACTGAGGATACTCTTCACACATATTATAAATTATTGCATTAGCCGTTGCTTCGTCAGGAATTGCTGCAACTTTATTAGATGGAAGGAGAACAGCGCATTCAGCATTTAAACTGCCATTAAATATTCAAACTAATGAAAACGCAACATGTAATATAAAAAATAATTCAAACATGTCGCATTATAATTTGGGACGAATGCACAATGGCTCATCAATATTCATTGGAGGCATTGGATCGAACATTAAAAGGTTTCAAGAACAACACAAATATTTTTTGGTGGAACCATAATTTTACTTTCTGGGGATTTCAGACAAACACTACCCGTTATGCCACGATCAACATATGCTGATGAATAAACGCATGCCTTAAATCTTCATCTTTATGGCAAACAGTAATACCAATGAAATTAGGGAATGAAATTGAGACGCTTGAACAGAAAATTTCGCAATTCAATATTAAGGCGTTATGAAAAATTTAATCATTTTCAGACCTTATAAAATATTGGTTTTTTGTACCTCTCACATTTAAATCGCAATGTTGTGAAACACCGATTTCTTTTAAACCATATTTCTTTTTTGTTCGTCAAGTTGAAAATTCATACAAACCTGTAGGTAGAAGGTAAAGGTTTTTGCATTGTGAATGCTCTATATGTGTGTGATAAACCATAAACAAAATTCCCCACATTTTTTTCAATGATCTTCTTGTATGCGCTCTCTCCACTTATTCGCCCAAATCAAGTATTATTCAGTTTAACTGTGGTCGTTGTTGTGTGCATTGTGTATAAAGCGTTATCGGAATTTTTATAATAAGTCATGTAAGTACACCTCCATTAGTGTTATCAAAATAATATTTTTGTTGTATCAACAATTTATTTTTCGTAAATTTGAATACAAACAAAATAAAATCAATACAATAAATGGCCATTTGTTTATTATAATTTATAGATGAATTCATCGCCACCATCATATCAAGAAGCAACTGACATGCCGTATCAACTATTAGTGACGGCACCACAAGAGAAAAATATTCCAGAACGAAGCGAATTTTGCGGCAACAATGTAGAAGTACATAATCCAGTAATTCTACCAAATGGACAAACCGATGTTGAAATACAACAAGAACCTCCTAACAACACATCCAAAAGATCAAAACAGGTGTTAGCCGGTGTATTGTGCTTCGTGTTATTTTTAAAATTTGCATTGTTTTCAGTCATTCGCAGTGCCATCCGAGATGATTCTTAGTTTGAAACGAGTTTAAAACGAATTTACTGAAATTTTTATGTTTAAATTAAATATAAGTATTATATTTGGATTGCAATCAAATTTGATTTAAATGTGGTTAGAATTTACTTGTAATTGTTATTGTGTCAATTTCTATCAAATGTAACGTTAGTTTGTATTTTTTCCAAATTCCGCTGAACCATAAATTGACATTTCAATCATCAATAAAAATTTCTATTGCCATAATTGAACGAAATCCATAAATTGTTCAAAATCGGCTCAAGAAGGATCCTAAAATTGTAATCCAGTTCAGTATTCCATAATAATTTCTTTAATTTTAATAAACGTCAAAGGTTTTGGCAAATTTTAAACATTTTTACTCAATTTGTTAAAGTTATTGTGAAGTTTACGATTCCTGAAAATATTCAAAAAGGTAGGTATTAGTAGTAAGCTCAGAATTGTAACACCTGATACCATTAATCTGGTGTCAATCAAAGTGATTGCTTCAGCAGCCAGATAATCAGGTATATTCCTAAAATATCACCTTGGGGGAATATTTAGCGCTAAATATATGGGTCACTCCGTATTTTTTAATAATTTCTGAATTGTATGAGAAACAAATAATTGCCCATTGTGCGAATTCAAAGCGGTAGCTTGATGAACAGACAGTATAAATAGACCCTCTGCCATGGTCTAAAAGTAGTAGGGAGCGAGCCGATATATTTACAAATCGTAAGATGATGGACCACAAGCGATAGCGTTTCACAAATTCGATAGGAGCAGATGTTAGAGGAGAACGTGCCAACACAAAGGCCATTATTATGTATAAAAATGATTCCTTTGATTAATTTTAAGTTGGCTTTACATATTTAAAGAAGATTCAAAAACACGAGACAAATGCGTCGGGAACACAATTCTAGATGCGGTTTCGGTATACAATATCAAGATTAAACCGACATCAATAAAACACATCTCCAGACATAACACACCAGAGGCTGACTTTTTACAAATTTTCTAATGAATTTTGGAAAATTGAATTTTCCGAGATTTCCCACGGGAAACTTGAACTGAATTTTTTTCCTGCGACAGTATATTGACCTTATCATTAACATCTGTTCGTTCTGTCTTTGAAATGTACTTCGCGATGTAGTGGGCAATATATGCATTTGATCCGCATGGTTGTATGTCCATATTGGCATTCCAGAACTCTAGAAATTGCTGATTATAATTATTAACCCATTTTTCATTCGTTGTTCATTGTAAAGTGCAGAATCGTCCTCCATTTCGAAGAAACTCGTCTGAACTCGGCGGCACTATACGAATTTGTTGGCATGGTTAAACATCAGGATGTCGTGTCTTACAACATCAAGATTTATATTCTCTAAATAGTCGCGATTATCAATTGGAAAGGCACCTGGTTGATTTCTAGTTGCCAAATCATTCGTATAATCCGTCGCCATCAATCATGTTTAGATTTAAAACATTTGTATCCCATTGGCTCGGTGGTAGAATGTTAGCTCGAATTAGTTTTGGCAATACATTGATGTCCAGCATATCCGGAATGAAAGATTTCTTCATTTCTTTGATTCCAGCAGGCACGCATGATTCACGATAAATCATTAATTCATATGTAGGCACTGCGAATTGGAGAATTAATATCTTGGTCATCAGGTTCGTCTGGTCGTTCTGGCTGAACTGGAATAACGCGGATGACATCCTGCCTATTTAATCGCGCAAATCTATTTACTATTACATCATTGTAGAGTGGGCTATTTAAAATAAGCTAATCAAGTGCTTATATCCAAAGTTTCAGTCACTAAAACAATTCCTACATCTGTGCTTGATCAAGGAAGCATTTTGCAAATAATGTTGCATGTCCTTTGAAACCGTATTGATCAAATTTGCCTGGAAATTTGATCACTTTGACATACGGAATGATGCGCTGAAGCAAACGTCGTTCTGGTTCGCAATTTCATCGGAAATATCACCCGGAAACAAGTTATTCCAATATGCCTTGAATGGAGCATGACTCGTTGAGCTCTTCAAGATGTGGCAAGTATGGCTTTGGCGAAATTAAACGATATTTCACTGCCTGATTAGGGAAGCATTTTTCTGGCAGATATCACAGCACTTGTCGCAAAAAATGTTTATAGTTGAGTGAAAATTTGGCATATCAGTTACCCGTCGAGCATAGGTCTTAAGTTAAGATCGTAGTCTTGCTTCACGTTCCTAACTTGTTTCTCTAGATCTTAATTGAATGTGTCTCAATCGATCTGATTCCAGTCGAGAAATATGTGCTTCGGAAGTCTCAATCACTCTTGATTGAGTATGACGAAGTGTGTTACTATAGCAAGGCGAAAGATATGTTCATTAGCTGTCTCGATCGCTCTTGATGCAGCTTGTCGTGCTCTTTGACTTTCAAGGCGAGAGATATGCTCAGGGGATATTTCATTTGTTTTTGCTTGAGCATGGCATTGCGCGTTATTGGCAAGTCGAGAGGAATGTGCGTCCATCGTCTCGATCGATCTTGCTTGAGCCATTCGTTCTTTCACATTTGCGCTTTCGACATTACGCTGCTTTTCGGGAACTTCTTCAGCTTGTTTACGCCGTTTGGCTAATCCTGCAGACTTGCCTACTTCTGATTCCTGTTGAAGCTTCTCTTATCGTGTTTGCTTCTCCTCGCATTGGGTGGCTGTGAGCATTGTAGAAATTGCCACTAATGTACTAAAAGTACAAATTTTCTAATGATTTTAGAGAGAGTGTAAAGAACTGAATATTGTGTTAGATAGCCATAACCGCTTGAGTACTTTAGAGAATACGTTGGAACAGTTCCTTAGTAATATTAGCATTTCGAGAACTGAAAATTTACGAAATGTGGAAAGAATAAATATTGAGTAATGTTGTTGCTTGACGACAAAATGTTCTTAACCCGCTGAAGCCAATCTTCAGGTACCGAAAGTTGCAGTGACTTCAGCATTACTGTTAACAAATTTAAACGAACAGGCATAACTTTTATTGACCATATACACGTTACAACTTCTAAAAGAAAAACTAGCCATCAGACGAAATAAAGATGTTGCCTCGTTAATAAAATTTGTCAAAGATCCAGAGTTGGGGACAAAGGAAATTATGGGTGATGTATTTAGGGATGAGCTCATAATCGGAAATGACCTTCATGTATTAGGAAAATTGGCAGCAAAAAAAGAAGAGCTGAGCATACCTACTTACATACAATGGTATAACTGCAGAATTAAACCGAATTATCGCACTGCGTTTGTAACCAAAACCCTGACACAAGGGAGAGTAAGGTGTTAAGTTTAAAGGGTGGGTTTCCAACGAAAATTAAATTCTTATTGGGCGCATTCAGCTCCGCCAATTTTTGGCAATATGTTGAGAAAAGTCAATGCTGATAGTTTAAATTTTGTTTTTGATGGGAGAATGGAATCCACCAATTGAGTGCGGTTAAATCAATACATCACACTTTCCTCAATTATTTTAAATCTTACTTATTTTATTTTCCTTTCCGTTTCTCGACCTAAAACTTAAATTGGTTTAAATTTTAATATTACATACATATGAGATATAGGATAAAAAACTTGTCTTGTCCTGAATCCCGGGAATCAGAAAATCACAATCCCGTTTCCCGGGGAATTTAAAAGGCCCGGAAATGGGCAAGCCCTATTTTAACCCGTTTAACATTCATATTTACGTGCATAGAAAGTTTTATTACATAATTTTCTAGTCGAGTGTTTTCAACTATGAGACCATCTCTAAGTGTGTCATAATTTACTTTAGAATTTTTTTCACTATGACAGGTCACAGCCACAAGTCTATTTGATTCTGCCAACATATTGAGTGTATCGATTGGATTTTCTTTATGTCTATATTGACGATGTGTTAGTAGCGAGCTCCGATGTAGAGCATCATAAGAAACATTTGAGACTGCTTTTCGAGAGATTAGACAAATTTGATCTCACAACTAAGCCAACCAAATGCATATTTGGCGTCACGTCATTAGATTTCCTCAGTCATACCATTTCTCAAGATAGAATTTTGCCATCAGAAAATCGAGTTAAGGTAATAATTGATATGGGAACGCCTACTTTGTTACGACAAGTCAAAGGTTTTGTAGGAATGGTGAATTACTATACAACAGATTTCCGCCAAATCTCGTAGAACATTTGAGACCGATTCACAAATTAATTGCATGCCTTCGATCACCGAAACGATCTAAATCTAGGGACAAGATAGATTTCACGTGGTCTGATGAATGCAAAACATCTTTCGTCAAAGTAAAAAACTTTTGGCACAAGCAATATTGCTAGCTTTCCAAGTAGATAATGCGTAATTTAATATTACTACTGATGATTCGAATGTTGCAGTCGGTGCTGTTTTACAGCAGTTTAACGAAAATTCTTGGCAGCCTCTTGCCTTCTTTTCTAAGAAACTCAAGCCAGCCGAAACCAGATATTCCGCTTTCGACCGTGAGTTGTTGGCGATCTACCTTGCGATCAAACATTTTAGATATTTTGTGGAAGGTCGGTCAGTCGTAGTTTTTACAGATCATAAACCTCTGATTTATGCTATGAATTCAAAAACCGAAAGAAGTCCGAAGCAGACAAGAAATCTGGAGTATATAGCTCAGTTCACAACGGACATTCGCCATGTAAGTGGCAAAATCAATACAGTCGCAGATTTTCTATCACGAATGAATTATGAACAATCTATAATAAATGTATCGATAGATCCTCAAACGTTCGTAAATTCTCAAAGGCCTGTACAGAGCTGACAGAACTATTGTCACAATTAAAATCGCAACCTGATTCTAAAGTCAAACTAGAACTAGTCGACATACTATTAGCTGAATGCAAACTCTATTGTGAAGTAAGTACAGGTAAAAACCGACCGTACGTCCGAAAAACATTAAGATGAGCAGTATTTAATAAGTTACACGATTTATCTCATCCCGGGATACGTGCCACGAGGAAATTAATTACTGCAAGATATTTTTGGCCAAAGATAAACTTAGATGTTAATCAATGCCCAAAATCATGTATATCATATGGATCTGGTTGGTCCACTTCCACCATCTGACGACAAATGCTTTATTTTGACTATAGTCGATCGATATACTCGATATCCGGAGGCTTTCCCTATTAAATACATTATAGCAGAGACGGTTGGCAAAATGTTCGTTAGTGAATATGTTTCTAGATTCGGTGTCCCCTTGACAATCACAACATACCAAGGTTCACAATTTGAATCAAAGCTGTTTACGCAACTAAGAACAATACTAGGTTTGAACAGAATGCGAACCACTTCATACCATCCACAATTAAACGGGATGGTCGAATAGTTCCATCGTCAATTAAAGGCATCATTAATGGCCCGCTGTAACACTATTCACTGGAGTGAAGAACTTCCAATTATCATGTTAGGGATTAGAGTCACTGTGAAGGATGACCTGAAATGTTCACTCGCGGAAATGGTTTATGGACAAACACTTCAAATTCCTGGCGAATATTTTCCAAATTCAGTAAATCCCGATACCAATTTAGATCAAAATGGGTTTATTAATCGTCTGAGAATACACATGAGGAAACTAAACGCGTGCACAACAATCTGAAGGATTTATTCCTAAATCATTAGATCAATGCTAACATGTATTCGTCAGAGTTGATAAGGTCAAACCTTCCTTACATCCACCTGACGATGGACCTTTCGAAATTTTGAGAAGATTTCGTAAACATTTTGTGATATCTGTCAACGGTAAAAATCAATCAATATCGATTGATCGTTTGAAGCCCGCTTTCGAAATTATGAACAACGGTTTTGTTCGTTAATTTTTTTTTGTTATAAATTATTAATTAATTTCTCTTTAAAGGATTTTTTTGCAAAAAATGTATTTGAGGCATTCTGAAATTTTAATGCCTTTTAGTTTAGTATTTAATAAAATATAAAATAAAAAAGCCAGATTATTTAGTCGGGTCTAAAATGATGCCAGGCGGCTTCAAAGTTGAATTTTGTAGACTTCTAAAAAATATATTTGAGGCAAGCTGAAACTTAGACAGATACATATATATATGTACCTAAAAAAACATAACTTCAAAAAGACAGGTCATTTTGGTGGGACTTTCTACCTGCCAGGTGGTCGAAAATGTACTGAGTTCTTAAGAGCTATTGACATAATTCTACTTTGCACTTTTCTGTTTCGCTTATTCTATTACATCTTGTTATCATCAACACTATTTCTAAAAATGTTGTTCTCGAAACACTGAAAGAAAGTTAAAAAATCGCTGAAGAAGTACTGCAGTCTCATATTGAAGTTACTTACGATTAAGCTATTGCTAAAATTGCGATGCAAATCCAAGGTAGTGAGCAGCCATTATTTGATAACATATTTATTCATTTTGGATCTTTTCATATTATCCTTGCATATTTCAATGCTGTGGACCAATGAATATTGCTGTTGAAGGTGAAAAATAGCAAATGGATCTGTTGATTCATTCCTTTCTGGCAAGCACTTCAATAGTTGTAAACGATTACATCCACTGATGGCAGTTGGATTAGAAATTTTGCATTTTTAATTTTTCTTGAGTTTAATGATCAAAAATTATCTTATGGTGCTTTATTACAAAATAGTGAAGCCTCAAACCTCATATCTTCATATCTTCAACATAAAGAAGCCCATTTGAAGGGAGCTTATAGTAAAAACCCTCAATTTTATGTGCCGTACATAAATCTCGTCAATTATTGTTAGAAGTTAAGCCGCAGTATACGTACAGGCGATATTGATCTATTTAAATTTATTTAACCAAAAATGGCCAATCTTTTCTTTGTCTTTAATCAGCCAAATTATTCACGTTGGTTGGTTAAATATCACGATATTTTAATTAAACTAGAACAAACTCATCCACGATTACAAGAATCCATGAAAAAAAGGTATTTTGGAATCCAAAGAACGGACAAGTCATTCTGTAGACAGCCAATTGATCTGACTCTGGAACAGACAATCAACGCAGATGCTGAATGACGATTAACTGGTGCAGTACATTTTATTAACTTCATCTCTGCTCGGCAGCGATGTTGTAAGAGCCACGAGATTCCATCAACTATTGTATCATATACATATGAGGCTACTTGTCTACGGCAACGGCAACATGTTACAGCTGATTTGGAAAAATATAATTTAAACAAATTCAATTATTTGTCAATGCATTTTCCAAATTTATGAACCCATCCGATACTAGCATCGACCAGCAACGACTTTTCAATATTTCGAGTGGAAAAGCAGCTTTAAATGCAGAACAAGATTTTTTGATAAATATTGAAGAAGTAGGTGCAAAATTACGTGAAATGTTTATTTCTGAAACGAATCTGCTGATAGGTTCGAAATTTCAAAGGTAAAAATTATGAATTTTTTTGCTTATATATTGAAAAAAAAACTGTTGAAACAGGTAATTAAGGTTCAAGAAAGTAGTGTTGATGATAACTAGATGTAATAGAATAAGCGAAACAGAAAACTGCAAAGTAGTATTACGACAAAAGCTCTTAAGAGCTCAGTACATTCCCGACCACCTGGCAGGTAGAGAGCTCCACCAAAATGACCTGTCTTTTTGAAGTTACATAGTATGTTTTTTTAGGTATATATATTTATCTGTCTAAGTTTCAGCTTGCCTCAAATATATTTTTTAGAAGTCTACAAAATTCAACTTTGAAGCCGCCTGGCATCATTTTAGACCCGACTAAATAATCTGGCTTTTTTATTTTATATTTTATTAAATACTAAACTAAAAGGCATTAAAATTTCAGAATGCCTCAAATACATTTGTTGCAAAAAAATTTTGCAACTTAAAAAAATCAAAGGTTGACAATGCCCCGCTACCCTTCAGCCAGATCTTTGATTTTGTGTTTAGACATTGCTAAAGAAGCGTCACACAAATTTTCATGCTGCCTCAAATACCTACTCAAAATTGTCTAACAGCTCTCCATCTAATTGTATTTTAAGAGCAATACCAAATTCAACATGGTAATAGATGGATCGCAAAAAAGATCTTTTTGCCATGATTAGACTGTTTGGGAAGCCTACTATATTTCTTACTGTTAGTGCCAACGAAATTGAATGGAACAATCTACGTCAAATGCTCTACAAATTTTAACATAAAGATGTTATTTTGATTGAAGATCTACGCCAGTTACCGCCAGTTCGAGCTACTCTAATTTATAAGCAGCAGAAGCAAAGAATTTTTGGGCCTATTTTATGGCACGGATTTAAATTTGATGAATTGGATCAAGTTATGAGGCAAGCAAATCAACAATTTTCTGCAATACTGACAAAAATTGGGAACGGTCAATCACTCGAAGATAGTGAATTAATTTTATTGGAATCAAGGTCTATAACAACTGAAGAGGCTTAAAGAAAATGTCCGCATGGGATCAGATTATTTAGTACAAATGAGGCTGTCATAAGATATAATAATGAAATTTTAATTGCTGCGGAAGATAAGAATATTTCAATTGCTAAATATGTATTTATTGGTTGTACTTCGGTATGGAACAAACAGCTTTTGTTCGGCAAACATTATACAAAATGTTAATCATTGATACTGGAGGCATAGACATTCATACTTAGATTTCCCATTTCATTATAACTAAAGGAAACAAACAAAACTTCTGATAATTCCAATGTTATCGTTGTTTACAAACATCGATATGTCAGATGGCTTAGCAAATGGCGCTGTTGGGAAATTAGTTCATATTGAACGTAATCATGAAGGAGAAGTGAACGTTTTTTTTTTTCGCTGGCGCTACATCCCATAGAGGGATTTGGCCGCTTCATGCTGAAGTTTCGTAATCATTTTTTTTTAACAGATAATGAATGATTAATTCATTGATCCTACCCTTAAACCAGCCGTGATTTTTTCATCACAAACATCACCCGCCGGGATTCGAACCCGGGACCTCCGGAGCTTAAGCAAGCATGCTAAGGGGCCTGCATGAACAGGGGCCTTACTATGAAATTCGACGACTATTTTCGACGGCTATCGTTTTGTATAAGAAGATGCAGGAATAAATAAGAAAACAATAGTTATTGTGTTCCTTTTTCTTCTTGTACTTTCTAATACAAAACGATAGCCGTCGAAAATAGTCGTCGAATTGCATAGTAAGGCCCCTGTGTTCGCAAACAGTTGATTATTGGCGTGCCAATAAAATTATTTCTTTAACCAATTGTTTTTTTTTGCGTGCCAGCTAATTTCGTAAAATATTTTTTTTTATTTGTAATATTAAGGATCAGTCAGAATCGAGCCATAATACGCCAGATTTTTATTTTTCTCTTTCAACGTAAATTTTTACAGGAAGAACGAATAAAATAACTTAAGATACATTTTATTATCTCGGAGTTGGATCCAATATCTTAACCTCAGACAATTTGCCCGTTCGGTTCCTAATTATTTTTATAATATTCATCTGTAAAAATAGAAACTCACAACGATTTATCGAAGGAAAATCTTTTAGGTTAGGTATTGTCTGCTGACACGGTAAATTCTGTTATACGATAATTGACATCGTAAAATAAATGGCTAAGTAAGTTGTAGTAGATGAAGTATAACCATTCTGAATTTTTGGTCCCCACACGAACTTCAAGTTCCAAATCTCCTCGAACCGAATGCAGTCTCCGTTATATCCTTCGAGCCGGACGCGGTCCAACGTATCAATTTTATTGGATTACTTATGTGCCGATTCACAAACATGTGTATTATCATCATTACAACCAGTGGTTGTAAGCAACGCATCAATTTATTTGGATTAATTTGAATCATCTACCAACGGTGATTTCCAATTTAAGTGAATCACCAACCATAGTATTCACATCTAGTCGCAGCCAGCCCAATAAACAAACCGGTACTAGGTTAGGTAATCTGTTATTTTGTTCCATGTCCCATTTTAGTCAATAAGCTTATTTTATTTAGTTGATTATTTAATCGCATAATTATGGGCATAATTTTTCGTTATTACCAAGTGCAGTGAAATCCATAGTCTGTACATATTTTGTACAGTCATGTACAGTCTGTTATTTAATCGTATGCATATTTTATCCTGTTCATACCTTACGTAATTTTAGTCCTCACCAAGTGCTGTGAAATTCAGTCTGTTAATTAATCGTGTTCACGTCCAACCACCAACCGATAAATATTCCCAACTTTAAACAAATTAAGTTTAAAATAAATAATTTATTTTGAAGTGCTGGTCCGTCAAGCCTTGATCAGGCAGTACCGGGTGTGATAATCGCATTTCTCTGCTATTTTGAATAGATCTTTAAATACTCAGAGGAGGGGCCAGAAACAAAATTCATAATATTTTATTTAAGAAATTAAATTCCTGTCATACAAAAATAGTACATCGACAAATGTAAGTTTTCCATTTGTGCTGGAGGAGGAAAAAATTGTTTGGATTGGTGTATGGAAAACCGAAATTGGCAAATCTAGCTTTCGATTTATGCTATCAACCATAATATCATTAAGTAGTACGATAGTAGTGTTCCAAAATACATCATACGGTCGGGCCATGTCTCAATATAAAATATCTGATCCCAGCTCAATCTTAAGGCCGCAAAATTCTTCAGGCCATGAAATACTAGGTTTTCTATTAGGAACTATTTATAATATCTACAACATATTTCAGATGTAAAATTTCACTAAAATCCGTCAAAAAATTGCTTGTCCCATTTGATGCTTGAGACTGAGAAGAAAGTCTGAATTGGCTCAGTAGTTATGTAAAAATAAATTTGGCAAATATAATTTTTCATTTGATATCATTGGAAGTTTCCGCAATATTTCTTGAATTTCAGCAAAGATTTAAAAAGAAATTCGACTCCAGATGACGTGACCGGAGGAATTCTCGATAAAGAATTCTTAAAGAATCAATTGTACATCTCAAATCACTGAAGTAAATTTTTATCAATCCACAGAAGTGCTACCTAATTCCATTTTGAGCTGGAGACGTAGTAAACTGCTTCGATTGGTTGTTCATGAAACAAAAACATTTGGTGAAGTAATTTTTTGATTAAAGCTACCAACCATAATAACATTAATGTGTTCCGCAATACTCCTTGGATTTGGCCTTTATTTTATTAAAAAAATCAGACTCGTAATGATATTACCCTAGAATATTCTTCAGAACGTGAATAATTCAATGTTATATTGGGAACCACTTATAGAATCAGCTGAATAACTTAGAATATATAAAATTTCACTAAAATATATTGACAAACGTGCGTGATCCATATGGCGCTGGAACTGTAGAAAAGGTCTGATTTATGGTTTAAATGTATGTGTTACGGCGATTGTGAGAAGACCGGCGAATGGGCGAATAAAAATGAATAAAATTTAATTTAACGATTATAAATCATTGTAATAGCGTCTTATATTCCCAAACTGTTTTCTGATCCCGGCTCCTACATCCTTTGGAAAATGAGGATCTTTTATAAAGCCCCTGGAAGCTCTCGTTCAGCAGGGGCCCAACGTGGCGCCTACCCCAACAAATTCTAAACTTCACATTGGGCTCCTGCTGAACGGGAGCTTCCAGGGGCTTTATAAAAGATCCTCATTTTCCAAAGGATGTAGGAGCCGGTATCAGAAAACAGTTTGGGAATATAAGACGCTATTACAATGATTTATAATCGTTAAATTAAATTTTATTCATTTTTATTCGTACATTCGCCGGTCTTCTCACATTCGCCGTAACATATGTATGCGCCAAAAATATAATTAGCAGTGTACCGGAATATTTGTTGAATTCTGATCATATTTTATTTAAAAAATCTATCCCTGCTCCAAACGGAACTTCGCCGATTATGCACCAATTCCATTGAAATTTGGTATCTGACTTAACTAACATATTAGATGGTAAATTAACTAGTCGTGGAATATTCAAATGATAAATCAAGGTGGAGTTTTTTGCAACTTTTCTAGAAGAGGTTTTACTACAAATCTGTTTTTTAACCAGTGGATCCTCGTCAGTTGTCAACACCAAACCAATTATAAGTAGCAATTTTTTTTTTATCATAAGCAACAAATTTCGAGACTTAAAAACTGTTTTGGTTTTATTAAGTCGAAATTGGTTTAGAGAGGTTTTTGCGAGAGATTTGAATATTTGAGCGGAACACGTGGAATTTTTAGCTATCGATAAATTATATGTGGTTTGGTGTGCTCGGCGATTTTTTACTTCTGAAAACAATGGAATAAAAGTCTGGATGAAATGTACAATCGTATTGGTAATGTTGAATGTTATGGCTTCTATGAATAAAACAAACATTTACTAGTAGTACAAATGCTTCAAAGACAGCTTTATGGACATTGAAGATGACGAGCGCGTTGAACGCCCTAACACACCAACAACCGACGACATCGTCGAAAAGTCAGCAAAATGGTTATTGACAATTGCCAAATCACTATCGTAGAGGTTACTGATGATGTTGGTATATCATTTGGATCATGCCACACATTTTTTTCAAATGTTTTGGGCATAAAACATCTGGTAGCATAATTGGCTTCGATATTGTTGAATTCTGACCAAAGGCAGTACCTGATGGACATTACATAGAATTCGCTGAATGAAGTGAACGTCGACACAGAACTGCTCGAGCGGGTCTTGACTAGTGATAAAACAGGAGTATACGAATATGACGTCGAAACTAAAGCCTAATGGTCCTAATAGAAGCTTCCTGAAGAGGCCGGACGTCAAAACCCTCGTCATGTTCGAAAGAATATCAGCAGTGAGCATTGATTTCAATGGCATAGAATACAAACGGTTTTTCCTACCAGGCACTAAAAATAAGGAGTATTATCTTAAAGTTACACTTCTCTGCTTGTTCGAAATTTTTTGGCCAAAAACGACTCCTTTATGATGTCTCAGCATCCGTATTCGCCGGCCATGGCATGCAACTTATTCCTGTTCCAAAAACTAAATTGCTGAGAACCTTTTCGACAGCCAACAATAAACTAAGTATCCAATAAAGCTAGAAATGCCATGAGACGTCAAGGACAAGTGAACCAATACAAAAAAAAAAAAAACCTGTAACAACTAGACATGCTGCCCCCGAAGTTCAAAAATCCCTTGATTTTTTTATCCAACCATGTATTTTAGCACCTAGCAGTTTTCTGTCGAGCTTTCCGTATTTCTTGAAAATATTTGGTTTTCGTAAAGGTAGTTATAATATGTCCCAATTGATTTCATATGGGTTCCCATTTCCCAACATTTCAATATTTTAGCTTTATCAAAACTCTATAAACTTTTCCATTTTTTGGTAAGAAAAACTACAAAAAAGTCGAATTATGGGATAAAGTTGTTTAATTTAATTCCGACCATGACAGATTTCGTCCATTTATAATGGTGAAACAATAAAGTTTCAAACAGCAATTGAATCGTTTATTGTTGAAAGGGCTCATGTCTACTTTTTCAAATTATTCAGGAAATAAAAAAAAACATTTTTGTCATGAGACCTTTCTAGAAATAAATGATTTTGACGTGATAACGTTTTATACCGCATGTTCAGAAAACTGACCCGAAATTTAGCTCTTGGTCGGGGGCAATTACTCATCAACCATAAGCATTACCTTTAATTTAAAGATATGATTGCTTAGATTGGTCTTTGGGCTTTATGTGTCACGCATAATATTATTGCAATGACGTCATCCGGCGGCCGATTTCGCCCGATTTAAATGCTTGAACCAGGGTAGCGAGAGAATGGCCCATCCGATCGGAGAGCAGATGGTGTCAATTTTTGCGTAAAAAACCAGTGGTAGTTAATATATTTTAAGTTAAATTAATTAATCATCACATAAATTTTAATTAAAAATTCAAACTAGAAAATAGCGATTGTAGTTTAGCCCTTGATCGGGGGCAATTACTCCTCAGCTATAAGCACTACCTTCAATTTAAAGAGATGATTGCTTAGATTGATCTTTCGGGTTTATGTATCACGCCTCATATTTTCGCAATGACGTCATCGGGCGGCACAGGAACCCGCGCTGCAAACCTCTGATTTCGTCCGATTTAAATGCTTCAACCAGTGTAGCGAGAGAACGGCTCATCCGATCGGAGATCCGATGGTGTCAATTTTTGTGTAAAAAATCAGTGGTAGCTAATTAATTTTAAATTAAATTAATTAATCTCCACATAAATTTTAATTAAAATTACAAAATACAAAACAGCGATTTACAACCAACCATGAGAATCACTTATCTAAAGATTTTTCACAAAATGCAGAATACTTCGATTAGATAACATTAATTATTGCCACAATTTCTTTACGCACAAATTGACACCAGAATTGCTTCAATCAGATAAGGGATTCTCATGGATTTTTGTAATTCGCTGTTTTGTACTGTGTAGTTTTAATTAAAATTTATGTGGAGATTAATTAATTTAATTTAAAATAAATTAACCATCACTGGTTTTTTGCGCAAAAATTGACACCATTTGATCTCCGATCGGATGAGCCATTCTCTGGCTACACTGGTTCTAGCATTTAAATAAGTCGAAATCAGAGGTTCGTGGCGCGGATTCCTTTGCCGCCTGATGACGTCATTGCGATAATATTATGCTTAATTTAATAGATATTTATACAAAAATATATTCATATAAATCTTTTATGAGTTGAGGGTGAACTCGCTTGTTGTTTTTTTTTTTTGGTATAAAGCGAAAAATTTTAAATTTTTCTCTGTGTCCATAAACATAGTCAACTACTAAATATTTGGCTATACGTTTCAAGTTTCTAGCTCATCGGGAAGTCCGAACAGATAAACAGACAGACAAGAAAGCGAGTTATTGAAAACGTAGTAAAATGAGCAAAAATATATAAAATTAGAGTAAAAATCATAAAATATTGTGTTAAATATAGAATACACCTAACGAAAAGAAAATGTTTGCGTAAAAATTAAAAAATCCAAAAAAATGATAAGAAAATAAGATAAAATTAAACGTACAGATAAAATTTGAGTTATAGATTTTTATGTATACAACAAAAAAATCAAAATTTATAAAATTCAACTAATTTTCGGCCTGTGACATAATTTTGAATGTCGAGAATTTCATAAAATAAATTTTTAAAAGTATTGGCACAGTGGATGAAATTACGGCGCCTTGAACTGAAAATTTCGCAATTCAATGTTAAACCGTCACAGTAGCTAAAAAACCTAAAGTTGTTATCATACGTCTCTGACATTTAAATCGCAAAATTATGAAACTCTGATTTCTTTAAAACGAGCAAGAATGTGCGATCTAAACAAATTTCCCCACATTTTTATTTTTTTAATGAGCTTGTTAACCTACGATCTTTAATGTATTTGCTCTCTCCACACTCACAAATAAAGTTTTTATTCAGTTTAACTGTGGCCGTTGTTGTGTGCGCTGTACATAGAGTTATCGCATAAGTACACTCTAAAAAGTGATTGTAAAATTTCCCGAAAATTGTGCTATTTAGCACAAGAAAGTATTTAAAATTACACATCGACGTGTAAAAATAAACTCACGAATTGTGATTTAATCATATATGCTGGTTATTACTCATTTGATGTAATTTCCAACTTTTTACTTGCGAAATACCTTAATAAAGCGTGAATTTCCGATAAATGTTCCGTATTTTACAGGTTAAAAGTATTTCACATATACTGTGTGTGTATTTACTACAAGAAATTTGTTATAGGGACGTAAATCTAACTTACATTAAACGAAGAAGAAAGAAAAATCATCACGAGTGCATCACTAATAAGTTGAGTTGTGAGAGTTGGTGCATTTTGTAAAAACAACGCGTGAAAAAAATTTTAATTAAATTATTTGAAAGTATATCGTAAGTAAATGTCGTGTTGTGTATAAAATTAGTTAAAATATAATAATATTGTATTTTTTTATTAGTGATGCGTTGGCATCTTACCACAAGCACATTTTATCAAATTTAAAAGTTTTGGACTATATCTGCAAATATTTTAAAGAAGATATACAGTACCTTCTAAAAGAATTTGAGGTAAGTGAAAGATTTATGTGGATTAACTTATTATAAAAAATCAGTAAAATATTATGTACTGATATACATAAATATGTATCTTATTTTGCAGTTCAGGACAACATTAGCATCAATATAGAACTTGATATACCCACCAACACACCATGGGCAGCTATTTTAAGTAAACGAAAACACAAATTTTCAGCGCTCCGTAAAAATATGCCAATTTATGGAATTTTTTAGTAAATAAAAATAAAAATAAATTAAAAATTGTTTAAATAGTACGAAATTATTTGTCTTTTTAATTCATGATAATAATGTGGTATTTCCAACTTGTGTAGTTTCTTTTCACTCTTAAAAGCTGTAAAGTAATTGTGTTAAAAGTGGTAATTTGCAGTGTTTTAGCTGGCTTTACCATTTTTTTGGTTTAAATATCCTTCAAAATGAGGGAATTCATTATCATTCTAAGCTTAATTCAAGCTATGTTAGTGGTAACTAACTTTAGCTATTTGCATTTTACAGTAACTTGAGAAGTAATTATCTCCAAAGTTGTGTTTTTATTTGACATTTATTATAAAAATTTAAAACTGATAATTTGCGATAATCCGCCTTTGAAGCGTGAATTCCTTCGAATAATTTACACATTTTTAGTGTAATTATTTTTAAATCCCACTGCAATGCGATTTTACTACAATAATTGCTGGCAACAAGTATCCAACATTAATTGTAGTGAATTCCTTCTAAAAATTTTTAGAGTGTAATGAGTAAGGAAAGTATCTACGATAATGTTAAAAAATATGAAAAGGGCAATGTAAGTACCTAGACCTATTTACATTAATGTTATAAAAATAAATGGCTGTTATAATTTATAGATGAATCCACCACCACCATCATATCAAGCAGCAACCAATCTGCCGCCGTACCAAGTATTAGTGACGGCACCATATGTCAAAAATGGCAACAATCCAGAAGTATATAATATTCCACAAAACACACAGCTATATAATACACAAAACTACTATCCAGTAATGTTACCAAATGCACAAACAGATTTTCAAATGGCACAAGAGCGTAATAAGAGACGTAAACGTATATGTCTGAATTTAACATTAGTGTTGTGTATCATGATCATTATAAAAATAGTATTGTATGCAATTTTTCGCTAATCCGCGCAAATTAATTAGCGACGTATATATATTGAAATACAGTTGCGAATACAATTTTTTATTTGTTATTTGTGATAATAGTGGTACAAAGTATTAATAAAAGCCCCTTGCGTCAAAATATACAAAATTTATTCATATTTATTCCTCCACTCGGAATATGCAGCCGGCTATAAAATATAAACATTTTAAAAAATTATTACAATTTAAGCCAGAAAATTTGTGCCTCACTTGATTAATTTCAGGATCAGGATCAGGTCTGGTCAAAAAATAGAAAAATCCCAACACAAAAAACGTTATAATGATGAGCATAATACAATTTATAGTCAATTTGGTCTGAGGATTGAGCCCACTGTACCTCCATAAATATGGTTGACTTGGATACACCTGAATCGCATCATAATAACGTTGTGATTGTAATGAACTACTCGATATGCATCTGGTCGCTTCACTGTAACTTGGTGGCGGATCATTCATTTCTGATGTACACACAAATTAAACAACTAGTACTGTAATAAAATAATCTGAATACATAATTATAATGTTTTGAGAATTTGCTCACCATTTAATCAATGGTATCAACATAATTTCCGGTGAACAATTTGAATAAAAATACTTTTAGAATTGATATATTAAAATTTATTTGACGGCGCTATTAAAAACACATTACATAATACAGCAACAACATGTACAGCTGTCTCCTTCATAACCATAACTAGGACGACTTGACGAATAAACATCAATTGTTTCGGTCACACCTCCTCCATAACCATGACCACCAGACGAGTAAACATCAATTGTTTCGGTCACAGTACCTCCACCATAACCACCACCATATGAACCTTGGTAACCATCTTCGTACACATCAACTGTCTCAGTCATCATTGGCGCTGAATCATATTCATAATCGGTTGTTACATATTCGTCTGAAAACTGTTTTACAACAACAACAACAAAAATTAATGTAACGTTTTTTTTAGTCTCTAATTTATTACCATTATCACTAGTAAATATTAAATAAATAAATTCTTAAACACTCTATAAATAATAAACTAAATCACACAATGGTTGTCCTCTCAATATATATCTAAATATATGTTATTGTCGCCCCGACGTTGGTACACGACTCTTTTGTATATGTGAACTAAATTGATTATGATGAAAAAAGAAAAAAAAAACAGTCAATTATCATACACATACACACTATCGCATATATGGACTCACTTTTCCGAGAACACTAGATAACTCACAATGCCCAATATAAAAACTATTGTGGTTACAATGGCGATTACAATGATCGCTGTTTCACCTATTCGGCTTTTTTTCCGACGCATTACGACTTGTGACATACGATATGACAGCTTACGCTTTGTTGATGGTGCTTCCTTTAATTGAACCTGATCTTCGACATCAACAGAATTTGGATTTGTGACTGATATATTATTTAGGCCGATCGATTCTTCAAAATGAACAGACAATTTTTTCTGTGGAATAGATTTTGATGTAAAATGGCTGAGAGTAATAATTGTATTTGAATACTTTTGTGTACACTTACCTCCGACCTGGCCATTTTAAATCCAGTAACTAATGATGTGTTGTTCATATTTTAATCATTTTTCTGTATACACTGTACTGGGAATTTAATCGACGAAGCTGTTATCTGTGTATTATGTATATGCTGTGCTGGATATTTTTAGATTTTAATTCAAAGTGACTTTATCCATTTTAGCGAGAATAGTTTTATAAAAATAAAATGCCTTTAGACGTTTCGGATCCTTCTTGATCAACATTTTCATCGCCATCCTTTAATATTTTCACCACAGTGATCCGGTTAGTTTTCTAAAGTCAACTTTTTCTTTAAGTTGGATCATAAAAACTTTCGTAGAGAAACCAAATCTATTTATAATTGGAAAATCCCTTTCGGCTTAAACAAAATTAGAACCAAAAAGCACAGAATAACAGTTATAATTTTGATTAGAGTTTGAATCAAATTTGAATGTAATTTGAAATATAAAAATTGATTGATTAAGAATCTTAAAATAAACTGTTTGTACTTTAGAGTATAACAACAAAAGAACTAAAACAAAACAGTTAAGTTTTATTTGATTGAAGTTTGAAATGAATCTTTGAGCTATAGGAACCTGAGAAGAGGAATTCAATTAAAACAAAACAAGTGAGTGTAATTTGTATTTGAATTATTATGGTAGATTCAAATATTTATTAGAATCCTTTAGGTCTTTGAAAGGCTTAATTTGAGTTGAATATCAATTTATATTTAATTTGAGAGTACAGTTTGATTTCGATCTGCGTAAAATTAAATGATAAACTAAAATCTCGAATATAATCTGATTAGTAAATTAAAAAATGATTTGATTTAGTTGAATTGTAAATTAAACTTGAGTGATAAATTCCCCACATGTAACTTTTTTTTGTAATTCACAATAATTTTAAAATATTCCTTAAGTTTGAATGTTATTTGAGTTAACGTCAGATAAAATTCACAAATTCTTAATTAAATCCAAATTACGACATTGGAATAAGTTTGGAGAAACTTTAAATATAAGTGATGCCAAAAGGAGGCTTTAGTTATATACCCCATATTACAAAAATACAGATTAGATTTTGCTTAGGATTCGAAACAAATTTGATTACAACAGGCACATAAAAATAATAGTTTGATGGCCAATTCAAAGATTTTGAGTAAGTTCGAAAGCTTTTTACTGCAATTAAAGCAATATGAATAAAATTATTACAAACCATATTACAACACGTAGAGCAATTTGATTGATATTTGAAAGGAACAATTTGAGTGACATTTGAAAGGAAAAATTTGAGTGTAATTTAAATTTATTTTTTTATGTTTAATTCTTTTGATTTATGGCCATTTGCAATGTTCAATTCGTTTATTTGTTGTTATCACTTTGTGGTTCTCTTAGTTGTTTTCAATTTGTTGCCACTTTGCCTTTGTTGCCTGAAATTGACCAGTTTTTGTCACTTTGTTTGGTCACATTGGTCATTTGGTCACTTTGTTTGGCCAATATTAAATTATTTTATTTGTTGTTCAATTTGTTATTCACTGTGTTGTTGTCACTTTGTTGATGTCACTTTATTGTTATCACTTTGTTGCACAATTTGTTGTTCAATTTGTTATCTGTCGTTTGTTCAATTCAATGTTTCCAATTTACAATGTTGATTTGCAATGTTTTGATTTACGTTCTTTTGATTTATGTTTATGCAATACTTTTAATTTATGTTCAATTAAATTTACATTCAATTTGAATTTAGACTTTATTAGGTACAGTTAAACCACAGAAAAGAATATCAGATGTTTCAAGACGAACAAATTGTTGGCAATTCATTCTGGAAACCCAAACCTGAATCGCAAACCATTTAACATTTAGCAAAATAAAGCCAGTTAGTAGAGATACATTTTAAGGTTAGGTAACGTATTTTAAGCCATTTACAACCCCAAAGAAGTCAACTGAATCAGCTTAAATTGATTTTGATGCACTGGTTCGTGCCATTAAGGATTGCTTAGTTAAAAACAAGCAATGGAATCAATGGAATTACGCGGAGCAGTTTGCAACGCTACCTGCATAAAATGGAGGAGATGTTTGGTGACTTGTCATCTGTGGAATATGCTGTATTGTTGGATTTCGTTCGTGAATGCAACCAACGGACTCCAGCAAATATAGTGAGTTTATGTTTACTCTTCTTTTCCGTCTTTGAAAATCATTTTGGTCTCAATTGGAATGTTGTTTAAAGGTTTTCAAACCGATCCACGAGAGAGACCTTGTCCAATATATTTTGAAGTGGGTCAACCATTATTACGGCCTCACCATCAGCAATTGGCGTATTAATTCGCTAAGAAACTTGATGTTGAATATCCGCCGATTTGGAATGACAACCAAAAAGCGGGCAAATATTGGTATTTCAACTTTATGCGCCGCCACCCCGTGACTGCCGGTTATGCTAATGGTTCTGGCTGGATGTGCCAGAAAAAGTTTGTACGCTATATGCACCATTTTATAAATTTCGGAAAACCTTCGTTAGCTTCCCCTGTGCTATTGCTTCTCGACAACCATGCTTTGCATCTATGAATCGAAGCCATCGATATCGCCGTTGCCAATGGAGTGCATATTGTTTCTTTTCCGCCGCACTATAGTCACAAACTACAGCTGGATGTAATATATTACAAGTCATAGTGTTCTACATGGCAAAAAAATAGAGCCGACAAGGTAGAACTTTTGATCATTCAACCTTGCTCTTTCAATCTGAAATTTTTAATTCTCATCTCGTTGTTGTAGGTAATGGAGATTCGTTATATTGCTGGCCTTGTCTGTAAAACTCTTGATTTGGCATTGACACCCAAAGTCATTAAATCCGGCTTCAGAGCATCCAGAATTCATCCATACAACCCAGAAAATTTCTCTGACGTTGATTTTTTGAAGGGGTCGAGCGGAATGTGAAAGAAGTTGGCTTCGAGAATTGTATTATTGAATTGGAAGTGGTCACCACACAACAACCTTCTACATCTAGAATGTCTTCAACGAGCAGCTTATTAGTCTTGTATGAAATTGGTCCCCTGCAATCCAAGTAGCTCCACCAAAAAAGCTTTCAAAACGTGGTCGTAAACCGATGCAAAGCATCGTTCATACTTCTGCAGGAAGCGTTGCTGCTTTAAAGGAGAAAGCCGCTAAGCGAGCAGCCGTCTCCCCTCGAATAAGAGTAAAAAAAGAAGGCAACAGCACCTGCCAAACCGTCAGCCAAACACTCTAAAGAAAGAACTCCATGATATTAACTTCTGCATCATCTGTTTGAACTGCCATCGAAGTTGAGCGCTGCAAATTCCATCAAGTGTAACACGTGTGATCGGCCTGTGGATTTGAAGTGCGGTGACATGCACTCCAGCTTTTTTTTTCACACGCAAACATTGTGTTTCTGACTTAGAAGATGAGGAAGACGATAAATAATTTAAAAAAAGGATGTTTTTGTTATTTTTGCCACTGAAGGCCTTTAAAATTAATAAGCAGAGAAATTCTTTCGAATTAGGTGCGTTTTCTTTCAACTATTCCCAGTTTCAGCGAATTTTCGAAGGGTGCCCAGAATCGGTTACGATTTTTAATGCCCAAAAAGATGACTTCACAAAATTAGTCGTAAAATTTTTCTAGTTGATAGAATCAATGTAGTTACTTTAGCAAACAGTTAGCTAAGGCCTCTAGCTTTCCATTGATACTCATATCTCTGCATAATAAGGATTCAAAGAAAATTATTAGTCAAAAACAAAACTGTACCCACTACCGGAGACTCTTCCCTACAGCAATTTGAATGATTTTTGAAAGGGTTTGAATTTTTATAAAATAGTATGATAAACTAAGGACAATAATTGTAATTAACAAAAAGTTCTGATTTGGATGAATTCAGTCAGTAGGAAAACGAGAAGTTTGATATAAATTTGAAATTAACTTAAATGCTACTAAAATATTGCTTAAATGCAACCGTTATTTCAGCTTAACTTTGGAAACTTTTTATCAATTTTTAGTAAAATTTGATTTCAAATTTAAATTCATGGTTTGAATGCAATTTGAGAACAAACTTATTTACTGGCTACTATTCAAAATTGAGAACTTGTTGACTAGAAACATTTATTCTACAGAATTTCAAAATAGTTCTACTAATTAGT
The DNA here is from genome assembly GCA_963556165.1 of Tipula helvola. Classification (NCBI taxonomy): domain Eukaryota; kingdom Metazoa; phylum Arthropoda; class Insecta; order Diptera; family Tipulidae; genus Tipula; species Tipula helvola. The sequence continues at coordinate 326,726,312 of OY744483.1, read as the reverse complement.
CGTACCATAAATAAGTGAGGCAACGATGTTAATAATTTGGAGTGAAATTTGTAAAAGTAGTTTGAGTGAAATTCCTAAGGTATGTATATTCAAACCATTTTTACAACAAGAATTAATTATAAGTTTGAGTGAAATTAGTTTAAATGATGTTTGAAACATAAGTTTGAGTGAAATTTGAAAGAAAAAGTTTGAGTGAAATTTCAATTTATGTTTGATTTCAAATTTAATTTGATTGGAAGCTGTGAAATTTAAAAGAAATGTTTTGAGTGAAATTTGGAAAAAAATTGTTTGAGTGAACCTTTTTTTTTGATACTGCGTTAAAACGGCAGTTGAAGAGTTGTGTTTTAACATTAAAATTCTATTGTTAAATATTCTAAAGGATGCCAATCCAAAGACTGATTTATGCTTGGACAATGTCTATGGATCTTCTAGCCATGGGAATCGTACTAACTGCCACTTTAGAAGTGATTATCTGAATAATTCTGTAGAGTTTAAAATTAGAATGGCGATTAATACAAATCACATTGAAACCACGTGAATTGCAAAATGATCTGATTTGGTTGAATTTTAAATTGAGATTGAATGAAGTTTGATGTAAAACTGAATAAAATTAGAAATTAATACTGAATGGAATACGATAACTAGCTGCTTAGAAATTTTATTTTTCAATTAAATTTGAACATTATTTTGAGTTCAGCAAATTTTAGTTAAAACATAATTTATGTAATGGACTTAAAATTTAAATAGGATTTGTATTTCGAAACGCATTTGGGTTAATTAAATTGAAGTGAAATTTGAAAGAAACATTTTCGGCAAAATGTGAAAAAATATTTAAAAGGAATTTTCTTTTACGGTGCTAACGAGATTATATTGAACTACTCCGCTTCATATTTCGATTTCGCCATCAAGCTATTTACCATTTTCATAAATTGGCAATCATGCACAGTGTACAATCTATAACTTATTATTAAGTGCTTTTTAACTCGATTGGAATCGTCAAATCAAATCATTGAAAATGAATATCGTTTGCACACACTATATATTGTACACTCTGTGCTGTTTAGATGAAAATATAATTTTATAGGTGAATCCACTTTTATTTTGTAGTAATAAAAGTTTATTTTTGTAAAGTGAGCATAAATCCAGTGTTTTTTTATTTTGTGTCCTTACAAGTCCAGCTTTAGAAGCAAAATCCTTCCACACAGAGTTATGTATTAACTTTACTCTGTAAGGGCCAAAGTTATTGAAATCCTATCAAAAATAACCAATCATTTTGTTTGTCCAAAACCAAGTTTCTCGACGTTTTGAAAGTCCTTCAGTCCGAAAAAGCAACAGAAAAAATATCTTCTGTCTGTTCGTCTTTGGAACGTGTACGTCAAGATTCAAGAAGATCGAATATTTGCTCAAACGAATTGACCCAAAACTATAATACGTGGTGATATTAACATGTGGTTTTCAATCCATGTTCATCAATTTTTGATATAAGATGGTTTGAACATTGAATTGGGCATTGAGACTGCTGTTGAGTTGGGGGATGTGTTAGGGTTTAGTGAGCAGTTCAACTGGAGATTTATTTGGGGGTTATATTGAGGGTTGGATTAGAGTTGGCTTAAGTTGATCTGAGTTAAGTTCATGTACGCTTTTAGCATGTTGATTTGGGAGTTGAGTTGGGGCTAATCTAAGGGCTGGATTGTAGGTCGAGTTGATGTTGCGTTAAGGTTGGGCTAGTGTTTAATTGGAGTTGGGTTTGGATTGAGTTGAAGTTGAGTCAGCGGTTCCGTTTCGAATTTATTTGTTATTATGTTGACGGTTGAATTGGAAGTTAGCTTGACTTGTTTTGAATCACCAATTCATGTGAGAGTAGATTTGGGGGTCGAATTGAAGATTCATGTAGAGTTGTAGAGTTGGGCTTGAGTTTATGGTTGTATTGTGGGTAAATTTGGATTCGAATAGCGTCGAATGGAAGTTTGGTTGGGGTTGAGTTAGGTTTTCGGTTGGGGAATAATGTGTGGTCAAGTGGACGGTTAGTTGGAAGTAGTAAGATTGAGTTGATTAAAATTGTGTTGATATACGTTTGTGGTTTTCGAATAGATTTGATTTCGAAATTGAGTTGGCCGTTGAGTAGAGCGTTGAGATTGGGTTCGAGCTAGAGTTGAGTTGAAATTGAGTTGAACTTGCGTTAGCTTGAGGGGTTCAGTTGGAGATTTATTTGGGAGTTTATTTGGGGATTAAATTAGTCGTTGAGTTTGGGGTTGAATTAGGGATTGATTTGAAAGTTGATTTGGGTGGATGGTTAGATGAGTGGTCTTCCAGACCGAGGTTAAAATTCAAATTAAAGATTCAATTTACAAAATTGGATTAAAGAAAAATCTTTTTTCGGAATAAAGTAGTACGAAGAGGAGAACTCAAATCTGTTACGCATGAGAAAGAAATAACACTTTCCAATTAAAAATTACTCTACATTCTTAGCTCAAATGCTTAGCCAAAACCACTTCCATCTCTCCTAAATCAATAATGCATTGGTTGTAACCATCCAGGAAAATCCGTTATTTCTCAGAAAAACATTTTTTGACACACGCTAGTTCACAGGCCAGGTCTCATGCCTTTTTCTTAATTCAAACCGGTTTTCTTCTAGCTCTTTAATCACAACTGCACCTTCTTTAATTTAGCCGTATTAACCTGGCTCAATTTGAATGCAGTATTGCATTATCAGTTTTGTTCAAGAATTCCGACCTAATACCATAATGCCATTTACATGGGTCAAACAAAGGGCTTACTCATTTATTCTTTTACTCACTCACTTTGCAAAAAAATCTATCTGGCCATTTAAAGTAACTATTTTCTAAATTTTTAGATCTTAGAAACTTAAGTACCATCACACCTTGCATAAAAAAACAATCCACGGACCTTAATTTGAGTAACACTGCATTAGTCATTAAATTTACCGCAATAACTTATTTTCTATATACACGGGAATTTGGTGTAATTAAATTAAACTCCATAAAAAAATTGATCTAATCGCTCGGTTATTTAACAATATTCACCTTATCGTGTGTGCGTGCGCTTCACAATAAATCGCGGGAACTTTGATGAATAATTTTCAAGTGACATTATTTACACAACAACAAAAAAAAAGTCACTGAATTTGGTTTTTTCATAAATTTACAATTTTTATTCATCGCACAAAATCACGTTTTATACAAACACAAACACACTAAAACAATAATAATGCAATGCAAGGAAGGCACAGTTGCCTATCTCTAATCATCAGCAAAGAAGTATACAAGTATTGCAAGAGCACCACAAAAGCAAAAAAAAATTACAACAGCTAAACACGCTTTTGAGTATCGCATTTTTTTCATTTCACTTGTATTCACTAATGGGAAACATCTTTGGCCATTTGTTTCATTTCGTTGTTGTTGCTGCTGCTGCTGCTCAGGAATGGTTACAATCACTCTAGTCGTTGGCTGGGTAATTGGCGTCGTCTGAACTGCAATACCTGTTGCCAATTCATACGATGGTGGTGGATCATTCTGTATTTTAAAATATATAGACGTACGAGATTTAATCGCGAATTAATTATTTTTTCTTGCCTTTCTATAATATGCCAAACAAGTTTCTTTACTTACAATACTCATACTGAACGCTTACGTCTATAATACTGACATTGAAACTTAGTAATGTCTCTACAACTAATCGTGATGTAGCGAAGTTTTTTTTTTCTTTTGTGTATTTTTTTTTCAATAACTTGTCTTGGAATTTATGAGGAAGCAATAAAATATTGTTAATACTTTCCAAAGTCGGTTTATTATTGGAGTGAGCAAGGTTTTTGCTGTTAGCTATGTTGTGTACTAAAATGAGCGCTCACCAAACAAATGTAATTCGCTTGTGAAATACTTATGTATTTAAACAACTTTAGGGTAATCTTTACGAATATTTAATTAGATGACACACCTGAGTTAGTTCGTTGTTTACGAGTATTACACACAGTGGAACTGTTTGTAAATCTGTTATTGCAAAACAAATTTCGGAAGAAATTTTCACGATGATAACACTATCGGTTCTGTTTTTTTAAATGTACTGTTGTAATAAAGTTGTAAGTCGCAAGTCGATTGGGTTCCAAATTTTGTTTTTCTAATAAATATTTTTATCGATTAGATATGAGAGTAAATTTTTAAGGGGTTATTAGATGATTATATGTTTTATTTAGACTTTATGCATGATACCAGCGAAAATAGGAAATACAGATGGATTTTGGGGGATATAGAGACCAGTCAATCAAAATTTCCTAACAATCTGTCGGTGTGTAAAGTCATACTTTAGGTAGGATCAGAAAATGGTGAAATAAATTAAAAACCTCTGTTTATATTTAAAGTTGATTATTTTCACGTATCTTTATTGCTACTATCAACATTTACCGCAGTCAACTTAGTTTACTTGGTGATCTTTCTATTTTTCGATTATCGCTTTAATACTTAGTTGAAAAACGGTGATAATTTCTAAATAATATCGTTTAAAATGACTGACGTAGCTAGTTTAGTATAAAGAAGGTAAAAGCTATACAGTATCACGAAGCCGGCCAAGCTGTCAACAAAGAGCAAATTTAAACTCGATTAGAAAAATTAGGATAAGTTTGGATTGAGTTTCATGAGGACGAAAATTTTCTTTCATTACACCATAGACAAATTTTAGAATCAGAAGATTTTGAAGACAAATATTTCGATACCATGGCCGCATTACGGCGAGTTGAACTTCCGAATATAGCACCTCATTCATCTACTTGTTTATTTTTTTATTTATCAATTTACCAACTTTAAAAAAAAAAATCTGGTTACAATTTAAAATATTCTTAACAAATAAATAGCTCGCAGAGCAGAATTGAGCTGTTCCTTTAACTTATGTCAGTGAATTTTCCAATTTAAATTGGTATCAAGATTCAAGCCTAGATACTTACATGACATCACATATTCAATCTTAAGACAATATAGCTGGTACAAGCACTGAACTCTGTAGAACCCCAAACTTAATACTAACAGGGTCACTGTAATAATTTCCTATTTTAGCCATAAAGTATTTATTACTGAGATATGATTCAAACCATTTCAGCGTTACGCCCCTTAACCCAAGTGATTCGAGTTTAATTAATAATAGCTTTTACCACGGTCCACGAATAGTGCCACACTTGGAACAAGCATCATTGGGGCTAGAAACCACTTATGTGAGCTCTGTAAAGATGAATTACTGACTTCAATATTATACGTGTGGCCTTGATTTAAATTAAATGGATCAGTCATAAGAAATAAAACAAAAATAAAATAAATTACTTTACAAAATCAAGGTCACTTAACATATCAATATTACGTACATCACCTGGTTTACCCATCTTCACTCAAACCCGACCATTGATGTGCCAAGCTTGATAACACTTGTTAGTTTTTTTTTCAGGCTTCACTAAATAATATGTACTTCCGTTAGCACACAGCTGTATATGATGGAGACAATGAGTTGGGATATAACCATTCTATGGAGATTATTCCAAATGGATCGTTTCAAGACCACTACGTTAAATCAACAACAAGAGATTGCAATGGTCGTTACATTGTTCGATTACCTTTCAAAGAATGTACAGACATCCTTAGTGCTTCGTTATACTGCGGGGCCAAACGCTTAACAGCCATGGAAAATAACCACAAAATCCAGATATTTGGGAAAATAATGTGAAACATTTTATGGAAGAATATTCTAATCTTAGCTATATGGAGCTCATTCCAACTAATGAATTAACCAATAAGCGTATATGTACCAGCCCAACTACAAAATTACGTGTAGTGTTCGACGGGTCATGTAAAACAACGTTAGGTGGTTTTCTCAACGATGCTTTGTTAGTGGGTCCAACGATTCAAGAGAAACTTTTGTTAATTTTACTCCGTTTTCTTAGACACAACGGAGTGCTATTTGCTGACATTGAAAAAATGTATCGTCAGGTCAAATTGCATTCCGATGATTGTGGCTATCAGAGGATATTATGAAGAAGTAAATTAATTAAAAGTGAGCAACACTATCGCTTAAATACGGATGATTACAAAGACAAATATCTTGAAGTGGCTGCATTATTAAAAATGGATGTTGATGGCATGCTGACTGGATGCGAAGATGTGCAGCAGGCAATAACTATATTCAACGACATGTCAAAGTTATTCGCTGAAGAATGGTTTAAGCTGCGAAAATGGCATTCAAATAGCGATGAATTACTCAACCATATATACCGATTGAATTACGTGATACGAGCAATCAAGAATTGGACGATACTGGTACACTGGAACCCGGTCCGAGATACATTCACTTGTGAAGTTTCTCTCGATCTAAATATAAAATGCACAAAAAGGTCATTGCGACAAGAAGAATCATTTTTAGACGAGATAACCAGTCATAGGCAATTACCAGCTCGGAGCAATCTGTTAAGCTTAACACCGTTTATAGACGAGAACAGAATTTTACGAAACTTCCGATAATACTATACCAAAGGAATCACGTATTGAGCCGCTACATCATCACGTATTGCCACATGACCACCCAGGAGCCAAACTACTAAGCACTCTAATCAAACAAAGCAAAGATTTTGGATAATAGGATGTTGAAACATGACTAGAGTTGCAGTGGCAAAATGCGTTGCGTGCTTCAAATACAAGCAACATATCAATCAACAACTATAACGGACAATCTACCAAAGTTTCGGGTTTCATCGTGTCGACCATTTTTGAGCACTGGGGTTGATTATGCAGGTCCAATATATATAAAAGAAAAAACTGGCAGCGTGACCAAGGACATAACTTTTCACTTGACCTTTTACTCTACATTTTAATTGGATTTTGATAAGAATTTCACATAGCTTTTGTCTTGACTTTTAAGTTGAATTTTTACTTAACTTTTAACGTGACCTTCGAGTTAAATTTTCAATTGAGTTTTGTTTTGATTTTTCACATAATTTTCGACTTTAACAACTTTTGATTTGGCTTTCGGCGTAACCTTTGACTTGAACTGGGACTCGAGTTCTAACTTGACATTTGACGGACTTTTTATATGACGCTTTACTTAAATGTTTACTTAGGTTTTCGTTTGACTTTTGACTTGACGTTTGACTTAATTTTTGACTTAGTTATAAAATCTTGCTTGCCTTTCGGCGGACACTGAAACTGTCTTTTTAGTTCAGGTTTGCATTGAAATGTTGACTTGACTTCAAATTAACTTTTGACTTGACGTTTTATTGGGCTTTGGTTTTCTGACTTGCCATTTGAATTTGACTTTTGAAATAACCTGACTTTTGGTTAGCCTTTAGTTTTGTGTTGATGTCTTGGATTTCTACTTGTTTTTTGGCTTGATTTTAGCTTGAGTTGTCACTTCATCTTTGTTTGACCTTTTATATGATGTTTTACTTGAATTTGGCTTTTCACGTAACTTTCGACTTTTCACCTAACTTTGGCTTAAGTTTGACTTGTCATTTGTGTGCACTTTTGATTTGATATTTGGCTGGGCTACCGACTTGTTTTGATTTTTGATTTATCTTAACTCTGGACCTGTTGTTTGAGTACACTTTTGTCTTTTCACTTGATTTTCACAAGACGTTTTACTCAAATTTTCATTTGACTTAACTTTTCCATTTGAATTTTGGCTTGACTTTTGACGTGACTTTTGAGTTCACTTTTCAGATGATGTTCTATTTAACTGTTCTTTTGACTTGATTTCGGGCATAAGTTTTGATTTTGGTTTTTAAATTGACTTCTGTACTTGTGAAATGGCCATAATAAAAAATTCAGGTGACTGCATCTTATCATTTGTTGTATTAGGGGACTATGAATTTGGATTTAAGATTTATTAGAGAAACAACACACAAAGTTCTAAGCCGTACAATCAAGGGCAAATTAATTAAAAACTTTATGCCTAATATTTGTGAAACGGCCATACTATAAACTTGTCGGCATTGCAGAATATTTGTTCTACTTAATTTTTCTAATGATATTGAAGATTTGTTTCTACCTGCTAACTTCAGTAGAATGAACATCAGTCGTAATTTACGTGGAAAACTTTGCTACACCTAACACGTTGAACATATCGAAAAATCAGAAGAATCCAAAAAAAATATTTTAAAGTGGAATAAAATCATTCACTGGTACTCCAACAAAGCCTTCTTATTCGATCAATTATTCCCCATCAATGTGATCTTGTAACAATCCCTATGATATTCATCCTCTTGTTTAGTGAAGAAAACCAGACCTGTTGAAATCGCTTCTACACTATATAAGCATTTTCCAAAATCTCAGTTGTTCCACCAAGTGTGGGCCTTTATTTCAACAAAGTGGACAACATCAAGCTTTCCGAAACAATTTTTTGTATTAAAATGAAAGGGTTAGGGGCTTGTGCGACAAATTTTTGAAAATTTTGAAAAGGCTAAACCTGTTTATAATTGTACACCTGTTCCATTGGTTAAACCTGTTCCATTTTTCATAATCTCATAAATGTTACCATGTGATTTCCATAAAATTTTCCATAAATTATGAACATGTTAAGTCATTTTCACAATTTTTAAACATTTGTCCGAATTTACCCATTTGTGTAAATATGTCTCTGAGTTGCCAGAATTTTTCTGATTTATCACAAAAATGTACAAATTTGTTTTAAATCATTTTTTATTTGAATTTGTAAGGTTTTTTTGAAAAATTTTCAAATTTAACGAATTTTGTGTACAGTCATTTAAACTGAATTTGATCCAATTTTATACTCCCCCTCTCTATAATCAATGTAATGTGTAAGAATTACACTGTAAAATTTATGAATAACTCATAAACACAAATAGAATTGGAAAATTCATGGAATCTAGGAACTGACGAGATAAATGGTTAAAAATGAAGCATTACGAATTATGCCATCATGCATAGACAAATTTTATTTATTTCTCATATAATACAAAAAAAATCACAACAATAAATCCAATTATGAAAATATTCAATAAAGTGAAAACCAATTTACTGTTAATTTTTCGTTTAGGTTGATCCCTTATTATAACTGTCTGATGCTGGGTAAGTGGATGGTGATGGGTACTAGCAACACAATAAACTATTTGGTGTTGCATTGGTCGCTGAGTTGGATCATTTATATAATGCTGTATATTACCTGGTGCTGTTGTCCGACTGTAATATTCTGGATTTACTGTTTCGTTGTATGATGGAGGTGGTGGCGGTTTATTAAATATCTAAAATTTTATTTTACAATTTCACAAAACGATTTACACTAATTTGTCTCAATCAAACTTACTTCATTCATGGTTTAATTTTTCGGTTATTGTGTGTATCGCAATTCAATTAATACTAAATCGTAAAATATGTGTGCGTGTGTGGGAGATGATTATGTTTTGTAAATATCACTATGATTCAATAAACACTCTACACGGTCATGTAATATTTCGTAGTTTCTGTTTTGATTTCTACAGAATTTCAGTTGAGTTTGTATATGAGTAATTTGAAAATAATTCTATAATCGAATATTTTGAAATGCCTCTAGAGAAAATGCGTTGCTCAAAACCTGTCCGTTGCACAATTGTAGGTAATTCATCACTTTTACAAACAATCAATGTATTTAAATCGACTTTAGGATCTCACCTTGGTATAGTCTTTGAAAATTCGAACATTGTAAGTCCCAAATTCGCGTGATTCACCAATCCAGTATCAATCCTACGAACAGTCATATAAGCTGGTGATAGTGTACAAGAAAGGTTCAAACTGTAGTGAACTGCTTTAAACAAGAATACTCAGGATATTGAGTCACCTAATCAATATAAAAAAGTATATTTCGTAGCTCAATATTAAAAATTTCACTAAATATTAAAATTCTGAAAATTGATTGTTCAAAACTCAAATTGAGCTACATGCAAATTAAATGAAAAACTTATTGAATTCGGAATAATTTTCAGACTTATAAAATTTTATGAAATATTTATTATTGCGCTACAAATAAAATGCTAGCTATTTCAATATGAGCTCCATTAATATCAGTCAATTAAAATAACCGAAATTGAATAAACTGAGCTACTGGCCCACCACTTGTCATTTAACTTTTCATACACCGGCCTCAAGAACCGCACTTAAAAAATAAAAATATTGATTGAGGGCCTGTTTTATTGAGCTTATCCTTATGTATCTTTTTCGGAGCTTTTAGAACACAAAATTAAAAGTTTTGAATTTCTTAATTTAAACGTAAAATAAATAAATTTATTCATAACTAATCGGCTGTTTAAACGCATAAACTTTTGAGCTTTCGATATCAAATAAATAATTTTAAAAAAGCTTTAATATTTGAAATGTTTCAATTTATTTTTAATATGTAAAATAATTTTTCAACCTATCGTTCAGAAAGTTTATTCTTTTCAACTTTTGATTATATTTATAAAGAAGAGCTTTTTAAATAACTTGTAATTGTACGGAATAAAAAGCTTTTTAATTAAACTTCAACAAAAAAAGGGTTCATCAGTCGTATTAGTTCGTAACTTTCAAAACAATTTTAAATTTTATGTAACTTTGCTTTTTTGAATTTATAAGTTTGGCAAAATATGATAAAACATGAATAATTTTTGCTGAGCTTTTACGCCGCAAAGCTTTTGTAGAAAGAAAGAATATAAGAAACTTAAAAGAAAAAACAATATTTTTCAAACGTTTTTTTAATACTGTTTGGAAGCTTTTAACGAGTCTAATGTGACACGCAAAACAAAAATTCTTGAAAGCTTTTGGCTTAATTGTAAAACAAGTAAAATTATCTAGAAAAATTTCATGCTCAAGAAAACTAAAGTATGTATTTATATTTTAGTGCTTAAAGTGGAATTTCTAAAATTTTAAAGTTAAACCTTACACAATTATATTTACGAAATTCTGAAAGCTCGTGAGATCGACCCTTCTTAAATTTACCAGCCAATGGAAAGTAACAAGCTCCCGGCTTAATCCATTTCGGATAGCTCTAGGATTTAGAGCTTTGTATTTTAAAACTAAAGGAAGCTATGTAGCTTTAATTGAAACGACATCTTTGAGTCTGAGCTATAACCTCCAGCAATATGCAATTTTTCTTAAAATTTATGTTCGGCTTCTGTTTAAATGTAAGATATTCTTCCGGAGAGATTATTCATAAAGAAGAGAAATTTGGGACTTTAGTTCAGAATTTTTAATTCCCACGGGAGAGTCAAAGTAAGGCCAAAACTAGGATCAAGCTTTCTTAGAAGCTGTTTTCCAAAAATTATTTATTGACCTAGTTTTGTAAAGAATAATTAATTGAAGTATACCCAAATACCAAAATTAAAACATGAATAATTTTTGCTGAGCTTTTATGCTCTAAAGCTTTTGGAGTTAGTGTTTGATTTTAGTGTTTGAAGTATAATTTCAAACTGTAAATTTAAAGCTAAAACCTTGCAAAATTATATTTATTAAATATGAAAGCTCGCAAGATTGACTCAAGCCTTCTCAAGTCTTCCGGCTTAATCAATTTTGGATAGCTGCAGGATTTAGAGCTTTACATTTTAAAATCAAATAATTGATTTTACTATTACAAAAAGGTAACAGCGTTATAAGAAGCCTTCTTGGAAGCTATGTAGCTTTATTTGCAACGACATCTTTGAGTCTAAACTATTACCTCCAGCAAGATGCAATTTAAGATAAAATGTATGTTCGGTCTCAAGTAATAGATTCTTCCGGAGACTTTATTCATAAAGGAGAAAAATTTGGGGCTTCAGTTCAGAATTTTAAATGTGCACGGGAGAGCCAAAACTGGGCCAAAAAAGCTCAGTTTTACTGAAAAAAATTTAAAATTTAAAACGTAATGTACAAATATTTGTGGGATATATATATTCAATTGTGAATTTTTCTGTTATTTAAATTGGAAAGCCTAGGGTTATTTGAATTAGAAAAACTACTTTTAAGAAATTGTGGAACTTATATTCAGACCAGATTGGCAAGGAAATTCATGTTGGATATAAGCTTCGGGCCGTGGTTTGCTAGTGATTTATAATTATAATTAACTTAGTTTTGTTTATATAGGGGCTCCTCGTCAAGTCGTCGTGGTACGAGGTTGCTATTAAACAAACTAACCAAAGCAAAATTAGATGTAGGACCTATCGCAATATTAAATAAAAGACATAATTAGGACTCCTAATTAAAAATGTTGGCACTAGATGTATGGTACAATTTACACTGAAAAAGAAGCTCGGGTCTATTTTTAAGAAATTGTTACCTTCCATAAAATGTGGAACGTAAATCAAGAATTAATGAGTCAGAAAATAAACAAACATAGAATAAGTCGCTTAATTTACTAATTCGCAGGCCGCTAACCCGTTATAATGTAGAACATACTAAGTTACTATCAGGCCCTAATTATGTGGAATCTAATGTTCAGCAAGCGTACTTCATGATTCTAAAAATAACCCACCAAACAAGAAGTCAATCAATAAAAAGTAGCGCTTAACTTTGCTTATGTAGGTGTTAAGGCAAACTGTGGAACTTGTTGATCTGATAGATTTAAATAAGTGTTCGTACAATTTCTCCCTGATAAATAAGATCATTTTTAAATATGGAACCTACCTTATTTACTTGGCTTGCATAGTTAGTTATGCTTAGTGCAATATGCTAAATTATCATTATTCTCAATACGGCGGACTATTAAATCAATAAACCAAGATTTTATATCTTATTCTCTCCCGAATCCTGTAGTTAGTGCAGTTAGAGACATCAACCAGACTTCTGCCCTAATATCGGGTTGTGCTGGAATTTCCATTAAATGCACACAATACAAATAATCGGACGATCCTGATAAAAATTGGTCCTTAATTGCAGGCTTTGAGCCCTGGAAATTTCAGGATGTGTTTAGACAAAACTATAGAGAAAGTTTTGACACATTGATATATTCGGACATTTGATTAAAAACGAAAACTTTGCCAAGTCCAGACAAATTTGGCCAAATTGGGTAAATTTAAATAATTACATGAATCCCATTAAGTTCGGGCAAACCCAAAATATCCAAATATTGTATAATTTTGTGAAATTTTCTGGAAAATTTGGTTGAATTCTGATTAATCAAAATTCTGAAAAATTCAGATCAATTTATTAAAAATCAAATTTGTAAATTTTCAGAAAATTTTAATCCAATCACACAAATTCAGCCAGATTCAAATACAGTAATCTGATTACTAATGTATGTATCATGTATGTATGATAAATTTCGAGCGATTAAGATTATCTTCAAAATTCTGATGTATTGTGAAAATGTCCGTCTCTTACGAGATATTTTTTAAATTATTTTCGATTAGGCTTTAAAAATTCCAAACTTCAAGCGCATGATTCTCAGTAGCTGGGAAATTTCATGTTCTTTCTGGCAGTTTTGAGAGTGTTATTTGTACATCATTAATCAGCACCGTTGATAATTTTACCCACTGATTCCTCTCCAAATTGTGACGGAGCCATTTCGAGCCGAAACTCTTTTTCAGAATTTGCAAAGTTAAAACAGAAATTATAGTTCTCGTAATTGGCACTAGGGTAAATTGTATCTAACTTGGTATTTCCTCACACGCATTCTCCTATTTTTATAACGAGTAACTTAATTTATTAAAATTGAAATGTAAGGCAAACCAATAGGCAGTCTCGTGCGACAATTTAAAATTCGCAAGTGGGTTTGTGCTTCTTCATTGGTCTAGCAGTAATTGTATGGTCTTCTTAATGAAAATATTTACTCAGACAATTTCAACACCTGTAATATTTCGTGCCAACAGATATTTCAAACGTTTCGAGGCGGTCAAACCCCTTCATCACATGTGGCGACAGCGGACGGAAGAAAGGAATTATTTCTATGCATTTCGAAGAAAATCGAATTTTTTTTGAAATTCACTTTACAGTAGACTAAAAATATTGAGCCAAAAAATCAAACATTTCCAATTATGCTCTGATTCCCGATCGTTGATACCTCTGACAATGGGTATTGGAAATTTATTGATTTTTTTACCAATTTTCAGAATTTTAATATTTTACGAAATTTTTAAATTTCGCTATCAAATTTAGACTACTTCAATTTGAGGTACACTATTTCTACTCAAATGAAGTATTTCAAATTGATATTCTTAAATTAGTAATTACAATTTTATGTTCAGACTTATGTTTACACTGAGCTACTGCCTAGTAGCTTAAAATAAAGGTGATTATTTGTTATCTAACAAATATTGAGCTAAACTGTAAAAATTTATAATTTTTTTAAACTGTCTGATTTTAAATATTGAGCCACTTTATAATAATTGATCAGAAATTGTATACAACAAAAATTTAAGCAACTGAGCGATTTAGATTAAAGTTGACAGACTAACAACGAGTCAACAAATGCTATTTGGGCAAATTTGAGCTACAATGTTAAATTTTTGACTAAGCTCGCCTAAAATTTAAACTGTTTACAGAGCAACGTTTTGTTTGATATTGAGCTACTTAAAAAGCTTAGAAGGGGTTTGCAGCCAATATATTTATAAATAAACGTCACTTGTTTTTTTTTTGTCTGAAACACGTGGATGAACATGCATAACAGTAAGGTTTTGTTGTATTAACATGAGTCACAAAATAAAATTTAATCACATAATTTCCATCGCAAACATTTGCAATTTAGTATTCTAATTGGTTTGCGGCATGATTCATTTAGCTGAAAGTGTTGTGATGGATGAAGTACGTTGATTAAACAAACAGGTTTAAATTCTTTCTTTCTCTGCCGCCACCAACATTCAACGAAATATTAAATCCATTAAATACATTACATTTTAACCAGCCACCGGTAATAATAATAATTGTTCCACCTTACGTGTTTGATGCTACACTGCCAAATGATTTAGGAGAAGCACAGCCAATGAGACAACAAATGGTTTACTGTTGTTGGACGGCCATAATCCTTTACGTTATTTTTCTTGTTATTGTTTGGTTGTTTATTATTTATATGATAAATAAATAAATCAGCATTCAGAAATCGACGATTCATTTATTTAACTGTTATCTGTGCCCCTAAATTCCATGGAATTTCGATTCTATTTTTTCCTCAATGACTATAATCGATTCATAATTATTTAGTGCACATAATGTATGTAGACAAATGAAATCATCGACTAGTATACATTCAACAATGGATACGGTAAGTATACACTACGTGTAGTGTTTTATACTAATTCAATATCAATTATTAAATTATTATTAGGAAACCGGTTGGAAATATGTCGAAGATCCGCCACCTTCATATTGTATGGCTACAGCAGGATGTGAACAATCCAAGTTACAGTTGAGCCCATTGCAAATTTCTGCAATTAGTTGGGAAGCAAGAAAGGAGAAAAATCAAAAAATTGTTTGTTATGTGATATTAATTGTAATTGGTGTAATAATAGTGATGGGCCTAACCATTTTTATGTGCACCTTCTTATTGGCGCGGCCTAATAATAATGCAGCCAGCGGACCGCCGAAACTAATAAAAGTTGGGCCACCCAGTTTATTAGCTACCCAAAAACCAGTAATTCTACCAAAAAAGAACGCGACCCGAAAACCGGCAGAAACAGTGGACAAAAAAAATTCATACAAAATCACATGCCCTAAAAATAAATAAATGTGTACACAATTGTTTGTTTGGTTGTTAATAAATAATTTTAGTTTGAAATCTCTGATAACGGTTCTCTTATCAAATTTTTATTTTTTTACATTTCTCAACTCGTTAGTTTCGATTTTATAAGTAACATGTCATTATCAATTCGGCAACCAATGGATAAAGTAAGTAAAAATCTCAACACTGATTGTAATACCATCCAAATACCGTCTACCACATTTTTTTGTATCTTTCTATAGTTTCGATCAGAACGAAGCACCTCATATTCAGTCGTCCAACCGACGATGGAAGTGCATGAAAGGAAGGTTCTGCGATCTGATGCAATTATCGACACAGATCGCTCATTTTGGATGATGACCGGAATTATATCGTTCTTTTTCATTGCCGTTGGATGTCTAGTGCTCTTTGTAATTTGGATACCTCCAGATCAACAAAAGTTACGATATTAACTAGTGAATTATGTGTGTGTCTTTGTTCAGAAATAAAGAAAAGTTTTGCTGTGAATTTGTTGAAATTAAATTTGTTGTTCTATAATTTGTGCTGATTTTAATTTATTATCTTATCAGTGAATATAGATTGTAGCTATTACTCGTAACTCACATTCCCAATATACATATTTATGTATGTTCTATACTCTAACAATAAAATGTCACATTAGTCCAAACAAAAAGTTCGGGTAGCTTTCTGATTTATTCTAATTTGCTTTTGGCAGAAATTTCACGTCAATCAACTTCGAACAGTATCTAGATTCTCCAAAAATTTCGACAAATCTGGAATATTTCGAAAATCGATAAACCGTAAAATCTGATCAATTAATACAATGCCAAATAAAACACAGTACTGATGCTAATTGAGTAAACTCGAACAAAGTTTAATACTCTCAAAAAAATTAAAAACATCTAAAAATTTGAAAAACCCCAAAAATTCAAAAATTTAGAAAAATCCAAGTTTTTGAAACATCTTCAAAATATTATATACTTCAATAAAATTTCGAGTAAATTCGGAAATCCCGAATGATCTTGTATATTCTCGAAAACTCCGATTCTCGTAAAGAACAACCAACCAATTCTAATTTTGAAAAATGATCTTGAAAAATCTCAAAAACTTCGAGCCCCTGCAGTAATTCTAAGCTATTCCCCTAAAGACCAAGCAAATCTCGATTTATCGAAAATCGAAAATCTCGACTTATTACAAAAATAATTTTGATAAAATTCCAAAATTCCAAAAATGATTTTGAAAAATCTCGAAAAACCTCAAGCGACAGATTGCTCCAAGTTATCCACCATTTACCTGATGATATTGACAGTCTGGAATAAATTCGAAAATATCTTATTTAAGGACCAGGCATTTCTCAGTTTAACTCGAAAATTTTGAAAGTTTTTGGAAACCTCGATTAATCTTAAGATAATGGTGAAGAGCTCAAAATTTCGAAAATTTCCTAAAATATCTACAAACTTTTCAAATATCGAACAGCGATTATAAAAATCTAAAAAATTACAAAAATCCGCAATACACTTTAAAACTCTCTTAAACTTCGAGCGCCTACACCAATTCTATACTGTTCTCCTAAAGACCATGCAATCTTAGTCTCTCTCGAAAATTTCGATAAATCTCAAAAAACTTGGTATATCTTCAAAATAATTTTGAAAAATCCAAAAATCTTGAGAAACCGGCAACTAAATCTCGAATAAACTCGAAAATTGCCACAATGATTTTAAAAAATCTCGAAAACCTGAAGGGCCAGCAGCAATTCAAAGCCTAAAGGCCAATCATTTCAAGAGTTTAGGAAAATCTCGAATAAATTCAAGAATCCCCAATGTTCTTAAGAAATCTCGAAAGCTTCGAGCGCCAGCAACAATTCTAATCTATTCCACTAAAGACGAAACAAATCTTGATTTATCTCGAAAATTTCGATAAATTTTGAAATCTCGATATGTCTCAAAAATATGAATGATCTTGAAAATCCCCAGTAAGTTCGAAAATCTCGAGCATAAGCTGCAAATTTTAGCAATCCACCTAAAGGCTAAGCAATTTTCTTCTTTCCTAATTAAGAAAAATCTCTTCGTCTCTTAAATACGAAACAAATCTCGATTTATCTCGAACATTCCTGTAAATATCGAAAAGCTCGCATATATCACAAAAATAATTTTGGTAAATCCAAAACTCTCTAGAAACCCAGAATTATTGAACGATCTTGAAAATCTCGAATAAGTTCGATTTTTTTTTTTTTTGAAAAGCTCGATTAATCTCAAAATATTTCGGAAAAGCTTAAAAATTTAGAAAAACTCCAAATTATCGAATAATTTTTAAAATATCGAACAGCTTAGGAAAATTTTGAATTCAACAATCCCCATTGATCTTATAAATAAATTTCGAAAACTTCGAGCGCCTGTAGCAATTCTAAGCAAGAGCAAGGAAATACCGATTTATTTTGATAAATCTCGAAAAGCTCGATACATCGCGAAAATATTGAATGATACAGAATATCGAAAAACCAGAAGCACTAGCGCAATTCTAATATACTCACTTAAAGACGAAGCAATTCCCGATGTATCTCGAATATTTCTAAAAATTTTGGAAGCCTCAAATTATCTTAGAAAAGTTCTTAAAAGCTCAAGCATTTTCAAAGAAGTTAGAAAAACCTAGAATAAATTCAAAAATCTCGAAAGATTTTTAGAAATCTCGAAAACTTTGAATGTCTACAGTAATCCTAAGCTATACCTCTAAAGATCAAACAAACCTTGGGTTATCTTGAAAAATTTCGATAAATCTCGAAAACCTCGATATATCTCAAAAATATTTTTCAAAAATTCAAAATTCTTTACGCCTAAGGACCAAATATTTCTAGATTTATCTAGAAAATTTGTACAGTTCTTGAAAACCTCAATTAATTTTAAATTAATCTTGAAATACTTAAAAATTTTGATAAATTTCGAATTATCGAATAATCTTTAAAATATCGAAGAACATTGGAAAATCTCGAATACATTTAAATCCCCAATGATCTTAATTTATTTTGAAATCTTCGAGCACCGCAATTCTAATCAATTCCCCTATAGAGCAAGCAAATCTTGATTTATCTCGAAAACCTCGAGATATGAAAAAAATTATTTTGGAAAATTCAAAAATTTTAAGAAATTCATCTGGAAGAACCTTAAAATCTCAAGCGCAACCCTAAACTATTCACGTAAAGGACCAAGTGGTTTTCGATTCATCTCAAAAATTTCTAAAAATTTTGAAAACTTTGAACCCTAGAAAGCTTAAAAATTTAGCAAAATTACGAATTAGCGGATAATTTTAAAGAAGACCTACAAAAACATCAAAAACGGCGAGCGTTTGCAGTAATTCTAAACAATTCCTAAACGCTAAGCAAATCTCGATTTGCCTCGAAAATTTTGATGAATCTCGAAAACTTCGATATATTATCTCAAAAATAATTTTGGAAATTCGAAAATCTTGAGAAAACCAGAACCATTGACTGAACTTTAAAATTCACGAAGCAATTCTCAATTAATCTCGAAAATTAGAAAAATTACGAACTATTCCAATAATTTTTAACGTGTCGAACAGTCCAATGATCCAAATAAATCTCGAAAACTTCGAGCACCAGCAGCAATTCTAAGCTTTTCCCCTGTAGACCAAGCAAATCTCGATTTATCTTAAAAATTTCAATAAACCGAGAAATATCAACTCAAAAATAATTTAAAAAAGCCAAAAGTCTTGAGAAACCCAGAATTATTGGATGATCTTGGAAATCTCGTATAAGTTCGAAAACCCCCAAAATATTTTGAAAAATTCTCGAAAACCTCAAACGCTAACAGCAATTCTAACCTATTCACTTAAAGACCAAGCAATCTCGGCACAAGCCACAAAAGGATTAAGTATAGGAGTTTTATTATCACCCATGACCAATCATTTTTCTTCGACGTATCCCGGACTATCTCACAGCGATCGATTCACAAAAATTATTTGAACTGTTTGCGCAAAGGACACATGGCCAAAGATTGTTGATCAATGAAGTGAAAGATATGCCAAAGACCTCACAACACAACACTGCACGGGTTTCACCAAAAGCAGTCAACACCGTCAACAGTTATGCATCATGCCGTAGAATCAGCACCACAACCGGCAGTGCTTCAGTTAATAAAACCGTATTGTTGTCAACAGCGCAAACTCACATAACCCGTGCGAATAACCAGATTTACTTATACTTTTTACACTTTCTGCCGTAGGCACTTGGCGAAACACACTTAATACACACATTTTTAAAATTTTTTAAAAACACTTGTTAAATATTTCGCAAAATTACAAAAGGTTTAAAAAATCACTCGATCGATTTCGGCTTATTAGGCCATCAGTTTAGTAGATACTCCTGACGATGGCCTAATAAGCCGAAAGCGATCGAGTGATTTTTTAAACCTTTTGTAATTTTGCGAAATATTTAACAAGTGTTTTTAAAAAAATTTAAAAATGTGTGTAAGATTTACTTATGTCGTGCGATTCCCGATTCGGCATCGGAAAACAATTTTATAACCAACCAGCTCCCCACAGAAATTTGGACTTTCCAATCAGCGACACCATCATCGTATCTGGTATTGACCCAATCCCCGTGAAAACCAAGCACAAAGCAAAAACTTCACGGAACCCTAAAACCATCGATATATTTTGAAGGTATCGAGGTACCTAGTGATGTACAACTCGCCGATCCATCATATAATTTCCCATCACACCGATTGACGTGTTGAGTGGTGTTCAATACTTCTTCGATCTTTTCAGACAACAGCGCATCAAAATTTCAGAAGAATCGAATTCTGTTACATCACTGCTGGCAAAATCGATCAGGAATCGACTGGAAGCACGAATTATGCGCGCTTATGTCTTCACACACTGCAGACAATGAGCCCCATAATTTGGTTGTACGTTGTAAATTTACCATTTCGCAACAACGTTCAAGTACTTGGTGAATCAAAGAACATCGCGCTTAATCGGTTTTTGATAGTTGATAGAAAATTACAATTAGATGAAGAGGTGAACAGGAGTATGCAGATTAATTCCAGAGTATATTTCGTTGGGCCACATGTACAGGATTCCAACCGACAGTTCGTTTGCGTACTACTTGCCGCACCACTGCATTGACAAACCGGGAAGCATAACTACGAAATTACGTTGTGTAGTCTTTGACGCGTCGTAATGACTACGTTGGGACTCCCTCTGAATTATACTTTGCTCGACGGGCCAAAAACCCAGAATGATTTACTAAACAATATTCTGTGATTTCGAATTCCAAAATACGTCTTCTCGGATGAAATCGAGAAGATGTGTAGGCAAGTGGAAATCGCCCCTGAACATCAACAAGAGAATCATACATATACAGAGAGTCTCGAGATGAATCGATTGCAGCTTATGAACTCGCTACCATTACTTATGGTGTTAAACCAGCTGCATATCTCGAAGCAGCCGTTCTCAAGCAAATCGGCATTGATGAAGGTGACCAATTCCCCTTAGGGCGAAGAACATTGCGTGATTTTTATGTCGCGTATCAACGTAGAGAACCAGGAGGAATGCGATTACCGAAGTTTGAATCGAACTCGTCACGATTATTAAGTAGAAAGAGAAGTTTAGTTGTCTGTATTAAATCAATAAGATTCTTTCGGCTTTTTATAGACACAATATATTAATAATAATGGCATTCACAACATTTTCGACTTGTCAATCAGAAAAATGAAGAGGCCAGTCATTTATAATATATCTACCAAAAAAAGTAGAAATATCAAAATCCCCCCCGTACTTTAACCCCAGAGTTAATACAAAATGTATTTTGACTCTAAAAAATGCAAGGAAAGGTTTTCTTTTTTAGAGTCAAAATACATTTTGTATTAACTCTGGGGTTAAAGTACGGGGGGGATTTTGATATTTCTACTTTTTTTGGTAGATATATTATAAATGACTGGCCTCTTCATTTTTCTGATTGACAAGTCGAAAATGTTGTGAATGCCATTATTATTAATATATTGTGTCTATAAAAAGCCGAAGGAATCTTATTGATTATTAAGTACTATTCCTGCCGATGACAGAGAAATTTAAGGTGATCTGGACCAATCGAGCCATAATATAGGCTTTGTGACTCAAGTGGGATTCAACGAACGATAGGCTTATATTCTCATTCCATGATTTTTGCGACAGGCAGCCTATGACAATATATTCAACCATACATCATTGAATTAATATTCAACCCGCTGGTTTTCGCATCACCAGTAATCATCACATCAGATGGAAGGCCAATATCTAAATAAATGGTGATAATGGCACCATCTTTGTTGGTGCACGCAATCATTTAAAATCGCTAGAGCTTTTCTTCAAATCCGGTGGAAACCGAGCCGCCTTCAGTGATGAACATAACATTTCATGCCATTCTACCGGTTCATCCCGTTATAAAATATGGTTGAAATTTTTTCGTAAAAAGTAAGCAACGAAGAATTAAGTATTCTGCCTACATGTTTGACCCCTATTTATTTGATTTAATTATTTAACCGTAGTCACTCATGTTTAAGTCAAATTTCAGTTAAAAACAACACATTAACTTCCGTGGTTGCTCTAGCAAGGACGGATGACTTCCAGAACTCTAATTAGCTATCCATATTGAGCAATGTGGTGGTATATCTATCCCAAACAAATCTGATGATAATTTGAGTTACATGTTTAACCTTAAGCGATTTTAGGCCAAATAGGTAATAGTAGAGCAATGTAAAGGCATTTTATTAAACCAAACTATTCTCGCATAAACGGATAAAGTTACGCTGAATTAAAATCTAAAAATAACGGCATAAACATACTAGGCATATACACAGATAACAGCTTCATAGAGTAAATGTGTAATCATTTCGTGTAATAGTTATTTGATTTGGAAAAAAATGTCTGTTCATTTTGATTGATAATTATAACCGCCATTGTGCTTTGTGAATTGGTTTGTGTTCGCGGAAATGTGAGTATACAATATGAGATAGGCTATAGGCACTGATTAATGGAATTTTATTTAATAGTTGAACTATACGAATTAGTCGTGTGCCATACTCGGTACACCAATAACACATCTCATAGTGTATTGAGTGGGCAATCTAATATTTAGTGATAATGGTAATAAATATTGAGATTTAGGTATTTATACAAAATCGTTCAATTAATTTTTGTTGTTGTTTAAAATTTGAACAGTCAGACGATTATGGATATTATGATTCAGGTCCAGTGATGACTGAGACAATTGATGTGTATGACGATGGTTACCAAAGTTCGTACGGTGGTGGTTATGGCGGAGTAACCGAAACATTTCATTATGGTTGGGGTGGCGGGCCTTATATATGGAGATGTGGACTTAACCCTCAGGTGACGTTGGTCTTACAGTGCAGTATGGTGATCATTGTTATATTTTTTGTGTGGGGATTTTTTTTTAATTTTGCGTTGTAAAAATAAATAAAAGCAAAAATAAACAATCTAGGAATATTGTTATTTGGTTTTGCGGGAGCTTTGGCACAATAGTCAGGTAGTGCTACCAATTATGATAGAGATTATTTTACCTAAGGAGATTACTCACATATCAACGTTACCTTCCCTAAATCGTTCAAAATGGTTGATATGGTCACAGTTCTCTCGAATGAAATGTGAATTTAAATAAAAATTTAATGTTTGTTCGCCCTTCCCCAGAAGCAGAGATCAACATTTTTAACTCACAGATCAAAGCGCATTTTCATCAACGCTTAATATACGCTTACAAACAAAAATCACGGTGCAAGCTATCCTAGCATTAAGGACAACGCCTAAGTGAATTTTAGTGACCATAAAAAAAATGCCCTGTGATCCGCCAGTTAACATCAATAAAATATATGCTTTAGACTCTTAAAGTGACTCAATTAACCAAGCAAAAGAAAGGAATTGACACTTTACCTATAGCGGTTCTATAGTGAAAACGAAATAAGGTGAACAAACATCTAACTACTTCTGAGGAAATTATTTTGGAAGACTACGAGATATTAAGATTGCAATAATACGTAACTAAGAATAGAATTACTCACGTTCCATAGAGGCCCTTCAACGAGATTTCCCCACAGAGGTTATCGACCAAAGCAACCAAGCAATTGTCAAGCAACGTTAATCTCACCAAGATCGGCTTAAGTTTCATATCACTTTGTTTGTGTTAATGATACCGAAAAGATTTACCACAACATTCAGAAAAACAAAATCTGAAAAAAATATCTCGAATTACTATGATCTGTCAAAAATAAAAATAAAAGTGCCAGAAGACCCTTAATTACGATCAACTACAATATGAAAACAAAAGGATGCTGCTTATTTTGTTGTTACACTTGCGCGCGTCCAATGCTAAACGGTCAAAGTTATTGAAATCCTGACAATTTTGTTTCTTTGTTCAAAATCACTTTTTCGGCTATTGAGAGTTTTGAGTCCATAAAAGCAAAAAAAAAATGTCCGCCCGTTTATCTGGATGACTGTAATAACGGTAACTCAATTTTGCCTTCTGAATTTTAATTTGTTTAATGTGGAGAAAGAAAGCATGCTAACAACTGTGCCACCGCCCCGGTGGCACAGTTGTTAGCATGCTTGCTTTAAGCTCCGGAGATCCCGGGTTCGATTTCCGGCGGGTGATGAAAAATCATGGCTGGTTAATGTAAGGATCAATGAATTAATCACTCATTATCCATTGAAAAAATGATTACGAAACTTCATAATGAAGCGGCCAAATCACTCTATGGGATGTAGCGCCAGCAAAAAAAAAAAGTAGAGAATCGAAAATATTTTGGAATAGCTGAAGAATGATCAAGTTTTTGATATATGCTGGTTTGGGAATTGATTTGGACATATTTTCATCAACTGAAGCAAACATGTAAATGGAAGAGTGACCTTCCAAATTTGGTAAGAAAACAACCTGATATTAATAAAGGACGATCAGTAATCCGTCACAATAGAAATTGGGACAAGTTATTGATAATAAGACCGAAAGACAATTGATCGAATTAGCTGGGAGAAGATTAACAATTTTAAACTCACGGATAGAAATCAAATGAAATTTAACCAATTTTACATAGGTGATACCTAAAAAAATTAAACTTTCAAAAATCATTCAAACTTTCTTTACTCAAATGGATCAAATAGTTCAAAATTTGAATTCATCTTTCTAATTTCACTCAAACTCTTGTTTTTAGGTCACAAATTCATTTCAATTGAAATTCGTATTTATTGTACTTAGGTTAATTTAGATTACTCTAGCATTTTCTTAAATTAAAGGAAGTTTCAATTTTAAAGCAAGAAAATGGTTTTTGAGCAAAAAATCGTAATAGAGCTCTATTGCGATGGTTTATATCTCCAACTATAAGCCTCGAAATCGTAATTGCCCCATCACGATTTATTTGAATCGGTCCAACATGTCCATCAAATTATTGAAATTTCATTTTTTAATCAGGTTTCCTGAGTTATGTCTATATTGTTCAAGATTTTTGAGCAAAAAATCCGAAATCCTTAATTGGGATATGAATGGTATGGTAGATATCTATAACGATATGTTACGGAACCAGTAATTTCTCGGCCATATTTTACTCAGCAATATTTTATGATTTTTCGGCTTGTTCGTATATTTTTGACAATCATGGAAAGCTTCTTCGAGTTCAAATTATTTAAAGAATGTTTTCTAAAATAATTTTTTTGCAAGTAGCTATATTCATGGAAGAAGCTTTTGATAATTTATTGAAAATAATTTTCAAAATTCAAAAGCATTTTCATGAAAAGAGCGAACAAACTTATAAAAGCTTCACTTAGTGATGATTTCACCACTTAAGTGAAAGATGTATTAAAAACTTTCCGGTCCTTAAATAGGAGCTTAATTCGGCAATGATGAAATATGTGCGATGGTGTAGATTTTATAAAATTTGGTGATGCCTAATCCAGTCCACATGGCCCACTACTTCATTAAATATTTTTTAACAGGATTTGAAAGCTTTAAATTGGCTAAGATAAGGTTTAACTTACCTCATCTAATTTTGTATACGGGTTAACATTTTAATTAATCTCTGTTTATTTGGAAATTTTTTTTCCCATTAATTGGAAACTCTTCAGCGCAAATCAATTAAAGAACGCTCTGTAAAAATAATTTTGCCATTGAAACCTTTAAAAAATTCAGATTGCTGCAACAAAATTTTAAATTTACTGAATATCAGTCTAGCTTTTAAAAAAAATGTAGTAGAGCTTTGTTCCAAATGGTTTCGATGAATCTTAAATTTGTGTTACATTTGTCAAATACCGAATCATTAACTTTAAAACCAATTTGTTTAATAATCAGAAAGCATGTTGACCAAAAGCTCGCTCGAAAATTAGAAGCTTAGTAAACTTTAATATTTAATATTAATATTTCTTATGTTCTGACCATTCACAACGTTAAAAGCTAAAACAACATTATCTCTGAGTAAAAGCTTTGCAGTTTAAGATTGGCATTAGGAAGATTTAACTACTGCTAAATATTTCGGTTCCTATTTGTAGAAAAATTATTTGAATTTAAAAGCTACATTTTGTATATAATGTAAAGCTTAAAAAGATTAAGATTCCTGCTAGCTTTAAACAAAAATGCAGTAAAGCTTTCTTCCAAATGATATGAGTTAATCCTACATTTCAGTTGCAATTGTCAAATATGACTCCTTTAATAATCCGAAAATATTTTGACAAAAGCTTGCTCGATAGTTTGAAGCTTAAATAAGCTCTATACGCTGTAATCATTTAATATTAAAAATGTTTATATTCTGACCACTCATTCACAATCTTAATTATAACTCAGTGGAAAAAGCAGACACAACATTATCTCTGAGTGAAAGCTTTAAAGTTCAACATTGAAATTAAGGAGATTTAACCTCTGATATTCGGAGTTAAAAGCTATATCTTGTACAAACCACAATAATTTTATCGTTGCAAGCTTTAAAAAATTCAGAATCATGCAATAAAAATTAGAATTTAGTTAAATGCTAATCTAGCTTATAACAAAAATGTAATAAAGCTACTTTAATAATTTGAAAGCATTTTGGCAAAAAGCTTACTCGAAAGTTTAAAGCTTAAATAATTTTTAGAAGCTTTAATCATGTAATATTAATATTTCTTATATTCTGACCACCCATTCACAATTTTATTTATAATTCAGTATGAAAAGCTAAAACAACATTATCTCTAAGTAAAAGCTTTGCAGTTCAAGATTGGCATTCGGCATTGGCGGTTCCTATTTTTAGAAAATTATTCGTATTTAAGAGCTATATTTTGTAAAAAGCAAAATAATTTATTCGTTTAAAGCTTTAAAAAATTCAAATTCAACAAAATTGGAATAAAGCTTTCTTCCAATTTATGTGGCTGAATCTTATGATTCTGTTTCAATTGTCAAATGCGATTAATTTAATATTCCGAAAGCATTTTGGCAAAATGGCCCACATTTTATTTAAATCACTCTAAAATTTCTTTAAATTAATGGAAGTTTCAATTTTAAGGCAAAAAATCGAAAACTCGAGCTACGATTGCATTGGTTGATATTGGGTGGACTGTTAGATGTATTACCAACCTTTTTTAGTGAAATAAAAGACATTAGATCATATCCGGCGAAACCTAAGAACAATTTAATATCTGTTGTATACATTGAGGGACCGGACAATTTTATACTACCGTAATTTTTGATTCATCTGGTTTAATACCATCATTTTAAGAGACACTATGCCCCAAATATTTAATTTCATACAGCAAAAATTGACATTAGGGATTTAGTTTAAGATTAAATTTAATAAAACGCTTGAGAACTTCAAGAAGAAAAATGTCTACGCTAGACATTTTCTAATGTTTAATCCTGATGGGGCACAATTAATCATTCGCTGGAAGAAAGGCATACGAACAAACTCATAATGGCCATCATCTGTGCTGAATGCTGTTTTGAACATATCAACTTCTGTTAGTTCAATTTGATGATATCCACTTTGTAAATCCAATACAGAGAAATATTGTAGTCTTCCAAGTTTATCTAGAATATCAGATTGCGGTTTGCGACATTTCTTGGCATAACCAACACTGGCAAATTTCAGGGATTATATCGTCTTGAATTATGTTCTGATCGAGCATCTCATTAACTTGCCGCTTAATTTTCGCTTTAATCGAATGAGGCTGATGATATGACCTAACGTGAATTTGCGGTTTATTAGCAGAAGTTCGGATTTCGTGCTTATAATTAATTCTGTAGACGTTAACACATCGCCTTCTAAATTAATGTAATGAATCAGTTCGAACCATTCCTGGATGTCATGTAATATTTTCTTACAATAAGCACATCGAATTCGTGAAAACTGTTTCGGGATGTGCTAGATGCGGTTTTCGAAAAAAAATTGATAAATGAAAATATTGACAAAATTTTGGTTGAGCTTGGGCTGTATTTTGATTGGAAACAATAACACAATTTATAAAGTTAAGTTCTTCTTCGCACGCAAGGTTAATGGTTTCCTGTGCCTTACCCTAAACCTTCTTATACTCCCTTTATGGTAATATTTGTATTAAGTCTTGTAATGGCTTCTGCCGGTTTTTCTCCTTCTGAAGCCAATACACGCTTCATTCAGATCATGGAGCAAAAACTCTAATCGATCTGCGTAGAATCTAACCACCCATCCTTCTTTTGTCGACAGTTTCCAACTGAACCAAGTTTTATTTGAATCAGTCTCTAGGGTACATTGTTTAAGTTTTTTGAGCAAAAACTCCAAAATCCGTAGTTAAGATCTGAATGGAAATGTTGATATTTCCAACGATAAATTTTGGAACCTGCAATTGGTGTGCAATATGTTATTTGAATCGTTGTACTAATATTTTTCAGTTTTTTGGCCAAAAATGTGTGAAATTCGTAACTGGGACCAGATATCTGGAAACTTTGAAAATTTGTCTCAAAGTAGAATCAGTTGTTGTGTTTCAAATAATATTCAAACCCAATATGTCTACTCTAAAGGTTCTATAAAATTTTTTAGCTTAATGAAAGTTATGTAGATGAAACTTATCTCATAGATATTGAAAATTTGTCTTTTAAGCTTGATCAGCAACATTTTGCGGGTTGAGTGGAGGGTTGAGGTGGAGATTAAATTAAGTTGTCTTGAAATTTTTTGAACCGAAGTTTTTATCAGGTAGTAACGTCTAGTCCTTTATTTGTCAATTATAACCAGGTGAAACCAATAAGGCAGTGAATTTGTTGGATCAACAAATAGGATCTGGTTGTATTGAGGAAAAATCATTTCTACAAAACCACTATGTTCGAAATAATTTTTTTGTCACACATTAGTCCAGAGTTCACGTCTCAGGCCTCGTTTGAAATTTAAACCAGTTTTCTTCTAGCCTAGGACCAACTGTTTCTTTATTTTTAATATAGCCGCACTGAACTGGAAAATTTGGGCACCGTCGGGAACGCATACGCTTGTCTACTTGTGTTGCATTCTCTAAAGAACGCTTTTTTCGAATTTTTTCATGGTTTTTAACACTTAACCCCCACCTTTTAATAGTAAACCCAGTTACTATTTTACTCACTAGCTATAAAACTTAAGTATCATCACACCTTGTATATATAAGAAATGTTCCACCGACATTAATTTGAGTAACTCTGCATTACCCACTAATTGTTATCTTTACACGAGAATTTGGTGTAATTAAATTAAACTCCATAAAAAAAATTGATCTATAATCACCCGTCTATTTATCAATGCGCCTTATTGTGTGGGCAGGAACTTGGATGATTAATCTTCAATTGACATTATTTACACAAAAAAAAAAATCACAAAATTTGGTTTTTCATCAATTTACAATTTTTATTCATCGCACAAAATCATGTGTTTTACAAATAACATAAACAGGCAGCACAATCTAACTATTAGCCAACAAGTACACAATTATTGGAATGGCACTATAAAAATAAAAAAAAATTACGACAGCTAAACACGCTTTTGAGTATCGCATTGTTTCCATTTCACTTGTATCCACTAAGGAGACATGTCTTTGATCATTTGTTTCGCTTCGTTGTTGCTGCTGCTCAGGAATGGTGACAATCACTCTAGTAATTGGTGGTTGCGATATTGGCGACGTCAGAACCGCAATACCTGTTGCCAATTCATGCGGTGGTGGTGGATCATTCTGTATTATAATTCGTACGAGATAAACAATCGCAAATTAATTAATTACTTCCTCTTGGCTTTTTATAAGTAAACAGGTTTCTTTACTTACAATATTCATACTGGACGCTTACGTCTATAATACTGGTCTTGAAACTTAGCAATGACGGGTCTAACAGGTTTCTTTTCTGCTTTTTTTAATCGCACTGTTATGTCAAGTAGGTCTTTGTTTGTTTTTCTAATAAAAAGTTTTTCTAATAAATGATTAAATCGATTAGATAAGAGGCAAATAATGGCACTATAATATTATATTAGGTTAAATAATGTAAGCATTAGACCATAAACACATAAAGATAATACAATATAATTGTAAATATGCATATTTCACAACAAGGAAAACTGCACAGGAGATTCATAAAGAGCCCCAGAATAGCTTAAAGTAAACTATTAATAAATGGGTGCAACCCATAGAAGATACTCCTCCAACTAGCCTAAACAGTAGCCCTAAATAGAAACTGAACAACGGCTTTTAGATGCAACTATATCAACTGTGAAATAACACTTTATATGCAACGCAATAAAGTAGGCGATTTTATGAGAATGATTAAAGTCATTCAAAAGCATTGGGACAGTGAGCTCAGTACGAAATCGTATCTGAAACAAAAATTACAAAATTTAAAAAACAAAGAGGCAGGTTTAGTGGCAGCACATAAAGAAGCCGTTTATAAAAATCCAAATGATACCCAATATATTAATCATTACAATGACTGGGAAAGCCAGTATGACAACAAAAACCCCCATCGGTGCAGTTAACACCGCAAATCCAACTGCCAAAAATAGATATCCCAATATTTAATGGCAATTATCTACACAGGATAACATTTAGAGATATATTCACTCAGGTTGTACATAATAACAAGGATCTGCCAAATATGTATAACTAAAATGCACTATTTAAAAAGTGATTTGGTAGACCTAGCTCCCTGGTCATAAAGAATGTTCGGCGTATGTGACAAATTTTAAAAAATTGTGAAAAAGATCTTAAATAATCTGCCGCACTAAGTCGATTCTGAGATGCTACAATATATAAGGTGTGAATCGATATTTATACAAAGTGTACAGATCAAGCTTTCTACTCCAATTTTTCCAAAACAGATAACTCAAAATTAAGTTCTTGAATTTCAGGCAAACAAAATTGGGATAAGGACTACCTTCTTTTTTGTATTCATCAGGTATCCATTTTACGGTCCAAATATGATTTTTAGACGGAAAATTCCATTTTCGGATGAAAAATTCAATTTTTCGAGGAAAATTCAATTTTCGGATAGCAAGTTCCTTTTCTCGATAGTAAATTCCATTTGGCGGAAAATTTCATTTTCTAATGGAAAATTGCAATTTCTAATTGGAAATTCCATTTTGGATGGAAAATTCCATTCGATAGAAAACTTCAATATCATTCAGATGGAAAATTCTATTTTCGGTTAGAAATTTCCATTTTTCGATGGAAAATTCCATTGAATGGAAAACCCCATTTTCGATTAATTTCATTTTTGTATGGAAAATTCCATTTTTCAATTCCATTCAGATGGAAAATTTCGTTTTCATCTATGTGATGTTTCGAATAAAAATTCCATTTGATTCAAAATTCCTATTTCTGATGGAGAATTCCATCAGAAATACTGGACGTGACCGTTCCAAATTATAACGGAGGGGATGGTCACTTGTTAGGAAAATTGCAGAGTATATTTACCATCAAAACTGGCCCCAGAATCTATGTCAAGTTAGATTCTCATTATCTTTAAATGAACCAAACTCGTCAAATGAAATCAATATTCCGGAAAATTTAACACATTTGGATGGAGAATTTTTTATTCTATCCGAAAAGCAATGTGCTGGAGAATATTTCGTAATTCTTGAAACTGTGTCAAGTTTAAAAATATTAGCAAAATTTTAGTGTTGGTTGGTCGACGGAACATTCTACGTTGTTCTAACAATTATGTCTCAGCTGGTTCACTATTCATGAACAAGTGAAAAATCAATCTGTTCCACTGGTGTTTCCCTTAGTGTCACGAAAATGCTGGATTTGCGTTGTAAATTTAATATTCATCATCTAAATCTGGAAAAGTGCAAAAGCAAAACCTAGCCTCATTATGGCAACACTGAAAGAATTAGTATTCAAATTAGAACGTTGAACTTGTATCTCTGGTTCCTTCAAACGAAATAAATAATTTTTGTGAATTAAGCAAAAATTTTGATGATCAGAATATTACACATCTGGGAAGCTGGTTCGAACACAAAAAACTACATCACTAGAGATAATAAGCAGAAGAACCCAAGGAGGCCTGGCATTGTCATCTTAAAGTTATCGTTACGAGGGAAAATTCCATTTATCGATGGAAAACTTCAATTTCGGATGAGCAATTCAATTTTTTGAGGGAAAGTCAATTTTCTGATAGAAAATTTCGCTGGAAAATTTATTTTCGTCTAACAAGTTCCTTTTCTCAATACCAAATTCAAGTTGACAATATTTCAATTTCTAATGGAAAATTCTATTTTTCGACGAAACATTTCTTGTTTCCGATATAAGATTTAATTTTTCGATTCAATTTTGGATGGGAAATTCCACCTTTCGATGGAAAATGCCACTTTCGGACACAACGTTAAATTTTTCTATTTAAAATTCCATTCTTCAATTCCATTCAGACAGAAAGCTGCATTTTCAGGTACAAAGTTTCATTTTTCAATGAAAAATTCAATTTGATGAAAAATCCCATTTTCTGATTTCCATTTTTCGATAAAAAATTTCATTTTGACTAGCAAGTTCCCTTTCTCGAATTCCACTTGACGGAAAATTTCAATTTCTAATGGAAAATTCCAATTTCTAATTGGAATTTCCATTTTTCGACGAAACATTTATTTTTCCCGATTCCATTTTAAGGCAGAAATTTCTATTGTTCGATGGAAAATTCCACTTTTGGATACAAAGTTAAATATTTCCATTAAATGGAAATTAACTCCATCTTTCAATTCCAGTCAGATGGAAAATTTCATTTTCGGGTACAAAGTTTCATTTTAGCTTCATTTTTCCATAAAAAATTCCATTTGGTATAAAATCCCATTTTCTGATTGAAAATTTCATATTTTGATGGTTAACCATTTGCCTGGAAATTTCTTTTTCTGATGAAAAATTCAATTTTTCGATAGGAAACTCCATTTTTCAATTTCACTCAGATGGAAAATTCCATTTACGGTTAGAATGTTTTTTCGATGGAGAATTCCATTTAATGGATAATCCCATTTTCTAATGGAAAATTTCATTTTTTGTTGGAAAGCTTCATTTTTCAATTCGATCCAGATGGAAAATTTCATTTTCAGATAGAAAGTTCGAAAAATTCCATTTGATTCAAAATCTGATTTTCTGATAGAGAATTCCATTTTTCGGTGGAAAACTTCAATTTCCATTGAAAACTTCTGCTTTC
This sequence comes from Tipula helvola, assembly GCA_963556165.1. Taxonomy (NCBI): domain Eukaryota; kingdom Metazoa; phylum Arthropoda; class Insecta; order Diptera; family Tipulidae; genus Tipula; species Tipula helvola. The sequence goes on along the minus strand of OY744483.1, from coordinate 326,693,032 downwards.
AATTCCATTCAGACGGAAAATTTCATTTTCGGGTACAAAGTTTCATTATACTAAATGTAGGTAGTTTCATTTTTCGATGAAAAATCCTATTTTCTCATGAAAAATTTCATTTTTTGATGGTAAACTTCATTTTCGCCTGGAAATTTCATTTTCCGATGAAAAATTCCATTTTTCGGTGGAAAACTTCAATTCCGGATAAACAATTTGTTTTTTCGATTAACATTTCAATTTTTCTGATGGAAAATTTAATTTTCTCGATAGTAAATGCCAGTTGATGGAAAATTTCAATTTCAAATGGAAAATTCCATTTTTTGACGAAACATTTCATGTTTTCGACGTAAAACTTAATTTTTCGATTCCATTTTGGATAGAAAATTACATTTTGAGAAAGAACTATTGTTCGATGGAAAATTTCATTTTTCGGTCAACTTCGGATGGAAAATTCCTTTTTTCTATGAAAAATTATATTTTTGATTAAAAATTCGATTTTTCTGATGCAAAATTTCATTGTAAACTAGCAAGTTCCTTTTCTCGAATTCCATTTGACGGAAAATTTCAATTTCTAATGGAAAATTACAATTGCTAATTGGAATTTCCATTATTGGACGAAACATTTCATTTTTCGATTCCATTTTAAGATAGAAATTTCCATTGTTCGGATAAAAAATTCTAGTTACGGTTAGAAAGTTCCATTTTTCGATGGCAGTTTCTATTTGATTCAAAATCCCATTTTCTGATGGAGAATTCAATTTTTTCGCTGGAAAACTCGAATTCCGGATAAAAAATTCGTTTTTTCGAGGAAAATTAATTTTCGAATAAAATTTCAATTTTTCTGATAGAAAATTTCATTTCATGTTTTAGATGTAAAACTTAATTTTTCGATTCCATTTTGGAAGAAAAATTCCATTTTGAGATAGAAAGTTCTATTGTTCGATGAAAAATTCCACTTTCGGATACAACGTAAATTTTTCCATCTAAAACTTCATCTTTTAATTCCATTCAGATAGAAAATTTCATTTTCGGGTATAAAGTTTTATTTTAGCTTCAGTTTTCGATAAAAAATTCCATTTGCTGGAAAATTCCATTTTTCGAGGAAAATTGAATTTTCGAATAGAAAGTACAATTTTTGGATGGGAAATTCTATTTTCGACTAGCTAGTTCCTTTTCTCAATAGTAAATGTTGACGGAATATTGTTGACGAAAAATTTCTCTTTCTAATGGAAAATTCCATTTTTCAACGAAACATTTCATGTTTTCGATGTAAAACTAAGTTTTTTGATTCCATTTTAGATGAAAAATTCCATTTTGAGAAAGAAAGTTCGATTGTTCGGTGCAAAATTTCATTTGATGGAAAAATTCATTTTCTGATGAAAAATTCCATTTTTCGATGAAAACTCCAAAAAGCTCCTTTTTTCAGTGGTCTTGCCTTAATACGAGATCTAATTTAGCATAAAGTGGTTAATTCCTTGAAGATGAGTAAAACCGCTTTCCACAGACCAACGAAATGTGGTAAAGCAGCAAGAATGAATCTCCAAGTGGTACAATCGTCGGACAGCAGAATTTTATTCACGTTCCAGCAGAGCATAACTTCTGTATTGGTCGCGTTACGTTTTTAGTGTTACGTTTTATTTTCTTAACTTGGGGAAAATTTTGCAGCTGTAAGAAGAGCAGTTTGGAACAACTATCAAAAACTTTCGGCTGCACCGCAACATAATGGTCCTTCGCGCCGGATAGCGGTTCAACTTTTAATCAATCAACGCCATCAATTTGGGCTGTACTTGCTTGGTAGAAGTGGTCCTTCTTGCTAAATCAACATAATTCAACTTTGGCAGCCTTCGACATAAATTTGGACACGTGTGGAAAAAGGTAGCCATCTTTTTCAATCAATTTACCCACTATATAGGCAGCATGTTCTGGAAAAAAGTTTAATAGCCGCATGTACAGAATACAGATAAGTAGACATCTTTTATTAAATAAAATAAGAAATATTTAACTATCCAATTCTAACCGGTTAATTCATAGCTACATTGAAAACCAGCATTACTTTATGCGAGTTTAGGTTTATTCAAATTACCGCATGTGTTTAACCATAACCTCACATAAAAATCAGAGTATCGCATGCGCATGAGTGGTTTAGACATTTCCACGAGCATATTAATACAAAACTGGACAGTGTTTCAAGTCCATTATCACGTGAAAATAGAATCCAGTGTTTTCAATAACAAGTGTTCAGCGCAAATTCAATTCAATGATCATAATCATACAAGAGTGAATCATTCAAATCACTTTTTCTAGCCATTGTTGCGATTGCTTTAATTATCGAAGTGTTCCAGCGAAATATAACCGGGTCCAAATAAAAATATTAGTGCTCGTAGAAATTACCACGTGTACGTTAACATGTACATACAAAATTCAGTAATTAAAATCAGAGTTGTTTTCAAATCAATCAAGCACTGGCAAATATGTACAAACATTAGCAAGTGCACATAAAACTAAGTGTATCCACGCACCCAGTTACCTTTTAAGGGTGAAATACGAAAAAGGGCGAAAAATACGAGTATGTTTGGCATAAGCAATATTATACATAAATGGCTAATTTATTCATAGAAGGCTCGCCAAAAGCCGTTCAACATTTCTAATACAGTGCTATGTCCGATGTAGCTATGAATGCTAAGATACGTCAGGGATAAGTGTACGAACACAACAAAAAAAAAAGACGTAAAGAAAAATTGTTCACTGAAATGTTAGTTGTCAGTAACATGGTCAGAATTCCGGGACCCTGCTAATGATTCTTTGGCACATAAATATCAATCATAAAACCAAAAAAAAAAAAAACGGAAGTAAACACACCACAAGATGCCTTCATCTGCAACAGTTTGCTCCCACATTATGCTTAAGGTTAACTAACGCTGGTGTAATATAAACAAAGCATGACGTAATGCACACAAAACAGATGAAATGAAAATTTATTTTCCCCGCTTTTTCTCTCTGTATTTATGTTAAATTATTCGGTTTTCACTTTCACATACATCAAATTTTTTTTATTTTATTAGTACGTTCACACCAAAAAATAAGGTCAAATCAACGTTAAGCAAACAATGACCTCTATTAGTCATTTACCAGAATTTAAAATTTCCTAACAACGTGATAGTTCAAATTTCATTTTTCCCCCGCCTTCAAAATTTCAATGCCAACCTGTTGCAAATATTTTTTTGTTTATTACTGTATTGATTATGGCCACACCGGAATATTCGTGTATACCAAACAATAGATGGCAGTAAATAAAATAAAAAGGATTCATTTCGATTTTATTATGGTAGTAAAAAAAAATCAGTTTTATTTGGTAAATAAATATAAAATGTATAAGAATTTTAAGAGAGCAATTTTCTACTTGTTGTTTTTGTTTTTTTTTTTTGCCACTTCACTCGAAACACACACACCCTCTTTTTGTAACAGCACTCGTTAGCTTATAGCGTAAATCACAGATAATGTAGAGAATTGATGCGCGCGTATTATCCACCCATCAAAATGTGTCGACTGTATATTATTTACATAGTAGATGTGTATATATGTATAAGCGCACTATGTATCACTAGATTTAGTTTTCTGTAAACACAAAACAATTAAAATTAAAAAATTTAAACGCTTCAGCTAGCTTATGGTATAATTTACTCCTTCTTGTAGCGCAACAATAAACCGAAATAGGACGACACAACAAAATACGAATACAAGGAGCGCCATGTATCCTAAAAGTGATTCGAAAATTTCATTGCGTAAACTAACCGCTGGCGGTGGCCCACTAATAATACTCATCTGGTGTGTCAAAATTTGTACATTTGGACGACGCGTTGGCCGACGACTTGAATGATGTGATTCTGTATCCGAAATTGTAATTATCGTGTCGGAATGTGGCCTCCTTGTTGGACGATATGGTCTAGCAATTCGTAATGATGATGATGATGATGCTGATGGTTGTGGACTTATGGGCGATAATGGTTCGGGTAGTAATCCAACCACTTCAATATATGTTGGTAAATCATCATCACTGTAGGCAGGTGGTGGATCATTCTATATACATAATTATATGTATGCAAGAGGAACAATAACAACAAATAAATAAATAAATTTCGTTTTTTTTTTGTTAACACTTACAACATTCATGTTGAACTTTTGACTGTCGACTAAATTCTGAGCCTCCAGTGAATTGTGACTCTCTGTTTTTATTGAAAAAAGGAACTCGATTACCTCTCATATACATAAATTTTCTATTTTGGATGGGGAAATCGTATTTTCATGATGTCATCGACTTGACATGCTATTTAGCGGGGTAAATTGTAAATATTTTGATTCTGTATACGATTCTAGACGTGGCCTTGGCAAGGCTACTACTATATGTGTACACAAATCGTAATGGGTTGATTATTCATCCATATATCTATCCAGTTAGTACTTCTTTGATAACAATCGATAATAATTTTTCATGTATTCGAGCGTATTCATTATCCGCAATTCTCTATTTTGTTGTTGTTTTGCGTTTATCTATATCCCTCCATCTAAACAGGATGGGGGAATGGTTAGGTGACATTGAAGGTGGGTTAAGGCTAAAAATATGACACGTTTGTTGAAATATTTTATTTTTTTTACATTGTTTGTGATGATTGTTGTGTGACGCAAATGGTTAACAGGTATTTGTGTATTACATTTCCTAGAAGTTTTTACAATATTTTCATAATGAATCATCGTGCTGGAAATTCTATTTGCGTTGACAACAAGCATCTGTTTTACAAATAGTTCGCAGCTATTCAGTTCATTTACCGCATTACGACGACCTTATTGACCGCTCAACGTTAATTAAATTTCGAGTACATAATCCTCGTGATGGCTGAGCAAATTGTATTTCCTTGATACAGCGCAAATTTCCGTTAAAACGAAATACAAAAAAAAAATATTCCGAGAATCTACTATAGATTTCGTACAATCTACAAATTATCCCATTTTCCAACAAATATCGTATTTTCATTTTTTTTTTTTGTGTGTGTTCGGCAAACTATTACCCGCGAGTCCAGATTATAGCTTACCAAAGTGTTAAGCAAATTATTTATGTTTTCGATGTGTGTACTTTCACTGTAAAAGCTTGCCAATGCTTGACCGCATAAAGCTAAACATAAAATATAAAAATCATGCCAAAAATTATCCCCTTCCCCGTTGAATGTAAAAACATGAAATAATGTATAGAAAAAAAAGGAAAATGGAAAATTCTTTTCGAATTTTTTTCTCTACTCAATTTAGTAGTGGAATTGTGTTCAGCATGACTGAAGTAAGTTACAAAATTTAAACTAATTTCAAAAATGAAAATTAATTCTGTGATTGCATTTCTGTGCATATAGAATGAACCACCACCAACGTACGAGATAGCCACCAAATGTGTACCAACCACAACAACAACAACAACAACGAGTTCAAATTTTCCGCCCAGTTATTCATTTGTAGCTTTAGATAGACACAGTGTTGTGCAGCAAAGTGATCATGATCAAAGCGACACACCATCATTTGTACCAGTCATTTATGATATTGAGCCACCCATCGAACAAACACGTGTAAGACGGTCAACACGTTTGGACTATGGTATGCGTGGAATATTAGTGATTTTATTTATTGGTGGTGTTATTTATACAATTTTGCTTCTTATTAAAAAATTTGCCGTGGTTATTACACCGACCGCGAATTAGATATTTAAATTTGAAATGCGCTTTTGGTGGTAAAAAAAAAATGTGTGTGTGCGTCAAAATTCTGTGGTGCCCTGTTGTATGTTGTAAAATTTAACAATAAAAGTTTAATTTAATTTGTTTGTGCGTTTTAATTGTGTTGTGGTAGTATTATTTTTATAGGCACACCAGTAGTTTGCTATAAGCACAAAGTAGTGTACATTAGTGAATTAACCAAATTGTAGTGAAATATATCCACAATAAATATTATCCTTCTACCCCCATCCCCCACGAAGCTGTAGTGGCGACATTATTTGACACCCATTAATATAAATAACGAAAACTGTCATAACAATTACAAAAATTAGAATGCTATATATGTCATTAAATGAATATTTAATTTCATTAGATATGTATAGAATTTATGTAATGGAGCGTGTTCTCAATTCTGTATACATAAATTTCATCAATTTAATTGCAAAAAAAAAATGTGTAGATACACGATCAGTTATTGTCTCTGTGTCAAGGGAAAACTGTACATGCATTTTGTTTAATAAAATAAGGACGACGTGAAAATATAGCCTCATATGCAAAATTAGTAACCGACATCCAATATCTTACTTGAAATTTCAAACTTCAATGTGTCAAATTTCTCGCGCAAAGTTGATTTCAAAACAACAAAAATTTACAGAACTCTTTGAAAACAGGAAAATAAAATTTCGAAATTTGGCATTTCAATAGACTCAATATTTCGAATGGAGATTTTCAATTTTTAAGAGTAAGTTTTTGAAATTTGAATTCGAAAATTGAAAATTTGAAAACCTAATTTTTCAAAATATTTAGTAATTCGAAAACTTACAAAAAAAACACTCAAAATACTAAAATTGCCCGAAAACTGATTATGTAAAAATTGTATCCAAACTATATTTACATCTTCAAGAGCCCTGTTCTTCAAGAATGAACAATTTGTGTTGTACAAATATAAAGGGCAGAAATCTCAAGAGGTGAACAGAACTTTGGTCCTGAAAATTATCTGAATTCCCAAATAAATCCCTAACTGAACCTTCTAACTCAACCTTAAGGTTCAATCTATAACTCAATTTAGTACTCAACCTTGAAGTCAATCGCAAAGCAATACTAAACCTCCAAATAATTCCTCAATCGAACCTCTTTGTTAAGCCCAACATAAATTAGCTTAACCTTAACTCAATTTCAACTTAACTTAGCCCGAACTATATCTCAACCCTCTATTGAATTCCACACTTAACGGCCAACCCAATCTTAAAATCAACTCGATACGCAAGCTACATGCGCGTATGAACTCAATTAAAATCAAATCGATCTAACCTCCCACTAAACCTTAAACTCGGCCTCAAATTAGAAACTAAAACCAAACCACTAACTCAAATCAAACTCAACTTCAACACAAACCCTATATTTAACATTAACACGAATTTAACTCAATCCAACCCTCATCCAACCCAACAACCTCAACGTCCAACTTATTCCTCAAAACAACGTGACTCAAAAAATCATCGCACCATCATACATACAATCATGCCATGATACCATCATACCATAATTGTAGTTATTATCATATCATAATTACACCAATAAACCATTATACCATTCATCGCTACACCATCATACCATTACACTATTACACCCTCATTCCGTCATTCCATCATACCCCCATTCCATTACTCCATCAATCCATCATTATATCATTCCAACATTCCATCATTCCATCATACCCCCATTCCATCATACCAAAATAACATCATTCAAATTGGTCAACTGCTCATATCCTAATCCAATTCCAATTTAACTACAACTAAATCCGCAAATTGACCCTTAATTAAACCTACAAGTCAACCAAAAATTTAGAATCCAACTTAAAATTTAAACGAGCATGGGTACAGACATCCAGACGTCCAGACAGATGGACGGACATTTTTTTTTTTTTGGTTGTTTTTTCGGACTCTTGAACTTTCAAAACGTCAAGAAAAGTGGTTTTGAACCAACCAAATATTTGCTCATTTTTGACATGATTAATAGTTTGACCTTTTTGGACCGAAATAGTTTTTACAAATTGAATTTATTGCTCATGGAATAAGCAATAAATTCAATTTGTTTAATTTCCAATTTTACATATTACAATTCTTATGAAGATATTTCGTTTCCATTTACTTGTACTCGTACCCGAAATATCCGTTAGTAGAATTCGAGCATTAAATTTAAAGTAAATTAAGCAATTGTAAGAATTTGTATAAGTTCAATCTTTAAAGTGTCATGTCTGGAAAGTGCTTTAATTAGTGTGCCTAGCTAACAGCTACCCGAGAAAAAATTATCAGGTCAAGTTTCGTGAGGAGAACACTATACAATTCTCGTTTGAGTGGCAGACCCACATAAAATTAAGTAAACCTGTATAAATTCAATGCTCAGAGTAACCACTTGACTTGATAATTTTTACAAGTTTTAAAATTGTATATGGACCTTTAATTCAAATAAATTTTACCAGGCAATCCAAAAAAAAAAAATTCCCTGATAATTTTCCATGGATAACTGTTGGCTATCCACACTAAATGAAACACTTTCCAGTTATGACACTTTAAAGGTTGAATTTATACTAATTTTTAAATTTGTAGGAATTTTCTCAAGCTCTCCACAAGAAACTTGACCTGATCATTTTTCTAGGGTAACTATTGGCAAGGCACCCTTATTGGACCTCTTTCCAGGCATGACACTTTGAGGGTTGAATTTACATACATTTTTAAATTTTGTATGAGCCTTTTATTTATACAAATTTTCTCCTGCTCCCCACATGACACCAATAAAACGTTTTCTAGGAATAACCGTTGGCACAGCACGCCAAAAAGTTGAATTCGCTTCAAAAGTTGAATTTTACAAATTTTTATACATATTTTATGTTCGACTCTTCTCTCATCAAACTTAATGAGTTATGAGATTATTGTCCAGCCATAAAATTACTGTATGGAAATACCCCCAATAATTCAATTCAAACAATTCATGCTTACATATTCTAGAAATTCTTCTCTTAGTTTTACCAACAGAATCAATAAAATGCGATAAAATTCAACATGTTCAAAAATTAGAATTAGCGGATCCTACTTTGTATAACCTTGGAAAAATTGTTATGTTGTTGGGCGCTGATATTTTGTTTAATGTTTTGCGAGAAGGAAGGCGGACGAGCCAAATACATTTTTTTTGCAAAACACATCACACTGGATAATATGCGGAGTGAAGGTTGGAACTAAACGTCTGAGTTCGGAAGATGCCGAAATAGAAAGACATTTTTCAACAACTGTTCAACGAAATGCTCGAGTAGTATTTGATGGTTCCTGTAGAAGTTCATCAGTAGTATGCTCAATGGCATGATGATGGTTGGGCCAATAATACAATCATCTCTGTGCCATTTTATTAGCTTGAAAATCCACAAATATGTAATGACTGCATACATTGCAAAAATTTAGAGGCAGACACTTGTGGATAAAAATGATTCAAACTACCAAATTATTTTAAGCTAACAACAGTTTTAATTTTTTGCGACTAGGTCTCTATATTACTTAGCACTTGAAAATATGCATACAAATAATGAAACAGCTATTAAAATGTAGATGATTTGTTGACTTTAATAAGATGCGTTAACTTCACCGGTGACAAAGGTAGCATGTTAACAGAGGCATTCAAAATCTTCAATCCGTTAGAATGATTATATCCTTCAATAATCCTGGTAAGAATGGTGTTTCAACAGTTATGTTTGCAGAAATTAAGTTAGGAGTTTTAGCATAATTTAAGATGATTTCCAGAGTTTGAAAATCACTCGATAGTTGCAATGTTCGAAGTCAGTTGAGCTCCATGTTTTTACAGATGCAAGTGAAAAGTGTTAATAAAAATACAATTCAAGTTAAGCTTGCAACAGAAAAGACTAAGGTGGCACCGATCAGATAGATGTCATTACCAAGACTAAAATTATGGGCTGCAGTACTTCATACGAATCTATTGAAGACAATGTCCAAATCTGTTCAGCATATATACCACACAATATATTTATTTTGCATTATTGCATTAGTTGCTCGAGAGAAAAATTGTCACACGTCAAGTCTAGATAGAATCCGGCAGATGGCTATAACCTTTGGGGGAACAACAGAAAGCATCCTGGCTAAATTAGGAAAGCCTAACTAACATAATCGATGTGTGGCAAATAAGAGCAAAAATGCGAAAAAGAAAATTTTCACAGTTAGAAAGGACATTATTGATAAATTAATTTATACTCATTGTATGCTAATGAAGTAATCAGAGTTTCGGTTTAGTAACAATTTAAAGTCGAAATTGCCCAATAACCAACAGATGAATATCGTTGAGCTGAAGAAATCCTGATCCAACAGGTACAAAATAAAGATTTTAAGGATAAAATTGATCAATTGAAGAGAAACGGAGGTGTACAAAAACAAAATCATTTAAGATCATTGAATCAATTTTTGTTACCTGTATACATTATTAATTCTTGCATTCTGGCCTATCGATTTGATACCGTTTTAGAATAATGAAGTAGATTTTACTGGAACTGTTTCACTGGCAAATAAGACAAGGGGAGGTGCTAAAATCGCGGTCTTTATAGCGATATTCATTTGCCTTGCCACGATGGCGATTCATATTGAAGTTTTCAACGATTATTCTGATGCAGAACATTTTATTTGGCAGCAGTAGTGAATACGCAGTATAGCAGTGTATATAGTGTATTTCGATTATAGGTCCCAACGTAAGCTACCAAACACAACCCAAACAAGAGTAGATCCAATTTCGATATTAAGAACTAGAGTAGATCCAATTTCAACCGAGTTAATATTGCCAAAACTAGATCTATGCAGAGTCATTCTCCTGGTAAAATTAATGGATATAGTATAACAAGAAATGAAGATTTTCTCCAAATTGACCCCAGATTTAATGGTAGGGCTGAGTTGAGTGAAAAACAAGCGCCACAAATTTAAAACTTTTGTAGCAAATCGAATCTCAGGAATCCAGAAGGTGTGCATGCCATCTCAATGCTTCTACATCATTTTGCGAGTGGCCGGACGAATCCAAAATACAATAGCTTAATCCTACAATGAAAATCATCCAATAACTAAATTGATAATCAAATAAGCGCATAAAAATTGAAATGCATAAAATGTCACCGTTTTAATGCCAAACCAAGAACACAACTAATGGAAAAAAAAAATTGATCAGCAGCACGGATTATTCGTACAATAAAGGGAATAGGTCATAAATCCCACAAAGGGTGTTTGTCCATATTATTTGTATGTATGGCAACCAAGATCATACACATTAAACCAGTCAGTGATCTAACCATGGAGCATATAAAAGATTCATGTCTCGCCGAGTGTTGTGCAACATTTTATATAGCATCGATATGGGCGACATTTGATGTGACTATAATGTACAGTTGATAGCAAATAATGGTACAAAATGTCATTTCATAGCCTCAGTTCCACCCCATTTTGGAGGAATCTGGGAGGACTCAGTAAAATTGATAAAAAAACACTTAAATAAGGTTGCTGGAGAAACAACACTGGCCTTCAAGAATTTTTCATAGCTACATCACAGATCGAGGCTTGCCTAAATTTAAGACATTTAACATTAATTACCGCTGATCCTGCAGACGTGACTTTTTTATCACGAATATACATCACGATGGAAACGTAGAGAAAATATCTTATCACTTTATATAACAACATATCAAGCTGCTGACTATGACTACATATTTATGACCTTTGATAAAGTTAAATGATTTCCAATCCTTATATTCAAAATATTGTATAAGGCGAGGTCTTATATTTCTTCTTCTTCTTCCGCTGGCGCTACATCCCATGAAGGGATTTGGCCGCCTCAACGATGCTCCTCCAAATAATCCGATCCGCCACAAGAGAACGCCAGACACGGTGACCGAGTGTGTACAGGTCCCTCTCAACGTCGTCCATCCATCGGGTAGGTGGTCTCCCACGAGGTCCTACTTTCGCTGGTGCCGACTCCAAGGCCTGTTTAGTGGTCCGATTTTGTGAACGTAGTACGTGCCCAAGCCATCTCAGCCTTGACGATTTTATGAATCCTATGATGTCGACTTTATCGAGATCATTTCTGATCTCGTGATTCATTCGCATTCTGTACGTGGCTCCCTCTTTAATGGGACCGAGAATTCTTCTTATCATCTTACGCTCAGTTACAGCGATTTTCTGGATGTTTTGCGCTGTTAGTGTCCAAGACTCGCAACCAAAGGTGACAACTGGTCTTATCAGCGCCTTGTAGATGTCCAATTTTATTTTGCGCGATATATGAGGAGACTTGAAAATTTTGATATTGGCGTAAAATGCTCGGTAGCCTGCTGCGATCCTCGATGAAATGTCCACAGAAACGGAGTTTTGCTCAGTGATCAGTGATCCTAGGTATTTAAACTCATTCACCTTTTCATATTGAGTATCTCCTGAAATGAAGTCCCCACGAGTCTGCCTTCTCGCGGTCACCATGTATTTGGTCTTCGCTTCATTGATCTGAAGGCCTATTTGTTGGGCTGTTAATTCCAACGGGAGGAGGACCTCTTTCAGAGAGATGATGTTGCGACCCAGAATGCAAATATCGTCAGCGTATGCTAATAGCTGGGTTGATTTATAATACAGGCAGCTACGCTGAGCTATATTAAGCTGACGAATGACATACTCTAATGATAGATTGAATAGAGTTTGAGCTATTGGGTCTCCTTGCCGCACTCCAGATGTTATCTCGAAGGCATCCGAAATTTTGCCTTCTATTAGCACCTTACATATTGAGCCATCCATTAAGAGCTGGCACATTGAAATCAATTTTGACGGTATGCCCAGATAGGACAATACGTTCCATAACGTGTTCCTCTTAATGCTGTCATACGCCTGTTGAAAATCTATGAATAGACTGTGTACAGGGATGTCCTTTTCATAGCATTTCTCCAGCAAAATCCTCAGCGTGAAAGTTTGATCGGTCGTTGATCTATTTGGCTGAAAACCACATTGATAATCACCCAAGATCCTCTCGCTATAAGTTGATAACTTTGCTGCGACTACGTTAGCCAAAACCTTGTAGCCCGTGTTCAGCAAAGCTATACCGCGATAGTTGTTGCAGTTTAATCGATCTCCCTTTTTATGAAGTGGACATATTAGAGCCGTCTTCCACTCTACTGGGATTTCTTCTCTAGACCAAATTGTTGATATTAGCTCAAACATGCGGCAGAACAGATAATCACCGCCATATTTTATTTCTTATATTTAGTATGCCATTAAAATTGCCTGTGGTTTCCGGCATACTCTTCGCCTTAACTAACGATGTAATAATTTTACTCACAAGATCTCTTTTCAGATGGTTCCAAGTTCGACTGGATTTAAAAATCTCTCTTCGACTAACGGAAAACATAGAAGAATCTGACAACTCGTCGCAATATTTAAGCAAATTAATAAGAAATAATTAAGAATATTATTGGCACCTTTCGGAACTGATTCCAAAAATCAGTATCTTCTCAGTATTCTCTCTTTTCCAAAGGGAGATTTTGAGAAATATTGTTAAATTTAATGGGAGCATTCCTTTAGCCGAACACGATATCACTTGAGGTTGTTAATTCCTGTGCTTCGCACCCCAAAAAGATTTATAAAGGGATTTGTTTATAAGGGCGTTAACGTAGGGAACAATTTCACCGAATTCAGAAGTAATGAGATAAGAGATTATGGAAGATTTTTTACTATGATTTTCCAACTAGGCTAGAATTCCCCACAAGTAACTGAGATGGACCAACAAAAGACTGTTTAGTATATATACGAGAAAACATTTTTGGAGAATGTGGTACACCGATTATTTGAGCGAACTTCAGCAGCAAATGAAAATGGTCGTCTGAGCAAGGAAATGTGAATTTAGATGAAGTAGTGCTCATCAAGAACGAAAAAAATCTTTCATAAAAATGGTTAACTGGACGAGTCGTACAATACATCCCGGCACCGACCAAAATCCGGGAGGGGTCCTCTTAAAAAGGCCTCTTCACAAAGTAGCACTACAACGAATAGAGTGACAGGGTCAATATCCAACATCTAAACCATCAGACTAAGTACAATCTACATGTAAAATTGAGGTCGCACCACATTAAAAAAAGACTCAAGATCGTGCTAAGCACAAGGTTTCGACTGATACTATTGGTCATAGGAATCGTACAAGTGCTATTTGCTCCGGTTTCATCATTAACACAATAGACAGACACATTCTTACCCTATGCGTCTCTTCATATTGCATATGCAATATTAAGATAAAATTGATTGAATTATTTGACGACCGTTTTTACTTTGTATGCATTTTTGCAATAAACCAAATTTTTGCCTTTAGTAACTGACTATTTTTGAATTAATTTAGAATAACCTGCTGGAATGAACTCTAGAAAAATTCTCACTCAAGCTGAAATCTTAGAAATTATCGATGGTTGGACAGGCAGCGAAGAAGAATTTTTAAGGATAACAACAACAATGGTGGTAATAATAACGAAGACGAAGATGGTAGATTCAGATTTATAGGTATAAAGTTCAAAGAATAGACGAGGAGGAAAATTGTATCGATCAGCCTACGGGAGAGGTACTTTTTGATATATCAAATATGTCAATTGATTTTGTTGATACCATCCAAATCGAAGCAATTGATCAAACAAAACCGATATGTGCTTCTACCGATAAAATATTATGGCGATGCCGAGATTTTATTAAAGATCCAGAAGAGATAAATTTTGCGAGGTGACAAATCTCTGCCTGATGATTTCCCTGACCTATGTACACCGTATTCCTGCTTCAAATTTTATTTTATTTTTTAATTTCAATGGCAATGAAAAAATGCTTCCAACGAATAATCCGCATTTTGACAAACTTTATCAAATTCGGCCGGTAATCGGCATTCTGCAAGAGCTCAATTAAACGATATTTGCAGAATAAGCCCCATAAATGGGGATTTAAACATTTTGTGCTCTCCTGAGGAATCTCCGGTTTTTCATACAATTTTGAAGTATATACAGGACAAGAAAATGATCCCCGTAAACAATTGCCTTCTGAAAAAGATTTGAGAGCCAGTGCCAATGTAGTGTTGCGAATGCTCAGATATGTGCCAAGAAGCCTAAATTATAGGGTATACTTTGACAATTACTAATCATCGGTCCCTTTGGTAGTAGAATTCTCAAAAGGGAGCCGTCTATGCCTAGGGCACAATTTTAGGAATCGGACTCCAAACTACAAGCTACCCACAGAGAAAAAGATGATAAAGGATAAGAGAGGAACTTCGATTGAATACACCGCCGTAGTTGATAACATTGAGCTAACACCTATAATGTGGAAAGACAAAAATTTTGTGACGTTGATTTCAAATTTTGTTGGTCGTAATCCAATACAGCCCTCTGAGTGGTATAATAAAAAAGCTAAATCAAGAATTGATATTGAATGACCAAACGTTATAAAAGAATATAACAAATACATGGGAGGAGAAGATCTACTCGACAGTAACATCGGTAGATCTAAGGTCGAGAAAGTGTTACATGTGAAATTTTTACATTTATTTGATATGTCCGTTATCAATCTTGGATTATCTATAAAATAATTCAATCAAAGCACAACGCTGACCCAAAAGAAATCTTGAATTTGGCTGATTTTCGGTTGCAACTAGGCGAGATATTATGTAAATATCATTAAAGAACAATTACACTCGAACGGCCTTTAGATGTAAGTAAGAGACTCGAGCAGAAAAGAAAAAAGGCAACAAACTCTCCTGTTACTCACAAAGAAATGAGAACTGACTGCGGGTGGGCCTGTTTGGCAAGATAAACGTCTTCAATGTAAATTGCCCAATTGTCTAAAGGATTCACTTACCTAAGATGCGGAAAGTGTGGTACTGCACTTTGCCTTAATACGGGCCGAAACTGTTTTAAACAGTTTCATTCACAGAAATAGTCTGAATCAATTGTGATTGACCGTGATAATAGAGCTTTAGCTCTAATTAACTAACTGAGACAAATTTTATATTTACATTTTTATTTTATGTAAATAAGCTTAAGTAAAATTTTATTATTTAATTATAATGAATTATTTAAAACAAACTATTGCAATGTTTTTATCTTCTGGTATATATAATCAACAATTTAAAACAACCTTAATTTCTTCGTATTGCAGATATGCAAGTAGTGAAAATCTTGAATTTCCCGGAAAATAGGTATCGTAGAAAGAAGAAATTGTTTTTTTTTCGATTTCCATCCATTCCGATAATCCGCTTAAGATATTTAAGACCTTATCTGAAAGAAAGGAAAAGAGTACGGTGTATTCTATAAGCATTTCCTCTCTGGCTGTATAGTGCTACTATTAAAGATGTTTTAAATTCCGAGTGGGTTCCGTCTCTTAAATTGGTTCATAAAACAATTGGAACTCGAGCAACGTCACGTCAAAATATGACAAATGATTCGAAGGACACAACTAATGGATCTTTCACCAAATCCAACAATTTTCGAACCAGAACATGAGATTTTAGAAACCATAAACACAATCCCTTCGAATATGTTTCAAGAAAAATCGTGCCAAAGTGTTTCGTTGTGTGAGGACAAATCGTGTCAAACTGAAGTTAAATTTTAAACTTCTAAATATGTTTGAAACATAACACGGTTCATTATTAATTTTCAGAACTTTGGAACAATAGATATATTTGCTATCCAAACAAATAAAAAATTCAAAAGAAGAGGATACATAATGACCAGAACTCAAACAAAAATTGAAGATCTGGAATACAGTCCGATAAAAACTAAATACTTAACATGATTTCTGAAATAAATTTTACCTTTCCAGATTCTTGAAATTATTTTTTTTTTATTCTACTTCACACAAAAATATTGCCTCCCAGGGTCACAAAAACTGCGAAACCTTCAATTTCTGATGAAGAAAATTCGGAATATCATTTATACATAATATTCTATGTATCATATGAGATTATGGCAAACATGGTTGTCCTAAATACCCTAATCCCCTATTTTTTCCAAAAGTGAAATATTTTTTGAATAGTTAAGACCTCATGACAACTTAGTATAAAGGACATTTTGGTGGCCGCTTCCTAGGATTTTCTCAAGAAAATTCGAAAAATCATTTATACATATATTCGATGTATCATATGAGATTATGGCAAACATGGTTGTCCTAAATACCCTAATCCCCTACTTTTTTCAAAAGTGAATTATTTTTTGAATAGTTAAGACCTTATGACAAGTTATTATAAAGGACATTTTGGTGGCCGCTTCCTAGGATTTTCTCAAGAAAATTCGGAAAATCATTTATACATATATTCGATGTATCATATGAGATTATGGCAAACATGGTTGTCCTAAATACCCTAATCCCCTACTTTTTCAAAAGTGAAATATTTGTTGAATAGTTAAGACCTTATGAAAACTTAGTATGAAGGACGTTTTGATGGCCGCTTCCTAGGATTTTCTCAAGAAAATTCGAAAAATCATTTATACGTAGATTCGATAAAACATTCAAATTCATATTAAACATGGGTGTCTTAGCTTTTGAAAAATGATCTCATTTCTAAATTTGTTCTGTTAGAGTAATTAAACTTCAGCATGATTTTTATTATTTCAATATGAATTAAATAAATTCATAATAACGAAACTTTTATACCAACACATATAAAAAAACTTAGGACATACTTAGGACAACTTAGGATAACTTAAGGTAACTTAGAACAAACTTCACGTACGTAAATAAAATACTCAAGTCTATTACCTATACATTTTGTTTTAAAACTTCACGAAACATTAGGATTCACCCGAAAAGACATTATAATAATTCAATCGTATGTCGTTAGTGGTGTTACGGACCCTATAAGTCAATGTTTTAAAGAATTTCTGCCGTTTATAAATTTCAAAAAAAACGTTCGATGTTTCAAAATATTCTAAATTTTGTACTTTTCTCAAAACTATGGAAAACCTTAATATTTAGAAGCTACCTATATAAAGTTCACCATTTCAAAGAAATTAGATGAAGTTATCATTTGTGGAAATCCAACTTTAAAGTACAAACATAATTGAGGGATTAAGACCTATTTTAGCTCGTCAACTGTCTTAAAGCTTACCTTAGAAACCGCAAAAATTTACTTATGCCCGATTTCAGAACAAAAACAGCAATTCGCCAGTTAAATAATATTTCCTCTCTTTTTTCTTTTATGAAATTTCAATTTGTTTCATAATTCAAAATCAATGCTATCTGATTATAATCCTTTTTTTCACGAGAATTTTAAAGGGAGAATTAAATATTTGACTTTTCAATATCGCACAAATAAAAATTTTGCTGTTTTGATCTGAAATCGGGCATTAATAGGACAAAATAACCTTAACTACCAAAAGTATAGTTTCTAATTAATCCCACTTCTAGTGATAATGAAATTTGATAAATAATTTTCAAATTTTACTTACAGAAATAATTTCGCCAAGATAATTCGTTGGTGCATAGCTCTGTGGAAATTGGAACATGAATAAACATGGCATCATTATTAAATTTGCATCACCAAATTGTTTTTATTGTTTAAATTTACCTGTATAAATATTTCCCACTATTTGCACGGATAATTATTGTAAAAAAACTCAATTTGTTTTTATTAATATTGTTGTTAAATAATATTAAAACAAATTAGCACTATTGTTAAATATTAAATGTGCGTACTCACATAAATTCACACGGCATGCACAGAAAATCACAATCACTACTGAACAAATGACATTTCAAAAAAACAAAAACGATTTAATATTAAAAAAGGCCGGTTTTACACAACACCAATATTTTATACTAGAGGATATTTCATGTAAAAGATGGCTATATTTAGTGGTTTGTGTATCGGGTGATTGAACAAAAATCATATTTTATATGAAATAGCCTTAAATGAATGGTTTATTTTTTATTAAGACCTAAAGGGTCTATCACACCAAGCGCGGCGCGTCGGCGACAAATTTAAATAAATTTAAATACACGTTTTTTTGCTTATCTAGTGATAGTAAATCATAGCTTGAACAAAAATAAAATTATTATTCATAAAAAAATTTACAAACTTTATATTTTTAATAGAAAAATTACAATTTTAAGTAAATGGTATAAAATTAAATTTCATCCGCCGCCCGCTAAACCCAGCGGCAAAAAAAATCGCGTTTTACGCTAGTATATATTTTTGCACAAGCTATGATTTCCTATCACTACATTAGCAAAAAAACGTGTATTTAAATTTGCCGCCGACGCGCCGCGCTTGATGTGATAGAACCTTAAAGCTTGATAAAAAAAAATTTTTCGATGCAAAAATTAATTGTATGACATAATATATACGTATATGTCGGATTTTCACTGGATTTGCTCCGAGATTTCCTGTAAATATTGGTTGATTGAAGCAAGATACCAGTAGAACCACATAATTTCGCTGGAATACTCTTCTTCATTTATAAAAGAAATCCCTCCGGCATTTTTATGACAAAACATCAACTAACTGACCTATCTACCATATATCATAGATTATGAACAAAATTTCTATATTGAAATGAACATTTCAATGGTCCGGTTTTGCAGGTTTGTTGTTATCTATTTTGGTATGTCCTTTACTCAAAACGTTACAGTTCAATTTTAAATTTATTGAAGAAAAGCCTTTGAATGGCATAATCAAAATGCATCAAAATAAAGCTCTATTTAGCCATCGAAAGTTTTAAAAAGGAATTAACTGTCCCTTTACCTAAAAGGTAGCACTTTTCATAGCAAATAATTTATATTCTATTAAACGAATCCTTCTCGAAAGCCTTATCGTTCAAAAACTTATGTTTTAATAGTTTCAATTAGAGAAAAATAAGAAAGCTTTTTCATTTAGTTCTTAAGCAAATATTTAAATATATTTTGAAATTGAGGGCGATTTGATTCTGTACCTCACTAAAATATGAAGTTTAACAAATCCTTAACATTAAAACTTAATGTTTTAAATAATTAAAATCGAGCTTTTGGATCTCAACTCCACAAAGTAGAAAAATCGTGAAAGTTACGCTTTAGTCAAGCAAGTTAAGAAAGTTAAGGTTTAGTTCTTAGTGCTGACAATTTATAAATAATTAATAAATTCATAGAAGCTTTCGAATTAAAAGAATATATAATTAATATTTTTAGGGGTCGAAAACCTTTCTGAAAACTCTTTAAAATTAGCTATACATAAATGATTTCTTGTAGAACAATTTATGGAAGCTTTTAATTTGGTTTTGTTTATTTCAAACTTACCAATGTTACTTCTCATCAGGTGACAATGTAAATGAACATATTTTAAACACAGTTTGTTGTATTGTAGACTGTGACAATATTTGAAAAGCTAAGGTATAATAATTGCTCAAAATTAAAAGCTCTTTAATATAACCACATATTATTATTTGATAATGAAAAAAACTCAATGTTTTAAAGATAATTTACCTAAAATTTAAAAGTAGAGCATGGGAAGCTTTTATATCTTATGATGGTAAGTTGGAAGCTTAAAGTAAGCTTTAGTACTGGTTTCAAAACTTCACTAAACAGTAGCAAGGTATGAAAATACCATTACTGAAATTTGAAGTTTTTGGCTGATGCATTTGGAAAGTGAACAATTGTAAATGGACAATTAGAATTGTTATTCTCTCTTTAATTTTTAGAGCCGAAATGTAAAAAAACTGAGCTTTTATTATCAAGCAAATTTCACATGTTTTATTTGAACTTATATCAGAAAACTTTTATAAAAATTTGAAATTAAATTTAGTTATAAAAAACTCTCGATGAATCGTTGTTCATGTCATATTTTAAATTTATTTGGTTAGGTTAAATATCTTTGTTAATATTTGTAGTTGATGCTGACAACTTTTAAATAATTAACAGTTTTGACCGGAATAAAAGCTCCTTAATATTAATTAAATTTTTATGATTTCGATTCAATTTAATTTAGTAGAAAAGTGTTTATTTTATAAGCAAGCTTTTAATAAGCAGCACATTTTTACTCACACATTTTGAGGTTTTTGATAATATCGTTCCGTAACAAAATCGAATCCAACCGTTGATCAATAGCAACTAATTAATTAAAAAAAAGGAAGATTGTTCATTTGAAATTGCTGTTGTTGCTTGTGAAGCTTTCATTGAAAATTTTGAAATTTGAAACATGCATCACTTTAGGTAAATTAGCAGTGCCGCCTTAATAAATTTGTAGACATAAATAATTTTCACGTAAATTTATTCTTGTATCCTCCCAAATAAAAGCTCAACATCAAATATTGTAGGTTTCCTGTTTTAGTTGGTACTCTGATTACTACAAGTTTATTAATTCCAAAAGCTTTCATTTACAATTCCTAAACATATACGTCAATTTCAAGATTAAATGTAATTGAAAAGATTTGAATAACATGCGCTTTTCATTCCTTTACTTTAGGAGTTCTCAATTTCTTCCAAATAATGTAAAATGTAATCTTTTTGAGCAAACTTTAAGCCTTTTTTATAAATTACCCAATATAAATGTAAACGAGCTTTTCGTGCATTCCTAGAACAATTGATTGATGCTTTAAATTTTTAAAGTTTAAGAAGCACTAAGTTTAAATTTCCAAAACAGCCAAATTAAAAATATCCAAGCTGAATTTAAATCAACTACTTTAAAAAGCCCATCAACAAAAATTGAACAAGAAAATCCAGCTCGTCAAGTTGTTTAAATTTTTTTACATTTCACATCAATTCTTCAAGTAGTTCTAGACAATTTTGCAGCAGCATAGTCGAAAGCTCCTCTAGAGCTTTTTGCTAGTTTTCCATTGACCAATTGGTAATATACTTCATTTGGCAAGACAATAACAATTTAGGCTTACTTTTAATATATAATTGGAAAAGCTTCATTTTAGTTTTAACCCATTAGTTTAAAAAGCTTTCAATTGATTAAATACTAAAAGCTTCACCTTTTCAAAAACTGACATGGCGGCTTAAGCTCCTTATTTATAAAACTACTTTTAATTTAAGTTCAAAACTTAAACGTTTGTAATTTCTTTAAATTAAAAGCTCGTTTATCTGCGGATTTAAAATCCGGAATTGGAAGAATAATTAAATATTTTTGGACTTCTCAAGCAATTACACTAATTCTGGATATCGGCCAAATAGGTGAAGTTCAAATAACTTCCTCGTTACTTTGGGCTAATTTATTTTTTGTAACTTTTAGAAACGTTCCCTAATCAAATCATACAAAAGCTATTTAATTAAACCGTAGTGTAGCAATATCTAGCTGAGTCTTTTCGCTTTCTGATTTTTTATGAGTTTTTTAGAAGCAAAATTTTCAAAAGCAACACGTTTCGATATGTACTTAAAACTTTTGAGCTTTAGCTATAATCATGCGAAGAAAAGGCAAATTAATGCGACTGTGGCCGTTTACTGATGTCATTTAATTAATTAAAATTAAAATTTAAGTTTGAAGTTAGTTTTTGAGTTTTAATTGTGGAAGCTCAAAACAATTTGATTGTTTGGGCTGTTTTAAAAATTTGCTTAAAAATAGCAAGATAGAAGGAACACATATTTCAAACAATACTATATTCAAATTGATTTTTATTGAAATCCGTGCAACTTTTATAAGAAAATAAAAAGTTGCTCAACTTGTTGACGATGAGGACCATAAATCTGGTTGAAAGTATATTCAACGTTCTTTCAGACGGTGCTTGGAACGTGTATGTATGAAAACGGCACACATCAAATTATCACCTAAACGAGATAAAAACATTAAAAATATTGAAGCGTGGCCGAAATTTACTGACGCAGATGGTACGCAATTGGTAAATCTTTCAAATCAATTTCTGCATCTTTGAAATTGGAAATTGTGGGTCGGACGAAACATGGTGAGTCGCTCAAAGGAAATGTATTTATTACAAAAATAATTTATTAAATCGCAAATAAATCATGAAAGATTTGCAGGTGCAGTCGAACCCGGCACTGAAAATAAAAATATGATCACCCCAGAAAAGAAGTTTGTATACACATGTGTGCATACGAGAAATAAATTTTTTTAGCAAGAATTTTTGATAAAATTATAAACGGTATAACTAAAGCGCTTTTAATCATATTTCTATGTGAAATGTAAAAGTATCCAGAAAGAGCAGAATGGAAATACATTCGCCCAATGACATTTTGTTGGAGTACACATTTTAAAGACAGAGTTCTAATTTTTTAGAAATCTTAAATTCAAAATTAGAAGGATGAAGTTGAATTTTAGTGACAAGAGTCTCTAAAATTTAACATAATTTTGGAATTTGTAACAGCTTAACTTCGGTAATTCAAAAATATGTATTAAATGTTGATGAATTTTGTAATTTTGCAATTAAAATCTCCGAGATTTTGCAGATTTTTAATTTGAATTTTGAATTTCCAAATTCTAAAAATTTATTGAATTTTAAAAAAATTCAAATTGTACTCTATACAATTATCTGCAAAATATAACTAAATGAATTCTAAAATTACAAATTCTAAGATTTTGTTGAATAAATTATAAGTAATTACTTTAGAATTTTATAGATTCGGACATTTCTATCCAGTGGTTATAAAATTTTAAAATTTACCATTTTTACAAAGTACTTAAATTTTAGTGTCTAATAAATCGAGTATTAACAGCCCCAAATTTACAATGTTTAATAAATTTTAATGAATTTTAAAAATGTAGAGAAAGTTTTCTTAAGAATTTACCTAGTAATTTAAGAACATTGCTAAATAAACTCAACCATATGGGCTACGGAATAAAAATTTCTAATAACTTTTTAAAACTGAGTAACATTTAAACCAACTAAAAATTTCAACATTTTGAAGTTTTTGTATTTTTGTTAATTTCTAATTTGGAAATTAAAATTTAACATACTTACGATTTGTGGAGACACTGAATATTACTAAAATTATTTATAATCATGGATTTATGGAACTCAAGATTCTAAGACTTTCCTGAATTTTAATTGAGTTAATTAATTATTCTAGAATTTTACAAATCCCTATTTTGTCCATAGATTGGCAGCTTGGAAGATTGCTGAAGAAAACCCACTCATCTCGTGTCCGGCAATTTTTAGGAATTTGGAAATTAATAAAAATTTCAAAGTATTTACTAAATTTTAGTCAATTTTTGAAGTGAAACTTCTTTAGTACCGGGGTGATTTTTAAAATCGATGAAACAAAACAAAAATTACAAGCAAAATATGAAGAAGCGATATGAAACGAAAAAAGCGACAGTATTTCTTTTATTTTTGAATTGAAATTTTTTTAGGCAGGGTATGATTCAAAAAAAAAAACAAAAGAATATTGAAACGAAATTGAATGAAATTTTGACATTAAAGCTTGAAAACAGAATTCTCTCTCCTGAAAAACTAAAGCGTACAGCATTAAGAGAATCTATTACATTTTACTTTTAAATTTTTTAAATTTTCATTTGTAAAATTTTTGATTTTTACCTCCTAAAGGCTTACAAATATGACAAAGGTTTGTAAATATATTTAGAGTTTGCAAATACTTTCAAGTCATAAATCTGAGATCTAATCGGTTGTGTTTCACAACTATTGAAACATTTGAAACTATAACATTAAACCATGAAAAACTAGCATACGAATTTAGAAAGCTTCTCGAATAATTTAGGCCTGGAGCATTAATAGGTCGTTTCGAATCTTTATATTCATTAAACTTTTAGTTTCTAACTTTTTAGCCATTACTTCCTTCCATTATGTTTTGCAGTTCTAGGTTTTCAATTTATAAGTTCCTAAGTTTTAAAAAATTTATGTTTTGAAAAGTTCAAAAACGCACAATAATCTTTACTGTAATATATTTACAATAACAACAAAAAGCTTTTAAATGATTAAACTTCCGATTTGGTGTTACGTTTCTAGATAGTTGAAAAACTTGAAAATTTAATATTAAAGCTTGGAAACCACCTGCAGAATTTTAAAATAGCCTTCAAATTATTTAAGCTTAAAGCATTGACTGAATCAATTAAGCTTTCGGTTTTTATTTTTTAGTTATTTATATTTTAAACGGAGTTTTACGTTTTTACATTTTTTAGTTTTAACAGTTTCATAAATATGTATGCTATTAAAAAAGATTTTAAGTAATACATATTGATATCTAATATGGAAAGAATTGAAACTGTTACATACATACATTTCAGTAGTTATGCCTAGAGCGTAATAACTACCTTGTACGATTTACAGGTTTTCATTTTTGAAGTATTGAGTTTTTAAGTTTTTAGGCTTAACATTATTGAAATTACATGAAACCTGGTGAAAACGATAAGCAATTTACAGAAAGCTTAAAAGTGATAAAATTTTTAATTTCTTTGTTTTACAAATGTTCAAATTACTGAAACTTTATTATTTAAGCTTCGAAACCAGTTTCAGAATTTAGAAAGTCTTTTGAACTATTTAAGCTTTTTTTATATAACAGAATCTGGAATGTTTTAAGTTTTAATTTTGAAAGCTTCAAACATACATAATGAAGCTTTTTAAAAATTATTTACAATATATAAAAAGCGTTCCACTAATAAAACTTTATATTTTTCTGTTATGTTTTTTAATAAATGAAACATCTGAATATTTAACGTAAGAGTGGGAATAAAGGCGTGTTATAATTATCAGGTAAAAAGTTTCCAAACAAAAATTCGTTTACTTGGATTCCGTACTACAATGGTTACGCTAAGACGAAATTAATAAATAGCTTGCTAACGCTCGTAATTTTAGAAGCTCATAAGGCTGAGAGTTTAAAATTTTTTAAGGTACATTTTATTTTTTGGTAATTTGATCCCCAATGTTAAACCGTTACATAACTGTTTAAAGATTTCACAGCTCCTGAAAAAAACATGAAACTTGTTTTTGAAACACTAGTTAAACAAGACTAGTTTACATAAATTAATATAATATTGGTTAAAACCTATAGCTAAAAGCTTTTCAGTTTTTTTTAGTTCTGAAATTCAAAGCTTCGAGATCTGTGGCAACAAGGCATAGCAGCTTAAGTCGACTTAAGAAAAAATTTACTTTTCAATATTCAACATTTTTTATCTACCTTGTAATTTCACCAAATTTATTTAAGCGGTTACGTATTGTAACTACAGTCTTTGGTCACAAGGTAAGCACACTTAAGTCAAATTTGCAGAATTTACAGAATAAATGTAGAATATTGAGAAGTAAATTTTTTCTTAAGTCGACTTAAGCTGTTATGCCTTGTGGCCACAGGTTCTTATCCAAAATAAGTTTTTCTTAATTTTGAATTTTATAAATTCAATAATTCTAAAATTTTGAAATGCATGAAATGATTTGAAAAATTAACTTTTTACGAATTTAGGTTATTTAGTATGGTTTAATAATTTGCGGGCGATTCAAAATTTACAATAATTGAATTTTAGCATAAAGAATACCGATGGTTCAAAGGTAAAAGTCACTAACTGCATTTTCGTCGAAAATGATATAATACATGTATGACTTTATAATTTACTAATCTTTAGTCTTGTAAAATTATTTTTCTATATTTCCTTCATTATACTTAGATATAATGAAGGAAATATAGAAAATAATTTTACAAGACTAAAGTTTAGTAAATTATAAAGTCATACATGTACTTATATCATTTTCGACGAAAATGCAGTTAGTGACTTTTACCTTTGAACCATCGAAATTTTCACCGCAATTTTCTTAGAATTTTAGTTGCTAAATTGAACTAAATTCAATCTCGTGTACCCAGCAAAAATCTCTTGAGCACATTTCCTGTACAAATTTTAAGGAATTCTGTATCAAATTTAAACGTTTTTTTTTCTGAGTTTGAATGACAAATCTCCAAAACTTTACGAAGTTCGAATTTCTTTCCATATATCAAAAATTGTTTATTAATTATCTTAATTTTGGAATTCAAAACTTTCGAAATTCTGGCATTTAAAATTGGCAATTATAAGAATTTGTCTAAGTTTACTATTCTATTTACTTCTAAATGAGAAAGATTTCTAATCTTAAAAATTGTAATCAGTTTTCAACCAAATTTAAAATTCTCGTTTTGAATTCCAGTACTAAAAATATTTTCTAAAATTCAGTAAATTCGTTTTAATTGCGGAATTAATGCCTATTCACAAAATGTAAAAATTCTGTAGCTGTAACTTTACAGAAATTATTTACAGAGTAATAAAAATTGGTATTCACAAACTATAAGAAATTTGCCTTGTGAAACGAAATGTTAAACACCAAATCATAACAAGTGCATTGCGCTTGAAACTTGCAGGAAGAAAAATAAATGAGAATATTTTCAGGTACTTGCCCGATAGACATAGGACAGTAACCTATTTTTCAAGCAATGGGTTTCGATAGGGCCATTTCCGGGGATTAAATCCCAGTTTAATATTTCGTCAGCCATATTGAGTACTAATTCGGTATAGCATCAACTTTCACACTCACATACGATTAATGGGTTGATCACTTTAAACCTTCAGTTTATCGGCATATGCAATGTATTTATTTTGGCTTCTATATAGAACGTAAAGAATTGCCGGTGGCAAGTCGGTCCTTGGCACTAGCTCCAAACCGTTGGCATGAAAGATAATAAATCTCAAGAATCTGAACATTTTCTCAAATGAGTAGTTAAATATATGAGATTGGGTTATCAGATATTGTGTTTTGCATTCATTGGCAGCTCCACTTCACCAAAATTATGAATAAAAAGTTACTTTCAAAAGAATCCCAGACAACATAATGAAAATATTTCAAACCATTTAATGAGACTAAATGTTTTAAACCGAGATAATTATAGAGATAAAAAAATTAGCTCAAAATCTAAAGCAATTATTCCTTAATTCTAGCAACTAATGCAGAATATTACATTTTTTTGTTTTACCCATGGGTTCTAAACCCATTGAAATGCAACATTTTATTTACGCTGGAAAAAATAAATTTTCTAAATAAAGGAATCACTCACCCCGGCTGTTTTTTTCACTTTCGCGGTTCACTACACCACAAAATAGCGTTTTTGTCAAGTGGCGATCGTGTGTATAATATCACACCACTACGATACCACAACTAACGGATTATGTTTAAGTATGTGCCACATAAATTACCTATGTGGCTCAACACTAAATTACCGCGCACTATTCAAACCACTGTGTTAATTTTATTTAATTTAATTTTTTTTTGCACTAACACTCATTTTGCATTCACCGTACTTGTGTTATAGATTATATAAATAATAGCAAAAAAAATTAAAAAACTTTTATCACTTTAATTAATTATTTTGACAACACACATTGATTTTATTATGCACAAACCGGGATTATTATAAACGTTTGAGGTGACCGGCTATCTTAAAATTCTTATCACTAACAATTTTCCAAGAATTTTGCAGATCAGCTCGGTCAACCACGTTACACATCTAACTAACCACAAAGTTCTATCCTCTCGAATGTTGACTTCGTGTTATACTAACTGCTCTTATCACAGTATTGGTGCTTTTCCTTTATTTTTGATTTTTTTGCACAAACAAGTTTCAATTTGATATCGCCCACGCAAAGTATTAAACATCAACTCTCTTTCTCTCTTGTACTATGGTACCCGTTATTATGTTTATAACTGGAGTAACAATCAGATGATGTCTAGTCTTGTCTATCCTTGTTTGGAATAAATTGCATACAGATTTATTGTCAGTGTTAATAAAGTGTGTTGTGAAATAAAATTTTGTGGTGTCGATAGGTAAAATTTTAAATTCGATTTCTTTGGGCCAGCAATTCAAAATTGGACCAGGTTAGTGAATTTTTCTTGTTACAAATATATACTTACGTAAAAATGCGTCATATCAAAATTCACCAGTGGATAAGATGGACGTCAATCATTTAAAAAAAATTATTGGAAATAACACAAAAGTAAAACAAAATGCTGGTTGAGATAAGGCTCAAGTAGCAAATAATCTGATGTCTGATTAGATGTGTGATAAAAACAGTGACAAAAACCGTATATACCGTATTCCATAGCGATCTAGTGAAAGAAAAATAAAAGCATTTCGAGATTTTACCAGACTTTTATTTGTTCTTAAACCTTATACCAGAATGCGAAGTTAGGGATATGCTGAAATCGAGTTCCAAGCTGGTAAAATAATTATAAAATCACAATGGTGTGAGTGAAATTTGTTGTGTCATCAGATTTTTTAAATAAATCTCGAAATTTTTCCGTTATGCAATAACTGTAGTTGTTGTTGATGGTTTGATCACTAAGGCCGTTTATGAATAATTGATCACGGTGTTGTGAAAAATTTTAACTGTTTTTCAGTGTGAGTTTGTTGTTGTATCGTATGATGTATTAGGTGTTCGATTTGTTGAATTTGTCTTAAGGTTATTTCTTCTTAGTGTGTTAGGTTGGGTGGTACATAAAAATCTCCAGAAATTATGTATTATGTATATGTATTTAAAGGGAATTGGTTGAGTTGCTGACACGTATAGAATGCCGGATGATA
Organism: Tipula helvola; assembly: GCA_963556165.1. NCBI lineage: Eukaryota > Metazoa > Arthropoda > Insecta > Diptera > Tipulidae > Tipula > Tipula helvola. Next base: position 326,663,781 of record OY744483.1, on the reverse strand, counting down.
TTTCTTCAATGTTTGTCGAGTCTACATTTTGCTGATAGATTGTTAATTAATGCTGGTTAATCTTGATTGATCCGTTAACATTTTTGTATTTTTCATTTCATTTTTGGGCCAGAATTTTTTTTAGTGTTTTCCAATCAAAATAAAATTTTTCTATGGAATCTGTAGTAATAGATATTCGAAATTGAACGTAAATTGGCACAATATTTGCAAATGTCAAAATTTATTATTAGTCGTGTCGGCCATGGCAATTGGAACGTGGCAGCAGAGTTTACGTTTTTGGGCCAGAATTTTTTTTAGTGTTTTTCAATCAAAATAAAACTTTTCTATGGAATCCCATATGGAATTCCATATTCCATATAAGGTTGCTGTAGAAAAACCCACTCATCCCATATCCGGCAATTTTTAGGGATTTGGAAATTCAAATTTAAAAGAACAAAATTTTTACAGAATTTAGAAATTAATAAAAATTTCAAAGTATTTACAATACTAAATTTTAGTCAAATTGTTTAGTTCTGAAATTCAAAGCTGCGAGATGTTCTTATCCAAAATAAGTTTTTATTAATTTTGAATTTTATAAATTCAATAATTCTTAAATTTTGAAATGCCTGAGTTTATTTTAGCATAAAGAATACTTAACTTTAACAACAATTTTCTTAGAATTTTAGTTTCTCAATTGCACTAAATTCAATCTCGTGTACCCAGCACAACTCTTGTACAAATTTTAAAGAATTCTGTATCAAATTTAAACGTTTTTTTTTCTGAGTTTGACAAATCTCCAAAACTTGACGAAGTTCGAATTTCTTTCCATATATCAAAACTTGTTTATTAAATTTTAGGCAAAATTCTCAATTTTGGAATTCAAAACTTCTGAAATTCTGGCATTTAAAATTGGCAATTATAAGAATTTTTCTAAGTTTACTATTCTATTTACTTCTAAATGAGAAATATTTCTAATCTTAAAAATTTTCAACCAAATTTAGAATTCTAGTTTTGAATTCCAGAACTAAAAATATTGGATATACTATAGAGACTATATTTTGTTCCTAAACCTAATAGCCAGACTGCGGTTTAATAAATCCGGTTTAGCTAAACTCGCTTTAATCATTTGGAATTTGGATGCTAATTTATTCCCTTCTATTTGTTTTTGTACATATACTGTATCGCCTATCTTTAAAGTAGATGGTTTTATTCTACTTGTGTTTCTTGATGAGTGGAATCGCTCAACTGGTGAGTTTCCAGTTGAATTTCGAATTAAGTTGTTTAAAATTTGTATGTCTGAATTTATTTCCTTAATCAACTACTATTTTTTCCGGGGATCCATGAATGAACATAAATTTTTTGAATAGATTAAATGCAATACATTTGTTGAATTTTGTCCGTTTAGAATTTGGGCAGATTCAAATTTAGAGAATTTATCTACTGTCGTTAGAAATTTTTTATTATCGATATGGAATATATCTATATGTAAAATTTACCATGGTTTTGTTGGGATCTCGGTTATTCATAATTGTACTGGGTATAGACGTTAATCAGATGTTTAGTTTAGGAAAGTAATATTTTCTACCTCGGTGATTGCTATCAGTGTGCTCTTCCAAAATTAATCTTTCTTGAAGGTATTTGGCGTCTATATCTATAGCTAAATGGCTGCATCGTATAATTTCAATTTGATCCTGTTTGAAAACTGTTTTCATTAATTCTTTTAGCAATAGGAATGTACTACTTGTAGCCTTAATAATCAGTTAATATTTTTATGTCGTAAAGTTTTCTTCTGAATGTATATCGCTTCTAAGATTCGTATAGTATTTTAAAATCGGTTGTATGTGCCTGTTTTCCTATAGGGTCTATGTCAAATACGAGTTGTCTTCTGAATTCATTTAAAGCAGTTTCTATGGTAAGGATGATATTCTTCTTTTGACTTGATAGGAAAGTTGGGATCTCTTCTGAAGAATTGAAACATCTCTCAGTCATAATATCTACTTGCGCTTGTTCGTCGCGTATTGATCGTGATAGGGCATCAGCATTTGTATTCTGTGTTTCATTTTTGTAGACAATGTTATAACCATATTCCTCTAACTTTAGCCTCCATCTGACTAATTTAGAGTATAGGGTTCTTTGGGTGAAAACAGCCATATTAGAGGTCTGTGGTCAGTAATTATTTTGAACTTGCGTCCAAATAGGTAAAGTCTGAAATATTTGATGGTCCAGAGACGATCACTAGTGATTCTTTTTTAATTCCTGAGTAATTTTCTTCTGTTTTCGTCAATGTTAGTGTCCTATTGTACCTTGGGACAGTATTCCTCCATTTGCTATATTACTTGCATCGGCGGTTACCTAAAATGGTTTATTTAAACACTTTATATACCCGTATTGTTCATTTAGTTGGATTTTTCGGTTTTTTCGAAGACACTCAGTTAAAGGTTTAGTTAATTCGAAGAGTTTCTTAATGAATTTCCTGTAATAGCCAAGAAGTCCCAAAAAACAATTTGATCTGTTTTTTCGTTTTTGGTATAGGGAAATTCAAGATAGGTTTTATTTTGTGGGTGTTATAACATGCCATAGAAAAGCAACTTGTTTTTTGAGAAATTCTGACTTGTCTAGTTGCACTTTTAGATTGACCTGTTTGAATTTTTGAACACTTGTTCCAATTTTGGATGTGTTCTTGTAATGACGTAGAATAGATGATTATGTCATCCATGCATCATAAACAATTCTTGCCCTGGAGTTCTTCTAGGACATTATCCATCACTCCGAATGGCATTCTGACATATTTGTAATGTCCAAAGTCTACCGTGACAGCAGTTTTTTCTATATCTCGAGGGTTCACTTCAATTTGATGAAACCCACTTGCAAGGTCTAACGTGGTAAAGTATTTGTCATCTATCGTTTGCTTATTTAGCTTCCGATAGTTTATAACCAATCTCCACTTTACTTTTCCACTAACATCTTGTTTCTTTGGGACTATCCAAATTGGTAATGACCATGGAGAAAAGCTTGTCCTGATTATGCCTTGTTCTAAAATTTTTGTTATCTGGGTCTTTTCATTTTGGAGTGGAACATCGTATTTTATCTGATTGGTAAAGGATAGTTAAATATCTTTTTGGAGAAAGATATCGCTATATTTTTGCAACTTTTTGTTAGAGAAATAAAATTCATGATATCCGTATGGGGATGTGATTCTGAAAAATTCATGGAATTTATTTAAGTGTGGAATTGAGACAGGGATTGAACATCTATAGGGTGTTCAAATAAAAAGGTTTGCTCGAGATTCGAAAAATTAAGATGGGTGTTATGAACTTCGGTGTCGCCAATATAGGCATTCCAAATCTATTAGTTTCGAGTCGAGAATCTGGGACATCTATTGCCTGTTCTGAATTCTGTTAATCCTTTATGGTTGATTCAGAAATCACGGGGGATTGGAAAACAGATGCTATAGTAATAGGTTTTATTTTTAATTTTTGAGATGGTTTTATAAACTTAGGGTTTATAAGAGATTTATCTGATCGTGTATCGATCAGAAATTTCAGGTTTTGATTATTGACTTTGATATATAGATATGGAAGTGAATTTGTTTTAAATGTATGATTATTTATCAACCCGATTAGTTCTGGGAGGCATGCTCCTTAAAATCCGTGTCGTCAATATCGTTAGATGAGTGAACATTTTCATGGCGTTCAGGATCATATGGATTTTCTAAATTTGAAGGATATTGTTCCTGATTATAGTGTTGATCATAAGCATTCATATCGTCGGGTTCTCTTCAGGTTGGACTGAATTCATTTCTTTTATATTAAAAAATTTTTGAATTTTCACTCTGGGTGAGAATTGGGTTAGAATTGTACCTTGTAACTATTGATTCTGCTGGGGTAAAGAGTTAAAATTATTGTTGGGTTGTCCAACTGTATATTGTCTGAACCTATCAATATGAGTTGTAGTATCCATAGCCTCTAATTTCGGAGGTCTAGGTGGTAGAAGCGTGGATTTATTTGGTTCTTGAAAATTATTCCTGAATGAGGTATGATTTTGTGTGAAAGGTTGGTGATTATAATATCTTGGTTGTGAGTTATATCTTAATTGACCCTGAAATACCTGTGGATTCAGTTGGATATTTCTGGGAACCTTAAGGTTCCCTAATTCCAGCTAGACTTGTGTTTAAGCACATTTCAGTGTAGAGAGTTTCTTTAGCGGCTTTTACAGCTATATTATCTTCATGTATGGTCTTGCATGTGCTACTAGTACCGATTGTATTTGGATTACGTTAGAAAGGAATTTTTCTATTGTATCTGATCCCTGGTAGAGATAGTGCAGATTTTTGATTAGACTGGTTTCATTACGCTTGTCAGCGCAATGATTTATCAAATTATCTTTTATTGTGTTCCAGTGTAGATCGGTGCCGTACATGGTTAAGACTTAATCAGCCTCACTTTGAATCTTTTACATATCTTATGGCTCGAATAAAGGTTATTAGAAGTTACCAATGAGTGCTTTCTATTATATGGCCAACTTTTTAAGGTCATTTTTGATAAAATTTCCTAAACACTAAAAAGTGGAAATTTGGCACACAACTTGACCTCTTGGTATATTTCCAACTGTAAAACTTTACATTTTTTATAGGATTACATTCTCATTGTTCTCATTCAATTAGATATGGGAGATTTCCTTGTGGTTCAACTTCTTGTAACGACCCCTTTTAAGAACTTAAACAATGTCGAAAACAGCGTATATATCAAGGATATTTAAATCCAGAATTAATTTTGAATAGCCTAAGACAAGTCGAAATAAAATACGTCATTAGAATTCGTGTACTGCATAATTGGTGACAAATGCGATTATTGGTTGAAAAATCAATCAAGTCTCCTTTGGAAGCAACCGTGACAGCACCTTCAACAAACCACCAATGCCGCATTGAGTAATTAAAATACTCTTACGAATTACAGCAAACTCAGTAATTAAATACAAATTACAATTACTTTACATTTATAAATTGATAAATTAGAGTTGATAAAATTCGTTTAGTAAAAACATTTCGTTAATGTCGAGTTAAAATCAAGTTTTTGATGCGCAATCGAGATAATTTTAATGCACAAGCGCAGAATAATTAGGGTCACCAGGAATTTTTGTTTTTCCGGACATATCGTGGCTTATTAAACATCGGCGGAATTTATGAGCGGCAATGCAAAATTCCGGCAGAAAAATAATAATTTCAATCCAAATTTAAATATTTTAAACTGGGCCAGGTGTGGCCCAGAAAGTTCTTCAGCACATGGTTTAATCTATTTTATATTAGGACTTACTTATAGAATCGCCTTAATATCTGTGATATAAAATTTAACTGAAATACGTCGACAAATATGGTGTGTTCCATTTGGTGCTTGAGGGCTGGGATTAACATTTTTTGAATAAAACATAGCCCAACGGCAAGAAATATTTTGGGGCACTGCTCGTGCTCGTACTTGTGGTAATAAATAAAATTTATTTAGGCCCTGAGATAATAGGTTTTATATTATGAATTATTTAAAGAATCTAGAATCTATAAAATATTACAGATATACAATTTTTAGTAAAATCGATAAAGAAAAATGCTTGTTCCATTTGATGCTGTACCCTGAGGAGATAAACTGAATTAGCAGAAACCAACCATAATATCATTAGGGGTAAAGTTCGCAATATTTCTTAAATTTTGCTCTAATTTAAGAAATCCCACCCCAAATGATTGGGCTCAAAAAAATTTTCAGAGCGTGAATAATTTGTTTTTATATTAGGAACTACAGATAGAATCGGCATAATAAAGCAGATGCAAAATTTCACTAAAATCCATTGAGAAACATGCGTGTTCCATTTGGTACTGGAAATGTAATAACGATGTGCATTAAACAATGTTTTATTTAAGGAACTCCATCCCTGCCTTAAATGGAACTTCTGCGATTAGGTACCAATTCAATTGAAATTTGGTATCTGACTTAACCACTATATTTGTGGATCAATGAATTATTTGCAGCACACTCAAATGATAAATACAGAAGTGTGTTTAATACTTTTGTAGAAGAGATTTAATCGAATTTGTTTTTTAGCCGATGGATCACCATCGCCTTACAATAGAGTCTTAAAATACATGTCCTGGGGGTATTTCTGAATTCGATTCTTATTTGAATTAAATCAGATTCGTTCGTATCTTATTGAAAACAAATACGAATCTTGTACTTCGAAGAGTCAAATACTTTCGAATCGAATTCACAAATAGCCCCTCAACTCCAAAATGTTTTGGTTTTTCAAACTTTTTAAGACTTCGCCCCCGTTGTATATATGTAAATATTTGAGAAGTGTTTCCAATTTGGATGGAATTGTCAAACCAAATTTCCGATAGTGTATGGAAAAAAAGAAAAGAGTCGTAGCATGTTATGTGAGTCAACAGTTATCCCAGAACTTTCTGATCAACTAGCTTACCTCAGGCTTAACATGATTATTATCTCGATTACCGGGCTTTTAAACAGGGGAGTTTCAGTTAGTATTCGAACTATGATATGCTAAACTATCGATTATCCCGTAAACTATGGTAATCAGAAGAATCTAGTTGGATTCTCTATTTGGTACCAATGCATAAGGTGAAATGTATCTCGAAATAATCTTTTGCAAAGCATTAACTTTTTTTTTTTCTGTTGTTCTTTCTCAGATAACTCCTTCTGAATATTCGAATGACTAGGAACAATACGACCTGAGCCCAGGACAATTCAGATAGCCCTAGCTATAAATAAGAACCTGATACCTACATCATTAAATCAGATTAGGAGGCTATTAGGTTTATCCTGATGATTTGATATTATTGCTCCGATAACTGACATTTTGAGCAAAAATGCTAAATTATGATGGACACGGGAAATCCTTTCAAAAATTGAAACTAGTTCTAATGACTGCTCCTGTTTTATTTAATCCCTTCTTTATAAAATTTAACACAAGCACTTCCGGTGTCGGGGGAGTCCTATTTTGCTGCCATTATAACCATTAAACGTTTTAGACTCTACTTTGAAGGCTTTAAATTGACTGTTGTAACGGACTACGCAAGCCTAAAATGGGTTAGTGTCTCATTCAGAAAAACTCAAGCTGCCGGTCGTTGGAGTCTCAAATTACAAATATATCACTGCGACATAGTCCACCAAACAGGCTTCAGTAATCTTGTACCAGACGCCCTTTCAAGTGTGCATCCCGATTCACTATACGAGTCCACCTTCATGTCACCAGTCGTTTATCCTACTACTAGAAGGTCAAGGGGATATCAAGAAAGCACTAGACTGTCTCTTCAAGTTTTATTATTGGCCTGGGATGGTTCTTAGTAAAACGTCGTTCTCAGGAAGGTCATGCCAAAAATCGTTCATTGACCTTATGGGACCGAATCCGAAATCAAAGGATGGAAATACGCACATTTTACTACTTACCTAAAACCAGAGGTATTTCTTTTATTTGGTACACCTGAGTTTTTCAGTTTACCTGCAATCAATTCAATGACCTATACTTCTATGAAAGAATTTGATATACAATCCATACGAAAACAGCGATCTATTCTCCACAATCCATCGGATTGGCAAAAGTGAATTGATAAATACTAGCTGTTATTAGAGCATACGTAAATAGCAAATTGGGGGGGGGGGAGCAGTAAATTATCAGGTGAGTTGTTCTTTTCTATCCGCAATGCATCAGTCGATTGGCTACTCCCCGTACTTTCGTTTCTTTGGTTATCATTATTCCCATATGACCACTAATGGTGAAAATTTTAAATTATTACGTGAACTAAGTTCCGTTGGGGGACTAGAGATTGAAACATTACCGGAATCTGATCTGCTTTCAATAGTTCACGCTAAAATGGTTGAATATTTAAAAAAAATGCTTATGAAAAGTAAGCGAGACACTATTTACAACATACGGACTCGATCGGTTGAATATCAACGAGGTCAAACTGTCTTTGACTCAGCCTACACTGAGTAATTCAATTTCTATAAGGCGTAACCTTCTCAGACACTATAAAGTTAAAATTCGGCACCCAACTTTATCTCCTAACACATTTGAGATTGATACTTCCATAGAATCACAAACGTGTTACCTGGATTTGTGTAGTGCTGATTTGTCAGTATGTGATATGGCACAACACTTACATATGCAGACTTTGAAAATATAATCGCAAGCCGGCGTTTTAAAAGTGATTGCTTGTTCATTTTGATTCGCAATTCGAGCTTTTCAGAAGAATTGGTTAACGACACAAAATTACTCGTAACTATATTGTATTTGTCTGCATGGGAGTTGATGTTCCGTTGAAGCTACGGTTTTAGTATCCAAAAGGAATGATTAACACCGTTGTTCACCGTGAAATCAAGTGTAAAAAAGTTTAGCAACATAAACCGTTCTGTAAACTTACTTCTACTAGTGGCTAATCGTCAAATATTAATTTTATTTTTAAAAATGGTCCCACCAAAGCAACAGTAACAAGGCAGTGGAGCAGCTCCCAATTTGGACCACTAATTGACCACCAATTTTATTGGAATTGAATCGGTTAAAAATTCGCTGTACTTTAAAATTGTTAAGACGGACAAATAAGATTTTGAAATATAAAATTTGATGTTTCAAAACCAGCTCCAGTATTCCATTACTAAAGAAAAATTATCTCTTTCCTAACTTGCAATTAAAATCATTCTAAAAATAATAAATTCTAAACACCGTTCACAGATTTTAGGCGTAGGAATTTCAATAGGAGACATTTAATCATTGCTCGTATCAAATGGTCAGTAATTGGAGGTATCAATTGAGGTTGTTAGCATTCATTCGATAGGACTAAAAGTTTGTTAACACAACATTCCACTAGAGCTGGATAGTTGGATAGAAATAACGTGTTATTTCTGTATTTAAGTGTGAGTAACCTGACAAGTCCATCTTTTCCTGGATATAGCTTAACGACACTTGTTAGTGGCCAGTGCTCGGGAGGTAATTATTCATCTTTAACGATTACTAGTTCTCCCAATTGGAGGTTAGGTTATTCTTGCAACTGTTGTGACCTTCGTTGTAGCGTGAGAGATAATCCGTATGCCATTTGTTCCAGAATCCCTGACTGAGTTTGGTCGGCAAATTTCATCTTGTGACGGTGTGGATTGCCTTAAAATTAGACTGTGTCATTGAAGTGATGGCTCCTCCTATCAAGAAATGTTCCGGAATTAAAAACCCATCATCATCTGAACAATTTGAGAGAAGGGCTAGGGCCTACAGTTCCTCAAAGGTTAACGTATGAGTTCCGATTATTTTGTGGAGGTGTTGTTTTGTGAACTTTGGGGGGGGGGGATAAAATGTATCACTTCACATCTGTGCTGTTTTACTCTTAATTATCGCCTCCTCATGCTTTGCCTGTCTTTGTAGTTGTTTGTCTTCTTCTACGAAATTTGTGTCGTAATCACTAAATATTTTCAGAGAAATTCCTCTTTTTGATATAAACTGTCGGTCGGATAATTTTACTGTTCCTTGGTAAATTTTGATTTGCCTTTAAATTCTTTAATTCTGCGGTTCAAAAGTTTTCTGCTGTGTGACTCTAATTATTGCCCCTAGGATGTGTTCAATGCACTTATAACGCGGATCTTCTTTTTACGCTTTCTAACATCATTTCTCCATAAATATCAGTCCGCTATATAAGCCCAACTCTGTCTGGAAGTGGTTTAATGATAGTGCTCAGAACTAAAGCATTAGCTTGTATCTTGTCCTTTTAATGTTGAAAGTCCGGGAACTTCAGTTAAAACCCTTCTTCTGGGCAGGCCTAGTTGTTGTGTTGCTTGCTCTGTGAAGAAAATAGCTTGTGAGCCTGGATCGATTAGTGCCCGTAATATGCTGAAACCACTGCAAATATTCTGTACTATTACTAGGGCTGTTGCTAAAAGTACTGGGCCACAATATTTGTCAAATGAAGATATGTTCAGGTTGGCAATACTGTGTTCTTGGTTTTTCATCTGCCTCGTATGGTTTTGGCTGAGATAATTTGTGCACAAGTTATGCAGCAAGACCATCTGATTTCTTTATGATTTCTTGACAGAGCATACGCAAATATAATTTGGTTGTGTGGCAGCTACGCAAACGCGTTTTAACGGTTGTGATTCAAATTTTATTTGTTGGTTTGGTATTGATTTGCTTTTACCGGTTGTTTCAAAAGATTGGAAACGATTTTCTAGAAATTTCAAAAATTGTGTCAAGCAAGCATTTGATCGCAGTCGCAGTAACGGATTCCGTGTTGCTATAGTATCTTGATTCAATAAAGTGTTGAGCATTGGACTTTTAAACTACATCGTACTTCTCTCCAGTGGCTTAGCGGTAGTTCATTTTATTCGTTGTGGTAAGCTGACTGTTATCATGAACTAACGATTTGAACGTGAAATTTCTACAGGTGGTAGATGAATTTCGGGTGAATTCGAATTTCAATGGTATAAAACCGGTTTGCCTACGTTTTCTTCCTCTAACAACGTTGTTAAGAATTTAAATTTTAAAGCTGGTCTGGATCTATAGTTACTTGCCAGTATGTCTTCAGTTAATCGAATTTCTGGATCTCTCATTTGGATATTTTGTTGTTTCAACTGTTGTTTGAATTTTGGTAATTGGCTGAATTCAAGGTTTGACTCAACCTTTGGTGCTTTGAGTAATTGACTGTTCCTGAGTTCCTTGTGCCGTTGTTGTTGACCACCTCAGATGAAGCGATGCTGAGTTCTTTGAAATTTTGTGTTGCACCTGATGTTAGAAGTGGCGCGGTTCATGCTGACATATCAAAAATCGGATTTCCTTCGGATTGTGGAAAAGCTTGGATAAGATTAATGTTTATGTGAGGGAATCTCTCAGGTGATGCGTCGAATTTCTGTTACGTCGAACGTGTATGACGTTTAATTTGTCACACTGATACTTCAGACAGCTTCGAGCATGTTAAGCGATATCGCACTGAGATGCCGTCAATTGCCAGAGTGGTCTGGTCTCGAAATTTGTTTGTAACAAACGAATGAATATTATGCTAATCGAAACGTTGATCGTCCGCCAATTTTTCGTAATCCACCTCGGTGGTTGAATGGATGCTTTCGACACGTTATGCAAGAGATCTGCAGTCAACTTTGCAGCTCCTTTGCCGTTTCTGATTTGGTGCGGGTTATTTGTCCGATGTAAACAAGTTAACTCGCTCGATGATCATTGCCTTTTTTGAGGTTTTGTGCCAAAGCAATGGTGTGGGGATTATGATCGGTACAGATTTTGCACCTTCTTCGTTGCAGTACGAACATTTCAAGTTTGACCCCTAAATATATTACTGTGAGTTTGAGATCTTACTTGCTATAGGAAAGTTTCGCTTTGTCGATCTTTTTTAGAAAACACCAAATCGGCCATGTGAGCAACGTTCGATCATTATTTTTGTTGCCCGGAACCATCTCGAGTAGTATGGCTTGCGTTTCGATGGCATTTGGCATACACCTGTGGTAGAAATTGTGTGTAGCGAGATACGGTTTTGGTTGCTTGACCATTTCGGAAGTGGCTTAAATTTTTTCGGGCAGTGACACAAGTCTTCGAGGTGATACGCAATGTCCAAGGAACATTCGTGTTGCTCTTTGGGCGTCGTTGCGGCAATGTACAAATCATCTACTTACGCGAAGACAAAATCGAGTGAACCAAAGTGTCTCCCCCTTGCTTCAAGGAATATCGATATATGTGGCAGAACCACCATAAACTGAATTTAAGTGGTATGCCTTATATTCGGCACAGTTTCGTTTATCATGATGTGCATAAAATTTGAATTTAGACCAGTGAGCGGATTTATTGTCTATTTTCCTAACAAATCGATTAATAATCCAAATTTTGTATTGAAAAAAACACCCATACTCCTGGATGGACAAAATCTATCTCTCGAAATCTGCTGCCGTTGAATGATTTGCTGCTGCCGCGGTCGATGTTGAGTCTTCGCTTATCTCTATAATTTGGTTCCTTAGCTTCTCGAACAAAATGATTTCGGCTGGCGCTGTCGGGGTATTTTTGGTTCTATTCCGCCATAATATGTGAATGCGAAGTCGATTCAATCACATCTCAACATTAATTAATAGAAGTATCAACCATCGAAATTGGAGTACAATTGCAGATTTTCGATTTTCTGGCTCTGAATTTGTATGGTCAGTTGATTCCCAATAAAATTGAATTTTCCGCGAAATGTGTAGAAATATTCGAGCGATCCAAATGCCCATGAGCATGAAAATTACAGGTCTCAACGCCTATTGATAGTGGTATAATCCATCGAGATCGGAGCACAATTGGAGCGATCCAAATGTCTGTCATTATACCAATTACCGGTCTCAATGCCTATGGACAATGGTATCAAACCATCGAATTCGGAATACTATTGCAGATTTTCAATTTTCGGGCTATGAATTTTTGGTCTTGTTTAGTCAACGAATTGGAAGCTCAGTTCTTTAGCTTCTGGTGTAATTTGCTCGGTTTTGAGTCGCCAAGCTGCGCTTTGTTTATTGCTTCGGGGAATCGTTCCTGTTGCAATTTGGGATAGAATAAAACGGTTTTAATTGGCTTAATAAGGTTGTATTTGCCATCCACTAGAACTGTGCCGATTATTTGTAAAGTGCAATACTTTTCATTATCAACAGTCAATTGCTAGCTTCGAATGAGAATTCCAAACTTATGAAATAAATTTGGACGTTGTGCAAACTATCGATAAATTTCGGTTGATTTTGGTGATGATTTTGGTTGCGTACGCATTAGTTATGCTTGGGTTAAGCAGACGCTGCTCTAAATGTCCCGCTTAGTAAACAAAGAAGGAGTTCAAAATACCGCTTCAGATTCAGCTGTGGCTAAGTAGACCAGGAACGTTATGATTATTGGTACACCACATCTATTTGGGACAAATTTTGAAAGAAAGATCACAGTCCAGCAATTTTCATAAGCCACTACTTCTACACTTTACCCAGATAAATCATTTTTTTTTGTTCTAAAATCCGAAACTGTGCTCCGATTGTGATTGCGGAACGAAACGCACTAGTCATTATTGACATTGAAATCATCCGCCCATCATTTTTGGCGTTTCATTGAATCTAAAGGCTATCAAACGCGGAAGCATTGCCGGAAAACGATATTTCAATTTGAATGTTTAGCATTTTATAGAGTCACACTTTGTAATTCAAATTCAAATTTCCGCATTTAGACGTGGATCACATCACTGATTGATTAGTTCGAAACACAAAAAACATATTTATGTGAGATATATGCTCCACCTTCAACTTGATCTGATAACTTAAATAATTCATCAAATTAATTGTATTTAAGCTGGAATATCACTCGCGTACTATAAATAAACTCAGACTTGTTAAAACCTTGAGAGCAAAAATTTTTCATTTTTTATTTGGTCTATCGCACACCGTCACGACCGACACACATACACTTTTAGAATACAATAAATATATAAAACTATTGAAAAACATTAAATCAACTTCATTTATCTTTTCGCAGTCCCAATATAAAAACAGTTAAACATGCCGCAATCACCAATGTAATCATCATACATGTTGTACAACTAAATTCGGGTTGATCATCACTCCGAATGTATCCTAATGGTTGAGTATGCACCACATTAGATTCTACTACAGGTAAACGGCAATCATTTGTTGTAATGTTATCATAATTGGGTGGTGGTTGTATTTTAAATTGTTGATCCTCCAGTTTAATTCCTATTGCTACCTCATAAGATGGTGGAAGATCATCATTTCGCTAGACGTACAATAACAACAACAAAATGGTTTATAAAACAAAAATTCTCAGACACAAATAATAACAAACAATTACTTCGATCATGTTGATATTCACGACTGAACTAACGGATAGATCGCGATATCAAAAATTTTTTTTGGTTTATTTTTGATTTTTTAATTTTTTTTTATTCGTCACCACAAACTCGAAATATCGTAACGAAATAAGTGCGTAGTCGCAATTCATATCGATGTGTGTATGTATGTAAGTAAGTAAAAAAAAAAAACATCGCATATGACGCTGAATGACGTAAGCGCCAATACATGAAGATATAAAAAAATTAAAAGATAACGAGATAAGCGTGCGTGGTTCATTGTTATTTATTAAAGAGAATTAGCGTAATACAATAATTGAAAAGCGCGTCTAAACACAATTTAGTCCAATTTATTTTTATTTTTTTATAAGTGGTTTAAGAGTAATCATATAGACAAATCGTTTGAGATGGACGCAAACGCAAATTTGTTTTCAAACAAATTAATTTGTGATTGTACGGAAAAACTATTTACACCATGGTTTTTGTAATAAAGTTACCTTCCATTTGATATATCACATGATCCGTATTTAAAATTGTTTCCATTGTCCAGCACCCTTGCGCCAGGTGATTCGTTGAAACAATCAAAAAACTGTGGGTTTAAAATGAAAAAAATTAACTTGACCTTGATATATAACTTCAAGGACATGAAAAATAATTTTGTTTGGTTTCTGCTTTCGAAGCATTATTCGAGATATCTGGGCCGGCCGAACAATAAAACCAAAACCAAAAAAAAATGATTTTCAACGAATTTATTAAAAAAAACAACAACAAATATATCACTAATCATCTAGAATAATTTTGTGCGATCTGTAAATAACAAAACTACCACACTTTACTGATTAATATACAAATAGTATATGAATAACGATCTATACTCACTCATCCCGCTCTTTTTTCACCAGCAACAGGAATGTAATCACAAAAACAATAGTCACACAAAATAATGCTAGTAAAATTTTTATTCCACTGGACGATAACCATTCATCTTTAGCCCGACGTCGATTACGAAATTCACCAGGCGCATAATGTGTGACTTCAAATTGTGCCAATTGTACCGCATCCGTATCAATTACAGCGCTATCAGTTGGTGGTGCATTTGGTTGACTTCGCCATCCAATATGGGGAGCAAGCTCAACGGGATCGACTCTACAAGTGGATACATTTTAAAACACTTTGATTTGAGAAATTAATTTTTAAATACAAACAAATTTCGTTCCATTGTTGAATCTTTAAATGTTGAATCGCGAATAAAATGAGATGATTGGTCATTGATATCGGTTTGGTTTCATTAAAAAAAAAAAAAAAAAATATTTGCTGATAAGTGATAACCTAATGTATTGTTTCTCATATTAAACAAAAACAACAACATAATTTAAATCCAATTTTGGTGCTGCTGAAATCCTATTATTAGCTTAGTGCTTTTTGCGGATGTTCAACTGTATATAAACATAGTTTCATGGTCATGCCCATTTTAGTTATTAATTTTAATTAATACAAGCATCTCTATCTACGTATGTATGTGCCATACATTGTGTTTACGATTTATTACGCAATCTGCATTATCGACATATACATAAACAGAAAAATTATGGCGCCAGTTCAAAAATAGTACTGCTACTACACCAAAATAGTAATTCTCCTCCAACTGAAGAGGAGAATGTGTTTTAAGAGAATATCGTTTAGTAAAAAAAAAATTAATTTGGAATTTCGTTGTACTTTACATAATACATAAACATAACTTATTAAGCGAGTCAAGGCCTTGAACGTTTGTATAACCGCGCCTAAGTTTTGTTGTTATTATAATTACTAGTGTTTGGAAATCGTTTTGCGGTTTGATTGTAGTTTGTTCATAGCGTTACTGATAATAAATTCGCAATAGGGCGCAGTCGTTATAATTTACTTCTATAAGAAAAGTTAAAGGCTTAAAAATATAAAGGGTTGAAACCTCATGAGGTGGTCAGAACTTGAGTGCGAGAAATTACGTGCTTCACAATGGAGAATAAAATGAATGGCTGAGTCAACCACAATTTAACCATCAATATTCGATACCAAACTAAGCCCTCACATTTCATAAAAAATTTGATTTTTCTGAATATCACCTTACAATTCAGAAAACTATCAGCTAAAATAAACCAAAATCCGCAATTTTGTTCCGACTTCTAAAGATTCGCTCAACCAATTATGATCTTTGAAGCTATTTGAAATGTTTGGAAAAACTTTCATTATAACGTCCTATGAATTGACGGCAGTATTTAACAGAAATTAGCCGGGAACGATATTTCACGTGTCATGAGATCAAGTGGAAATTTTCCGTCATCAATGCATTCAATCCCAGTTGACATAAATAACTTTGTTATTAATGGATATGCAATGCACAAAATGTCCGCTGAAAACTGTATCTCCATATCAGGATTTAATCTACTTGCGTGTCGTAATATATCTTCACTAAGGCTTTCTTTGTGCTTTTCCCAAAGACTTTTAGGATCAGAAGGGGCGCAAGTTGTTAATATGATTGCAAACAGAGTGCGTAAGCCCATTTTAAGACATGTCTCCCTGTATGTCTGATATACTTCACCATCGATGGTTTTCAGCGCTTGCAATGATATCGGTCTTCTTACTGTATGAAGCAGCATTCTCAAATAGTAATATTCAGCATTGTTAGGATGAACGGTATATATTCGCTCTAATGCATCAGAAATACGTATTCGGTATTCCAGCATCTTCGGGAATAATTCTACTTTGCTTTCTCGTAGTATTTTGGTACTGCGTGATGAGCAAAATTCTTGCCAGTGAATCTGTTCGACACAATTGGAAAAAAACAGTTAATGTATGTTCCCTTCCGTAAAGTAAACTCGTTGACCATTTTCTAAATGAACATTAAGATGTAGGTACAATGGTTGGAATGCGTTCGTGAATGTTAAAACTCAGAATTCGCCAGACAGACTCATTACTGCTGATATAACGTCCTATTTGAAATTGCGTGACTTCATCGGTTGGTGTATTCTGATTTGAAAGTCCAAAAACTGCCATATCACTACCTTTGTATTGTCTGTTATCAATTTGTTATCTGCTGTCGATGTTCATGTTACATTGTGCAATTTTATGGTAACTGTGTATCCTCCATCGTTCGGTTTTCGTCGTCTATATGGTGGGTATCCATCACCCTCCATGAATCATATTTTTACTAATGATCAGAGCGATTCAGAGCGAAGTTTGTTTTGATTCAAACGAATGTAAAGGAGTCGCTCACTTTCTATTTTAGCGTACATATCAACTATGAATTGATGGAAAAGTTGACGGCACTTCAGGATGTGGTTTAATTGTTCGGCTCTAATCATGATGCGCTACGCATAAAAATTCATACAGGAAACTTTTTTTGTTGTTGCAGCGCCTGTGACTGGATTAGATTTCATCATTTTAAAATGATATCGGTTTTCTCTTTACTAAAACATTATTGGGTATTGAAGAGCATCATACGATCTGTGCGTTTCATCAGTGACAGTGGATAATAATATCCCTTCGATAAAAATCCGTTCCGACCATCACTATTTCAACTTTATTGTTCATCGGATAGTGTTTTGTCTGCTCTGATGACGACTATGTGATCATTCGATGGCATTTGCTCTAATGCAGTTTTGAATAAATTCACCAGATGATTATACGGTCGTGGAATAAATTCTGTTATCCAAAAATGATTTCACGGTGGGTTCAAGAACTAATACCATAACGTTGATTAGTTTCCATCTCCGCATTATCCAGGAAGTAAATTTGTAAAAACTTGGAGTCTTTGTAAGGTAAAGGAAGAAGTAAACCGACTTTATGGTAAATTAATCCTTGTACTTTAAACGTGGGCATATAACCTTTACCGCTATCAACATGTGTTGCTCCAAAAGATGTCATTTGAAAGCTTGAATTATACTTTCTAATGTTTCGTAGAAAATGTTAGGATAACTCAGTAGTTCCAGAGACATAAGATAAAAGAGGTTCAAACAAATTAATACTTTGCTAACTTTAAATCGGCTCTAAACATTTCTGTTTCAGCAGCTCTTAAAGAAGCATTTCTAGTTCGATTATTTTCAAGTCGTGTGTCATTCTGTTCGGTTGTTTCAGCAGTTCTCTCTTCTTTCTTCTTCTTCGATTGTGCCGTAACTTTTCCTATAGATGTCTTTTTCAGTGGCATTTTTAGTAAAATGAAACGTTGCCTACAAACAAAAAGTTAACAACAAATTGACACATTTGTAAACTGGAAATAAAAATCTAATAAGAAATATGAGCTTGAAGCAATATTCACCAACAATTCTAGTACACTTAATTCATTAAAATATTAATTAATATTTATACAGAATAATCACAAAATATGTCCACTTCAAAACGTTTCACTATACGAACTAAATTTGAACATGACATTACGAAAACAAAAGAAAATTTTTAAATTAAGCCTGTTTTACGTATGCGATATTTTGAACCAAAGGATATTTCTTGTAGAAGATGTACATTTAAATATAAAATGTTAGTACATTTGTATCATGAATTTTTATTATATACTGATGGTAATAATGATGAATCATGTAACAAAAGAAAATCATTTCAACAATAAATAAAAATAAAATCTAAAACAAATTTTGGAAAACATCGCTTCTTAAATTTGTTTTGATAGGTAACTCCAACATAGGACAAATTGTTCCATACGAACAATTTTGAAAAACTTCACCTCTAAGGTCCCTCCTTGACATGCAAAACTCATATGGTTCAAATTTCATGAAGATCGGTTTATCGGCTGGTACATACATACATACATACTTTTATTTTTATATGATATATCGTCGGTTTGCGAGGAAAGTGACATATCTCAAAAATGGCCAATTTTGAGATCCAATGTGTTTAAATTACGACGTATTCTCGAAATCTTTGAATTGTCTGTTAACAAAATTTATTCCGTTGTTTGTGCAGACTTGCTGAGGAATTCCATGACGACTGAAGTTTCTTTTGCACTGTTCTATTACTGAACTATCGAGTTCACAGAAATCTGAGTAGGAGTCCACCGTAACAAGCATATTACGTATACGATTTTCCTTGTAATTTTGTTGCGAGCACATCCATCGATACATACTGGAATGGATATGTAGGAACTTCGTGCGATTGTATAGGAGGATTTGATTGTGAACTCGAATGTTTTACGCATATATCACCAACAATGGATTGGATGTCAACTTTGACTGCCAGAAGCTGATTGGATGTCAACTTTGACTGCCAGAAGAAGTCAAATTACAATTTTAGTAAGGCCGATATTGCAGGTCTGCAGGGAGTTTTTTGAAATGGTGAACTGGGATGAAACTTTTAATTCTAAATTGAGTGATGTTAATGCTTTAGTCGACTCATTTTATTTAATTTTACTTAAGGCTTTCGACAAACATGTACCTAAATGCTATAAACGTAAGAATAACCATCCTCCATGGTTTGACAACAATTCGGTCAATTTAAGAAACAAAACTGATAACTTAGATTATCTTAATTCTTTCCTAGAACTACGCCGGAAATTTGATAAGGAACAACACCGAGCCTATAGGAACGATATTTCACGGCTGGAAGATAATTTAATTTCAAACCCAAAACTATTTTGGCCTTTTGTTGACATCAAAAGAAAATGTTCCGGTTATCCCCAAATGATGTCGTTAAATGATGTAACTGCCTGTGATGCTATTGATGTTTCTTTAGGACCTCGTATTTCGCATCATCAAAATTTAATTGGAATAACTTAATATATTTCACCTTAATAGCTCGCTATCATTACCACTATCTCTGATATTTAATGCGTCTCTGAAGAGTGGTGTATTTCCGTTTATATGGAAGAAGTCATTTATAATTCCCATTTTTAAATCCAGAAAACGGAGTAACATTAAAAATTATCATGGCATATCAATGTTATCATCGATTCCAAAATTATTTTCGTTAGCACTTCAACAACATGGATTCGTCAGTCATCGTTCTACCACTACAAATCTCTTAAGTCTAACATCTAAAGTGTGTAGCGCCTTTGGCTTCATATGTCAGCTGGATGTAGTTTTTACAGATATTGCGAAAGCATTCGGCTCACCTCCGTTTGAGCTACTTTTTGACAAACTGGATAGATATGGAGTGAGTAAATTGTTTTTGGATTGGATTGGATCGTATCTGCGTGATCGTAAGCAGCTAGTTCAAATTAACGGGTTTGCATCTAAGACAATTGAAATTCAGTCTGGAGTACCTCGCAGGACTCACACTAGGACTAGTGTTGTTTAACGTTTTCATCAATGAAGTTGCTTCTTGGTTTCAGCACTGCAACTGTGATTACCTATATGCAGATGACTTGAAAATATCAAAAACTGTAAGTAGTCAGCAACAATGTAATGAAATGCAGAACAATCTTGATTTGCTGTATAATTGGTCAATTGTGAATAAATTGAACTTAAATTTGGAAAAGTGCAAGATTATGAGCTTCTCCAGAAAAAAAAAAACAGTTATTCGTAGACGAACAATTCTATATTGACTGTCCGGAACTACTTGCAAAGATTGATATTCATGTGCCCTGTAAACCTACTCGAGCCAGGGATTTTATATATTTACCGACATTTAAATCTAACTAATCATAATTCTGATGTGTTTGACTTCAATATTTCAAAATGTGCTTTTAAAAAGCAAACAAAACTAAATTGTAAAACTGTAAATAAAATTCTAATCAAAAAAGGATTTTCATCCCGTTGCTGTAAAATAAATAAATAAATTCATCAAATTGCCAGCCAAAAAATTCAAAAACCGCAATTGTGCTGTGATTGACATTCTTGATACTTCTAAAGATACATTAAAGGATCTGTACATCACCTTACAATAGTTCAACGAATTCTCAGCCAAAAAAAATCCAAAATCCGCAATTTTTTTCCGATTGCGGTTCTTGATACCTATAAAGATAGGTTTTAGGACCTGTAATGGTAATGCCAACGCTCAATTAGATTGCTTGATTATTTCAATATATTTCATAGAAAAAATTCGATTTTTCCGAATATCACCTTACAATAGTTCAACAAATTCCCAGCCACAAAATTGTGTAAAATTGCGCAAGTCAGAACTCAGAAGGATTTCAACTATTGAACATATCCAGCATGATTTGGGTCTGTTAAAAAAAAATGTCTTACGCATTCAATGATATTAAGCTCAAAATCGTTGATTCTATTTTTGTTTACCATGATTTGCAATGTACATGCACACTTTGTTCCAAAGAATGTTGGAAGATTTACTGTATCCAAATGTTTAAATACGTAAGGCTCACAATTGATGAGCTGGAAGTTTCGCGAGATCTGCGGTATCAAATAATCCTGAAGAGCTTATATAGGTGGTTTCTAGCCCCAATGCTGCTTATTCCATTATCACTGTGTATTTCGCTGCACATTTCTTTACGAGCCAACAATTTTCGAAGCGCGCACAATCCGTGGTAAGGTCGAAAATAACCTCGATGTGTACATAGATGCAGATGTAGCTTTTATAGGTGTTCTGGGCTCTGCCTCTCACTAATACGTTTCAATCGGATATTTGCGTAATCCACTTCAACTCTAAGGAACGGTCTAATTAGTTCTACGCTTGGACTCTGGAGATCTCCCATGACTTGATTAAATTCCTTTGCTTCGTACTTAGGGCATTTCGCGCAGCTGAGGACGACCTTTCTGATTACATTTGTGCAACCAATAATCCAATACTTATGTCGAAGAGTGGCCATCTAATGTTGACCTAACATGTAGATAAATGATCGGTAGATCGGTTATTTTCAGGCTATTTTTTAAGTTAAAAGCTTTATGTGCGCACTTCCATGTATTTGTGTGCTCTGGATATATACAGAGTGACCCATTTTAAAAGAACCATTCATATAACTCCAAGAGTGTAGATACAAAAGTTGTAAAATTTTTAGGGGGAAATCAAATTATGAGCTTGAGTTTGATCTTGAGGTCAAATTTCAAGGTAATTTCAAGGCCAAGCGATTTTTTAAAAAAAAATGGAAACACCTATTTTTGACTCTGGTTTTTGAAAGACGATACTGTATGGTTGAATGTGGAATTTCACGCGCTTTCAGAATCCGTAGTCAAAAATATGTGTTTCCATTTAAAAAAAAAAGGCTTGACGTTGAAATGACCTTGAAATTTGACCTCAAGGTTAAATTGAAGCTTGATAAAGCATCTGAAAAGATATTTTTATTCTGACTGTCTGGTCAAATAGTCGACTTGCTTCTTACAGGATTTCCCTCTTTGTTGTGGTTAGTTTCTGGTTTAAATGCACCTTGAATTGAAAACAGCCTGTTTTTGGATTAGAATGTTTGGTAGCACTTTGAACGTTGGTCAACCATTTTCTGAGGTGGAAACCAGAACTGGATAATATGGAATCTATTTTATGCTTCAGTTTTATGGCGTCTTCCGTTGACTTGGCTCCTGACATCAAATCATCTACATAAATATTGTTTCGTATGTGCCTCACTGCTTCTGGAAATTTGCTTTTGTGTTTTTCTGTGGCTTCATAAGTTGCACTTCATAGTTGGTGAAAGGTTTATGGGGTGCTTCTGGCAAAACAATCCGTTGGTTCCTTGAGTCTTCCGCTACAACATGAACTTGCATAAACATTTTTTCGATATCATTGTGAACGATAGTTTAAATTTTCTAAAGCAAATCAAAATATCAAATAACGTTGATTGTACGGTTGGTTTGACCGCAAGACAATCATTTAAGGATATTCCCGAAATTAATTTGGCAGAACCTTCAAATACTACTCTTAACTTCGTTGTGGTGCTGGATTTCTTAATAATTCCGTGGTGTAGTAGGTAATATCATTTAAGTCTTGCTTCGGTATCGCTTATCGCTCTCATGTATCCCAAACATATGTATTCAGAAATAAAATCTTGACGCGTATTCTTTGTCTATATAGAGTTTTGAGATTATAAAGATTCTTTCATTAATTCTTCGAGATTTGTGTGCCATAAGTAAAGCTGTATAAAATCGATAAAAATAGCTGAGATATCGGATTCATTTAAGTTGTTTGTATGATTTAAACAACAACAATTCGGGTTGATATCAGGCGTATAGCCTACGTAAGTTAGATCATCAAACCATATTTTCTAAAGTTGCTTGAATTACTGGAAATCTCCTTATACAAACTAATCCTTAAGCTTAATTAAAAAATTATTACTGGCTGTCTGGTTGGGGGACATATTCATCCCGCGCAATTAATGAACCCAAACTCTGGATTCCAAACGCTATGAGTAACCGTTTTAGATTTACCATGATCGCGATTTTACCTAATGAAAAAATTCTTCTGTCCAATGGTAGTGAATGTTGGTTATTTGAAATTTTATCTGCAGAAAAATACTGGCATGGGATAGTGTTACCTGATGTACTTTTATATTTTTTCTGGGATAAAAAGCTGGGATAACTTCACATGCTGCAATCGGCCAACTTCCAAATGAGTTCGTATAATATTATCATAATTTTAAAACATTATTGGATATCTCGTAAGAACTTTGTGAACCGGAAATGATTCTTCTTATTTTTTGTTGGAAATAGTAAGGATTAACTTTGTTGAAGATCTAAGATCAGCCGTATGGGTACGATTTCCAGAATCGGCCAACTTCCAAATGAGTTTTATTTACCTGATAATTTTAAACATGAAGAATCATTTCCGGCCCACTAAGTTCTCAACAGACACTATGATTAAATATTGAGAAACTCGAATAACCTCAAAATGATGGAATAATCTTATCGAGAATGTATATATGACAAATAAACAAAAACTGACGATATTGAGCTTGTTCTACTGTTTCACTTAATCGTTGATTAGCTCTTTAATTTCGAACTTGTTCAATTGTATTTGAACGTCGTAAAATTGCTTCAGCCTCAATTTATCTTGCTTGAATAGCCATTTGCTTTTATTTGTTTGCTCTTTTCGAACTGCAGCATCGTTTCACTGGCGTTGTTGTCTTTCATTAAAGTTTTCATTTAATCGACGCTGACATCCACGATCTGTATCATTTTGTCGTAACTATACGTTAAAGATTTTCTTTTCTTTGACGTGCCCGAAAACGTTTGACTTTTTCTCTTGTTTGGCGTTTTTGATGTTCTTGGAAATATTGAAGTAATCTAAAACAATTACAGCCAAAAAACTCTTTTGAAACATATTTCGAAATTCGAAATATTCGGTTCGAATAGCTTTGGGCCTCGTATCAATGTCTGTGAAACAACAATTTCTGACTACCGAAACAGCTAACCAATCAAGTGAATATCGGGCAAAAGGTGAGCCAAGAATAAAATAACCCCGTCAAAGCGAGTCGAAAATCAAGGTGATGTGGTGTGGTGCAAACTGTTACCATATGGAATATTATTTGAGCGTTATGCGCCGTTTGTATGAAGCTATTCGCCAAGAGCGGTCAGAATTATGGGCAGACAACTTTTGATTTTTGCATCTCAATAATGCGTCATCTCAAACTGCATTGGTTGTACGTGACTCTTTGGCGAAACCGGAGAAGGTTTTGAAGGCGATTTCGGAAATCTACATTAACAAAGAAAGTAAACGTTGGCATAAGCGTATTCTATCCGAAGATGTAAAAAAGAGGATGAAATACATTTGAACGAATAATAAGCCGTTTAAAAAGTTTTACTACCCAAATGGAGACTAGCACACCAAATACAAGAAACTTTTAGGTTTTTGGCTCAGAATTAGTGGCCCACAGCATGCCTGTTTTCTAATTTCTAGCTTTATGTGCCTGTAGAAATGGTGCGCACGAATTGTTACCTTTATTCCAAAACACATAGTAATTTGACTTTTTGATTCCGAGATTTTGTACCTTCGAGAATTTTGCCTGGAGATTTTATTTTTCTACATTTTAACGCATTGAAATTTTATTTTTGAGACTTTTATTTGCCAGATTTTACTATTCTATGGATATCGTCGGTAAATTGGCCAATGGTTTATGCCGTACTATGTAGCCGAGAAATAACTCTGCCACACTTCGAGGACGGTTTTAAGTGGCCATTTTTAGTTCGCCGGATTAGTTGCGAATAGCGCTGCTTAGTGAATGAAAGTTCGGAGCTACTTCTCTTATGCAACGAGATCTATCTCGCAGGCTGGAATTTAAGATGTTGCGTGCCTGCTACTCATGCCATTCTCGTTTCTTTCGTCTGCATAGCCGATTGGAGATTCTCCTAGCATTCATTAGGCGTTATGGGATTGTTTTTTCCTTTAGATATATTGTGTTGTCATGCGCGATCTTTCTCTCGAATAGCACCAATATAATCATTCATCATTATTATTATTATTTATTAACCAACAGCATGTACATGCAAAAATGGCTTACAATATTAAAAATATTATAAAAGGTTAAACAAATTTATAAAATACAAGATAAGGTTATAACGACATCAATAGATCTAACATTTAACCACTTAACGCATAGGAATGAGTTAACTCGACATTTTTAGGCCTAGATGAATTTTAGTCTATGATGGACTTTGAGGTATCGGTTATCGCCGGGCGTCAGGAAGTGGTTCAGTAATCCCGATTCAATTTAAGGTTTTGAGCTGGTCGTAGAAATCGCCTTTGATGTGATCCAGCTTCTCCTCGGTGGGGAAATGAACTTTTACAAATGGGGATGTTAAAGTGACGACCATGAAACCTGAGTATCAGTCATAAATTGATGTCAGTCACAAATTGATGTCATCGGTTGTTAGGTAGTTTAAGCACTTGCTGAAGTTGCAGTTACGGCACATGAACTCACTAATTGACGGCAGAATTGAGATTTGAATTTTGATTGACGTCAAATAATTGATTTTGAATACCAGAGCCGAATCTGTTTAGATCAGAAAGTAAAATTTCAAAATTGGAAACTGTACAATACACTAATACGTTATCAAAACCCGCAAAAACGAGAGCTGATATCTTAGCAAATCGATAAAAATAAAACCAAAAATAACCTCATTATTAGTCTCGACCGAACTTCCAAACTAGTGATATTAACAATGTATGCTTGTCATCTTATTTAAAAAACATAATCACTTTGTTAATTTTTGTTACATTTATTTCCCATAGGCACAATGATGGCGATACAAATAGTATTCTACCAAGCTATGAAGAGGCTGCTACCATAAAAGTAGACAATATTACCAGTACGAATAATAGTGAAGTGCATTATTATCATCATTATCCATACAATGGTCCATCAGGTATAAATGATACAACAACTCATGGATGGAATACAAACGTTCCCATTGCAACACCACCACCAATGTTGGGTTATTATGGTAATCGAGGGTATTGGTATGGAACGGGAATGTTACAATTGCCACCAGATTATTGGAAATATATGCGACTATTTCTATTCGTTGTTATGGCCACGTTTGGCTTCTTTGTTACCTTATATATCATTTCGGTTGTTCGTGATAATTATTAAATAAATTTGCGCCATTAAAATTGTTAACCGAATACTTTTGTTTTCATTTTAAGAAGCTCTAATCTATCTATAACCGTTTGATAACCGCGCATAATTTTTGTTGTGATTATTCCATTATCGTTTTGCGGCTTGATTATGTTAGCTTATTGTGCAATTACGATAACAATCAAATTTAGATAGATTACAGACAATGTCAACAAATTTTTGGTTTGATTAGAAGACTAATATATACCAATTAAAATAATATTAAGTAGAACTAGTGAGGCAGGTCCAAAAATCATATTGTATCAATCAGTGCAAATTTTATGTACAATAGTTCATTGACACCAATCAACAATTAACAATCAGCGCAAAATATTTAAACTATTAGACTATAGACAATGCACTAATATATTACCAAAAATTAAATTTAGAAACTTCCACAAAAAAAAAAATAAAAAAATTGAGCTCATCCAATAAAAATACAAAAAAACCGAAATTCTACCAAAGCAAAATTCAAGCGACTTGAAATTCTTCAAATCTCGCGTAGTCTCACACTATACTCCAAACTAGTAATATGAATAACGTAAGCGTAATAAAAAGTTAAAAAAAAAATTTGGTTAATGTTGTGATTGTGTTGGTGTCTAATCTGTTTTTATTTATATTTTTCAAGTATAATCAGGGTGGTGCTAGTGACACTAATACCAAGTACGTTCCACCATCGTATGCCGACGTTGTTGGGGGAGAACGGGTAAATAGCAGCACAAATAATCAGAATATGCCTCCATATCCACCAACAAATGCACCATCCGATTTAAATAGTTCAACCACTTACGGATGGAATCCAAATGCTCCAAGTGGTCAACCACAAATGCAGCAACAACAACAACAACAGCCAATAGTTATTCAAGTTGAACCAGGCTATGGCGGCTATGGTAGACGTCGCTGGAACATGTCACAAATACCACCAGAACATATGAAATACGTTCGCATATTTATGATCTTTTTTATGCTCGTATTTGTGATCATTCTTATCATAATTATTATTGGATTTGTTCGTGCCATGACGTAGCAAAGTTTTATATATGTATAAGAACGCAAAAATTGGTATACATACCAATGCATGCTATTTATATAATATTGCGCCCAATACAAAATTGGAAGTGAAGTGGGCGGAAAGTGCAAAACGACCTTTTATTTTTTTAAATATTTTTTTTGTATACTTAAAATTTAATTAAACTTAAAGTTGTTCCGACAAATAATGTTTGGGGATAACTCTCTCAAAAAAAAAAAAAAAATGTTGTGTCTCTTATTATTTTAATCACGTTCCAATACACTAACACTCCATAATCAAAAATATAAATTCGCACAAAATTGTTGCTTTCTGAAAATAGCGAGAGCGCCACAACGTTAAGCGCATGCGCATACTTTTTCGCATATTACCAATGTAAAATACTATGTTTTGTATTTGTATTCGAAATTGTATTGATAAACACAAAAAGCGTGTGATGATGATAATGAATTGAATAAGTGAGGTGACCTTCCATCAAACAAAAAAACAAGACACGAGACTACAAAAAATGTAAGAAATCGCAAAGGTTATAAAAATTCTGTTTACATGCCTCGATGAGAATTTAAATGTAAAAATGTTTTGAACCGAAAAAAGGAATTTATGTGAAATATAATTTTAGGTTGGGCAACGATAATCGTCATACGATTATATTATTGGGGCGTAGAAATATAAAAGTAACTCCAATTTCCGGTTTTATCCGTTATGTTTAAAATTCAGTGTTTTTGAGACATATACTGTTGAATGCGTAAACTGCTTTTTCGGTCTGTCCGTTCGACTGAAGTTAAGTTGGGCTTGAGTTTTTATACAAAATACCAATTTTTTGCTAAATTTAATTTTTTTAATGGGAGTGCTTCAATCCATTTCGAATAGTAATCACTATCAGTTATTACAGTTATACTACATATAGTCATCACTTCCGACTTGCATAATATTACAAGCTATTTTATTAAATGACAGATCTGGAATTTCGTGTGAAATTAATGGTTCCATGGCATTTGAGTTTTGATATTTTTCACAAATTTGGCATTTTCATATGAAATTTTCAATGTCTGTATCAATTCCTGGCCAATATTATTTGTCTAGCCCTCTGTTTGGCTTTCGTCATTCCTACGTGAAATTCATGCAGTATTGCTAGCATTTCTAACCTTAAATTGGACGATACGATTACACTTTAACTAAGAAAAACTACCTTCTTCACAATAAATGTTATCTTTAAACTTTCAAAATGGTTTTACCACATCTATACAAGTTTATTTTTTGATTTCGGGCAACCAGCCACCTTCAACGGTTTCTTCAATCAATTTTTCCTTATTTTCGTCCGACACATTATAGCGATTGGAATTTTCTGGTTATCGAGGAACAAACATTCTTCCGCCAAATTGATCTATCCTTGAAATTTTTTAGGAAGTCAGTGCCGAGTATTGCGTCATCCTGTATGTCAGCGATGATAAAATTCGCAGATTTAGCGAACTCCGCAAGTTTGACGATTAGCTCGGTTGCACCACTGATAGGGCAAGAGACCCCAGTCACGGTCCTCATTCGTAAATTACATGGTCGCACGGGGTTGGACCATGTTCTTTGGAATTTGCTGCTAACTAGACTCACTGTTGCACCAGTGTCGATAATGAATATGCACTGCCGTTGGTTAAGTAAGCCATTAGCTGTCATAGAGGCTCCATTTGTCACTAGAATAGTTATCTTATTGGGATCATTTGGTTGTGACTTAGTCGCTGGCAGCCCCGCAGCAACGACTAATTTGAGTTTTACAGCTCGATGTTTGCTCACTGGGACCTTCATTACCGTCGCTTCTGTCTTTTGTCTCCAACTGAGCCTTCGGCTACCCCCTGTAGCGGTATCGTGAACTGTTCTCTCTTGGCTATCCTTGTGACGTTAAGTCTGCTTTACCGATGGTATTGATAGTTACTTTATCGGTTACCACTTCGGCCGTCTCCTTGAGAACTGCTTCGCGGATTTTCCGCTGATTCATTCTGGTCGCTTGTCGCATCCCGGAATGTTGCAGGACTAGCCATTCCGATTAAATCTTGTACCTTGTTTTCATAATTCTCATCTGTAAATTGCATAAGAGCGGTTCGATCCAATGCCTCGTTTAGTAGAGTGGGAAATCCTTTACGGCCAACCTTTCTACATCCATACCAAATGCAGGTAAGCTCTCTTTGGTTTGTTGTGCTCTATATCGAAGAAGGGTGTGGCTGGTTTTTTCGTTGTATTCTGTCCCAAATCGCATTGATAGAGAGTTACACAATAAATGAAAATCTCGTCTTGCCGATGGTCCCATAGATGAAAGAACAACCATCGCGTCTCTACGTAGTATCGCCCCTAGCTGTATGGCTCGTTGAGGAGTAGACCATCCATTAGCTTCCGCGACCAGTTCGAAGTGTGTAAAGTATTCCTTCCAAGTTGAAGTGCCGTAATACGTTGATAACTTTAGTAGCCGTACTGGAATCTGTGCAATCGATCGATTCATTAAAGTTTTTCCGAGGTCTGTCTTCCTTATGTCGAGAGTTTTTGATGGATTCGCCACCTTTGGCTGTGGTTGTGTAAGTAAGGTATCCGCTGAACCAATATTTGCAATGGGGGCATCTTCGGAGGTATCGACAACGAAGAAAGAGCTCGGCGTCGACATCTTGGTCAGAAGGGATATTTTTCTTCACAAATCGAAGGCCTACTGTTGAAGAGCATCAAAATCATGTCGCTGAATCTTCTGCATTTGCGGCCATCTCTGGCTTCAGCATCGCCAACTGTTGCTGGGCCACAGTACTCTTTTCCTCCGCTTTTTGCTTGGCTGCTTCCGCCATCATTCCATTCACTACCATATTGCTAATCCAGTCAGTTGGTAGATGTGTCCGTTCTATATTGCTTTTCTTCTCTAATTGGTCTAATGCTACTTTTACTTTACATTTAATAGAAATAGGGATTCTTCTCGGTGGTCTGTTAATTGGTTTTGCATTTTCTTTCAAGTAACATCATCATCACAAATAAGATTCGCGTCAATTTCGTTTATATTTCTAGCTCGACTACATTTTGCATAATGATGCTTGCGCCCTTACATCTATAACATATTTTGTTGTACGCGGGACAGCTGCCTTTCACATGCTGCTCAGCACATTTACGGCAATTAAATTTGAATTGCGATCGCTATCCTACTTTAGATGACGATGGATTACTATACTATCATAATTATGATATTTCGCTACGCTCCCCCCGCTTAGCCCTCCGAAGGGCTTTACATTTGAATTTCGGGGGACGTAGGAGCCGGGATCAGTAAACATATCGCACTGCGTGCTGCACGTAGGAGCGGATTATATAGAATCTATTAATGACACGTATTAGTGATAAGTGGCCAACCCTAATTGAACTTAGAATTGTAGAGGCTAACGGCTTCGGTAAATCTCACGGGCACATTTTGAGTTTGGGATGAATAACCATATGAGATAAATTGTGCGGGATGAATTGCTCTCAGGGATAAATTTTGCGGAATGAATTGATTTGGAATGAAATGTGCGAGATGAATCAGCCGGTTATTAATCAGCCGGTTTTAAATTAATTTATATTGAAAAACACTAAAAAAAATTCTGGGCCAAAAATGAGTATTTTGCTGCCACGTTTCGATGGCCATGGCCGACACGACTAATAATAAATTTTGACATTTGCAAATATTGCGCCAATTTGCGTTTAAATCGCCTTGTTATTACTACAGATTCCATAGAAAAATTAATTTTTATTGAAAAACACAAAAAAAAATCTGGGCCAAAAATGTATATTCGGCTGCCACATTTCGATGGCCATAGCCGACACGACTAATAATAAATTTTGACATTTGCAAATATTGTGCCAATTTGCGTTTAAATCGCCTTGTTATTACTACAGATTCCATAGAAAAATTAATTTTTATTGAAAAACAATAAAAAAAATCTGGGCCAAAAATGTATATTCGGCTGCCACGTTTCGATGGCCATGGCCGACACGACTAATAATAAATTTTGACATTTGCAAATATTGCGCCAATTTGCGTTTAAATCGCCTTGTTATTACTACAGATTCCATAGAAAAATTAATTTTTTTGAAAAACACTAAAAAAAATCTGGGTCAAAAATGTATATTCTGCTGCCATGTTTTGATGGACATGGCCGACACGACTAACAATAAATTTTGACATTTGCAAATATTGCGCCAATTTGCGTTTAAATCGCCTTGTTATTACTACAGATTCCATAGAAAAATTAATTTTTATTGAAAAACACTAAAAAAAAATCTGGGTCAAAAATGTATATTCTGCTGCCACGTTTCGATGGCCATGGCCGACACGACTAATAATATATTTTGACATTTGCAAATATTGCGCCAATTTGCGTTTAAATCGCCTTGTTATTACTACAGATTCCATAGGAAAATTAATTTATTTTGAAAAACACTAAAAAAAAATCTGGGCCAAAAATGTATATTCGGCTGCCACGTTTCGATGGCCACGGCCGACATGACTAATAATAAATTTTGACATTTGCAAATATTGCGCCAATTTGCGTTTAAATCGCCTTGTTATTACTACAGATTCCATAGGAAAATTAATTTATTTTGAAAAACACTAAAAAAAAATCTGGGCCAAAAATGTATATTCGGCTGCCACGTTTCGATGGCCATGGCCGACACAACTAATAATAAATTTTGACATTTGCAAATATTGCGCCAATTTGCGTTTAAATCGCCTTGTTATTACTACAGATTCCATAGGAAAATTAATTTTTTTTGAAAAACACTAAAAAAAATCTGGGCCAAAAATGTATATTCTGCTGCCACGTTTCGATGGCCATGGCCGACACGACTAATAATATTTTTTGACATTTGCAAATATTGCGCCAATTTGCGTTTAAATCGCCTTGTTATTACTACAGATTCCATAGAAAAATTAATTTTTTTTGAAAAACACTAAAAAAAAATCTGGGTCAAAAATGTATATTCTGCTACCACGTTTCGATGGCCATGGCCGACACGACTAATAATATTATTTGATATTTGCAAATATTGCGCCAATTTGCGTTTAAATCGCCTTGTTATTACTACAGATTCCATAGAAAAATTAATTTTTTTTGAAAAACACTAAAAAAAATTCTGGGCCAAAAATGTATATTCTGCTGCCACGTTTCGATGGCCATGGCCAACATGACTAATAATAAATTTTGACATTTGCAAATATTGCGCCAATTTGCGTTTAAATCGCCTTGTTATTACTACAGATTCCATAGAAAAATTAATTTTTTTTGAAAAACAAGTTCTCGCGAAGGAAACATGGACCTTACGTCGAGGGACACACCGGCATTAAAAAAGACTTTGCGCTTGGCAGAATCTACAGTATCCATCTTAACCAATCGGAATGTTTGCACCTAAAGATGCTGTTGCAATATGTCCATAGGCCAACTTCTTTTGAAAGCTTACAGACCGTCAATAGACAAGTAATGTCTACTTATCAAGCAGCTTGCAACGAACTTGGTATACTTAAAGATGACGAACAAAGGAACCATACGTTAGCAGATGCAGTTGTTTCCATATCACTTTTAAAATTAAGAGAGTTTTCGTGATCATTTTGTTATTTTGCCAACCGTCTGATCCTCTTCAATTATGGTAAGCTTTTCAAGAAGACGAAATGATATCACTTTACTTTGCTCAGACAGTGTTTTAAATGAGGGCCTTATAAAAATTGAAAATTTATTATTTGAGCTAAGTGGAAAAAATCTGGCACATTTTGGTCTTCCCTCGCCGAATCGGAAAGTTCATTCAATTGATCCTTTAGGAGCGATACTGGAACGCCCTTACGATGTGAACCAATTGAGTGACTTCATCTCAAATAATGTTAAAAAATTAGTATCTGACCAGCGACATGCATATGATAAAATAATAAACAGCGTGAGCCTTTTACAAAGGCAAAAAGGTAGAATAGGGAAAACGTTTTTGATCAACTTCATTTTGGCTAAAGTTAGATCAAAAGGTAAAATCGCTTTCGCAGTTGATTTCAACGGCGGGAAAACCGCCCATTCTACTTTTAAATTCCCTCTAAATGTTTCTTTCCACCAAGAAACAGTATGTGTAATCCGCAAAAAATTGACCACTAGGAAAAGTCCTCCAAGAAGTTGCTCTAATTATGTGGGATGAGTGTTCAATGAGCCATCGATCGCTGTAAACAGAACTTTGAAGCACATTAGGAATTCAGGAAAAGCAATGGGGGTGTCCTCGTGATTTTTGCTAGAGGCTTTCACCAAATATTGCCTGTAATCCCCAAAGGAACGCGACCGGACATTAATAAAGCGTGTTTAAAATCCTCACCTCTGTGGAGTTCAATTCAAACCATTACATTAAAGACAAATATGAGAGCTCATTTGGGAGGTGGTGGCTATAATTTTTCGGGTCAATTATTAAAATTAGGCGATGGCAAACTGCCTGAACAAATTTGGCAGCGAGTTAGAAAGTACTGTAACAACTCTTAGAGAGTTGATATTAAACATTTATCCTGGCATAGACAATATATTCAAAAAGATTACACTTGGATGTGCGAAAGGGCTATCGTATCTGCAAGAAATCCTTTTGTTGACGAAATTAACGATGAAATTTAAAAAAAAATATTTGGTGACTTCAAAATAATATATTCCTCGATAGACACTGTCATAAATACAGAAAATACGGTTCACTATCCACAAGAGTTTTTGAACAGTATAAATCCTGCAGACACAAAACCGCCAGTCAAATCGTTGAGAAGCAACGTCATTGAAACAATTGGCTCACATACTTCGCGTTCCCAAGATATTCACAGATTTACCTTTTTCGGAAGTTTTAGTAAAATAGATCGATAAAATAACTATAAGTTAACTATAATTAACTACATACAATAAAATAGATATTTAAGTTGGTCTGAATATGTGTTCTGGCTACCTAACTGAATTCTTTTTTATACAGTAACTATAAAGGGCTGAAACCTCGTGAGGTCAGAACTTCGGTCTTGATTACTTCAACTCCCGAAAATGAAGTCAATCTTCAGCTGAACCTCCAACTCAATATACAACTCAACCTCCATCTCAATCGCAACATAATCCTAAAAGCATTTCCAATAATCGGGTGACATTTGCTGCATATTATACCAACCGCGATAATTTGGATTACGGTATTATAATTTGGTGGAGCATCTTTCACGTTATAATTGGTTGTATTGAAAGCTATACTTCATTACTTTTTCACCAGCGACTTTATACTTGAAAAACACACAACAAAAAAAAACATTAAGATGAATACAAGAACTATACAAAATGGTCTACATTATGTCATACTTACGTCACTCAAGTCGCACTTGAAAAGTTGCGGCGCGACTAACACGAGTTTGTTTTGTTTATTTTTCGGGTTTTAAATTTATTTTGATCGATGCTCTCGATTAAAAATTTTGTGTCTTCTTAAGTTGGTTTATGATACATTTTGTTAGTGCATTGGTTAAACTTTAAAAACCTAGTTTGTATGATTTATGCGAAGGCGATGTGGGCATAGTGAAACTTGTTTTTTTTTTGGTCGTCTTGGATTTTATTTGGTATATTCAAATAAATTCTCCCCTTTTGCACTCAAAACGAATAAAACCCGGTGTCAAAATAATTTTAAACATATCCATGATAATGTACGATTATATACACATAAAAAAATGATCGAGAATTTATCACAATAGTTGAGAGGATCGGATGAGACTAACGAAACTTTTTTATTATTTTTGATATTTTAGTAAGTGGCCCAGTTTGTAACGCATATGTGCTTGAAATAAAAATACATTGTTTTGGGCCCATAATATAGGTCTATTTTACCATAATATTAAGAATACAAAAAAAAATTTATTAAATTCGTGACACTTGATTCCGTCACGTTGGAACTTACCAACATTTACCTGATTAATATTTTAATTTGTTAGGCAAAAGATTTCCAAATGAGTACAACGGAAATTATAATTATAGTAGTGAATGCGAGTCCCAAAATAAAAAATTGACAGAAACGAAAGCATTTAGCGTATTCGGGCGGCACCTGATCCACATTATACATTCGAAGAAAGCGACGACCCCGACCACCCCGACCACCCCGATGACCCCGGTGACCACGATGACCCCGAAGACCATGATGTTCGTAATCTTCAACATATACAACAACTGGTGGTGGTGGTGCTGCTGCCGATTCACTTGGAATATTTGGATTACCCCATCCCATATTTGGTCCAGATGGGTGTGTATATGGTGTCGGTTCATTTGCTTTATTATCTAGCATGCCACCAGCGACCGCATTATAATTCGGTGGAATATCATTATTGGCGTTGTAATTTGTTGTATTCAAATTTGTGTTACCACCTTCAGCTTCTTTATGCTTAAAAATATTTTAAAACCATTAATCACCAACACTTGTATACATAATACACGCAATGATCGAAATTAAATCAAAACTTACTTTATTCATTTCTGCACGTTTGAGAAGTTGGGGCGATACTAAAGAGCGATATATACATTTTTTTCTGTTATGTTTGTTTTGAAGAATTTAGGTTTTTGGTAAATTATATTAGTGCGTTGCGTAATTTAGAATTGATGATAATTTAAGTGATCGTAAATACGTGGCACGCGTACCAAACTTGACACCTTTAAAATTTTTTCCGGCACGTCAAAATAATTTTGAATTTTACAAATCGACCTTTTTTGCAGTTATTCTTACAAAATATGGTAAAGACGTTTCTAAAATTTTGATAAAGCCCAAATACAGTAAACTTGCGATAACATGACTAATTCCACTCTCGGCTTCGGAACATCACCCATGATGGAGGTGATGTTCTCTTACGATATTTTCAGTTAGCGTGTCTTTCGATGGTAATATTAATGGCTGCTTTATATCGTAAGTGACGGAGGCATTTTTGTTATTCTGCCACCGACTCGTAAAATGCCTGGCTCATCGAGGTGTGGTTTAAGAAATTTCACCTTGCTTGAACTCGGTAATTTCCAATTCGAAATGCTTAGGTTGTATGTGTTTGAAGATAAAACACTGAGGTTTCTGGAGTTCTGAACTTTGAAGATATGGTATAATGGTTTTACTGGACAGACAAAACAATTTTTGGAAAAAAGAATTTATCAACACCGATATGACACCAACAAAGATCTAAATTCAAATATTAGTGCACTTACACGGCATCTGAAAAATTCCAATCATTTAATCAATTTAGATAACGTCAAAATTCTCGATAAACAAACCAATTTTAGGAAAAGATCGATTTTGGAAATGTTACATATTAAATCAAGTAAAAATTCGATTAACATTGTAGATGATTATGCTTATATTGGCTACTCGTATGATTTATTTATATAAGTTTTTTGTCTCACCTCATTTTATTTTTATTCAATTGTACAACCTTTCTACATACATGAAAAACGCTTTAGCCAGGAAAAGAAAATTATTTTTCGAAAAATTGTCTAGGCTGTGCGTTTCCATGAAAAATTGGTTTTTGTAACAAATGTTTGATTGTTTTATGTAAAAATTTTATATAAAAGGGAACCTATTTTGGAAATAATTTTTCATTATGCTTTTGAAAATGATCCCGAAGTGGGATTGAAAGCTCAAGTAATAATAAATAAAAATAAAAATAAAGAGCCCATACCAATAAAATAATTGTTTAAATATGGTATAATGGATTGTTTTAGTATTTATTTTCGACTAAGATTGATGAATCGAAATGAATAGACCAATATTCGAATTATCTTGCAAAAACTGAAATTTTGCTCTGATCATCCCACTTCAAATTTTTAACCCATAGTGATTGCAAAAATATTTGTTATTTTTATAGTTATCGGAGCAAGCCATCCCGCAATTGATCAAACAAACGACTAGCCTCCGATAAGATTCCTCTTCTAGTTAAAATTGGCTGATCGTTCAAATTGACTTTGAATTGGAAGCAGTTTCTAATTATGAATTCCAATATAACCCAAGGACTTTGGTGGAATTCGATTTTTCTATCTCTAAGATATTTGTTGGGTTACTGGTTCGAGCGACGTTCGTTAGCTACTTTCTGAGGTGAAACCCGGAATTAGAGAGAATTGAATTTATTTCATCTTTTAGCTTTATTGCATCTTCCATTGTATCCGCCACTGCCATCAGGTAATCCACGTACATGCTGACCCTTATATGATTTACAGCGTCAGAAGAAGCTTCTTTAAAACTTTCTGTGTTTTCATTAAGGGCTCGTGTTGCCAGGTAGGTCGTATTTGCTGTGCGATATGTTATTGGCTGAATCTCATACGTACACTAGGGCCTATCAGGTGTGTCTCGCCATAATATGCCTTGATATTTTGTGTCATCTTTTGCCACACGAACTTGCCAAGACATTTTCTCCACATCAGCTGTAAACACCACTTTAAATAACCTGAAACGAGACAATATGTTGTATGTATAACGTTGACTGAACTATCGGGCCTATTGGTTGTGTACTTGAAACTACATTACTTCTGATGTTAATTTTATGCTGATTTGGTTGTGGATTCAAATGTAAGTCGAATTCTGCAGAATATTGCGCCCATAGGCTTGTTTACCATGACATGTATCAACCAGTGATCCCTTGATTTGTTTCTTCTCCAAGAGCTTTTAAACTACGGATTACCTCATCGGAAGTAAATAGGAGTCGCCGAACATTTGTGCTAGATGGCGTTGTTACCTATGGTTGAGACATATAAATTGTGTGGTTTTTTCACAATTGTGGTTTACTGAAATGCTTTAACAGCCCTGGCGCGTCGCCTTTCAATGTTCCTTTCAAATATTGCAGCTTCTGTGACGGTTTTAGCCTATGATTATCATGAATGGTTGAACAGAGGTCGTAGAATGACTGCCACTCGGTATAGTCGCCTGTGAAAAATGGAATACTGATCTTCGGTAGTTTTACATCGGCGTGTGCTCCCGCCATGGAAGTGTCGATAATAGTGTCGTTCAGAGAGATGGTTGGTTCTATATTTTTTCCTCAAAGCCATATTTAGTCCTGCGATTGCTCTATAATAGTTATCCTCAAACTCCGCATCGATTTCCTCGTTGTCGTCAAGGGCAACTAACTATTTTATTCTCCAGTTCATCATATTCATTTCTATGACGCTCAACGTTGCTCAATCGCACTTTAATTTCAACAGTTTGGTCATGCTTCCTTTCATATAGGCTCGCCTCTTCTTCAAAACGGCGATGTCGGACATTTTTATTTTTATTTTTCCCTAAGCGTTATCGCGAGTCTACTGTATTGAAATGCTGGGAAATGGGAACTCGTGAAAGCAATTTGGTCATACAACCACCTTTGGAATGAATATCCAATATTTTTGACAAACACGAAAAACCCGAAAGAAAATTAATTGGTTATAAAATACGTGGCTTCATCAAAAAATCGTCAAATTTTACAATTTCCGAGGTTCTTTAAGTCCAATTGCCACAATTGCTTTTTGGTTGTCGAAAAGGTTACACTGGTTTGGTGCGCTCAGTATCATAACGGTGTCGATTTTGGTCAAAATATTTACTAACAAGCAAAGAAGTGTCAGCAGATGTATTATCGTGGTCCAATAGCCATGAGTTATTTCTCCACAACTCCAGATGTTTTGTTAGGATCGCATCACGCAAACAGCGTATAACTTCCTGGAAAAGCGTATAACTTCCCTTATTAATCGAACGATCTACGAACTCATGTTACACTAATTGAGTAGCTTTTTTTGGTCCTGCGTCTTTAGAAAGCTTTCAGTGAGACGACTGAGCCTTTCTATCGATGTCTTATTCGTAAACTCCTGTTTTATTACCATATATGACCTGTTTGAGCAGTTCTGGATCGTCTTTGACTTCATGCGGCAACAGTTCGGCACTGCTTTTGGTTGCAATCCAACAATTTTGAAGATAGTTTGACTGTCACATGTTTCATGCCTGAAGCCCATTTAAAATTATATTTGTTAGATACCGAAATGTTTCAAACCGAGCAGCCACAATAAACCATCGCAAAGTTTTATTATGCAGTTTAAGTTCAGGGTATGCGTTGGTATTAGATACAAGCAAAGGATAGCCAATGGTAGTTGTTACTAGGATGACCAGGCCAAAAACAACTAAAATTATACCAGGACAGTTTTAAAGTCTCGGATTTGGTTTGGTGGTGACGATCATCCACTGGTCAGAAAACAGATTTGTAGTTTTAATCTCTTCTAGAAATGTTTCAAAAGCCACCACATTGATTCATCATGTGGATGTGCTGAAACCAATTTATTTATCATCAAATTTATCATCAAATTTGGTTAAGTCAGATACCAAATTACAATGGAATTGGTGCACAATTGCAAAAGTTCCGTTTGGGGCAGGAATGGAGTTTCTTAAATGAAACATGGCCAGAATTCAACAAATATTCTAACATATTGCTTATAAAATCCTGTGGTACATAAATATAAGCCATAAATCAAACCAAAAAAATGTCCTTAAGAGAAACATGTTTTTTAAATACATGACCAATTCAGGCCTTTTCTACACGTCCAGCGCCAAATGGAATACGCACATTTGTTAATAAATTTTAGTGAAATTTTATATCTACATTAATATGCCGATTCAGTAAATAGCTCCTAATATTAAATCGAAATTTTCACGTAAAGCAAGTAAAGCAGGTTAATCCATAAATAAATCCCCAACTGAATGGCTATATCTAACCCAACTAAACACCACCCTAATCAACTCCAACTCTTCTTCTCAGACCTAGTATAACTCCACCTCAACCTAAACTCGACATGCAACCCAGCCAAACTGCATGTATCTATGAACTCAACCGTAACTCAGCCGTATTGGGCTTGGATTCTTAATTTCAACCTTAAATCCATCTACAACCCAGACCTTAAATCAACCTCAAACAAATACTCACCTAAACTTCCAAATCAGCATGGTCAAATTAACGCACAAATAAATCTCGAGGTGAACTGCTCACTAAACTCTAGCCCAAGCTCAACTCAACTGCAACTCAAACTGCAACTGAACTCAACGCAAACTCAATTCTCGTTAAACCCTATTCTAACCCCAACTCAACTCCAACTCACCCAACCGGCGAATATAAAAAATTAGTTAACGTGGTAATATCACCACTTGGTTTGGGTCAATCCGTACGGCAGGTATCCGATCCTCAGACAGAGGGAACATTTTTTGTCCAAACCACTATTTTCAAAATTTGGGAAGTCCCTCACTTCGCAATAAAAAAATCCCTCCATATGTCTGGACGTCTGGATTTCTGAATGTCTGAATGCATGTCTCAATGTCTGAACCCCACTGTTTCTGTGGCCAAGGTAAAGAATTGAATACATTTTGGAAATTGTACATTGGAAGAATCAGGTACCTGCCGTTTGAAATGGCCCAAAATCAACTGGTTATTAACACGTGCAATTACTATGCTATCACCATTTGATTTGCGATCGACGTTGACCTGAAAATTATGTTTGGGTTGAGTTTTGTTTCAGTTGAGTTGAGATTGTGCTAGGATTAAGTGAGAAATTTAGTTGGCGATGTATTTGGGTCTAGCATTAAGGGTTGAATTAGAGCTAGTTTGAGTTGAGTTCATATACCAATGTAGTTTTTTAGACCATGTTGATTTGAGAGTCGAGTTAAGCGTTTAGTTTGGGGTTAAGTTAAGGGCTGGAATTTTCAAATGGGCCAAAGTCAATCCAATCGAATGTGGCAATGTGGGGATATGTATCGATGAAGTTGCTCAATTCTAAAATCGATACCATAGCATCGGTAGAAGCGTATATATTCTGAGAAAGGTGACCATGCCACTACCGCAACGGGCATTTGAAAATTATTCATGGGGTGGTAACGTGTTATTTTTTCGTGTGCAGATCAATCCTTTGAAGTTTGTCTAACTAGCCCATTAAAACAATTATAGCACAATCTTTCCGATTGGATTCTTTACGTCTTTCTGCAACAAACCAACTATTAAACGTTGGACATTTATACCACATATGGTGATATTGGGTACATATTGGAACTCAGGCTTTGATACAACATGACCTCTTATTGATGGTTTCGAATCTTGATTCACACGTTTCGTATCATTGTAGAGTTTAAAAAATGATCAGAATGACCCACGAATTTATTTTTTGGCTACTGAACCCATCGGCCTAATTCCTCTCAAAATTTCATCAGATGTGTCTAACAACTTACAGATATTATATCAGCAGATGGAATGCCAATTGTCGGCTGGTTCAGAAATGTCCCTATGAAAGAATTTACAATTTGCTTTTAGAGATTGCAACGTTCACGCAATTTTTGGGTTGTCTCCTTGTAATTCGCATCAGTTATTCTGAGATGCTTTACAAGTAGCTTGCTTCACCTCGTAAATATCCCCACAGAAATTCAAATTTCGCAGAAACTCGTAAAAGATTTGCCATTCAAATGTACTACCGGAAAAATTGGTTCTTTTGATTGAAGACTTAAGTAATTTTAGCCCTTCTAGAAAAAGCTTCGTTTTTTTAGACTATTGCTTTGTATAATCTGGGTTGCTTTGCTACAATGCAACCCTTTACTCATCCGTAACGCACAACTCGACGGTCACCTCAATGTTTAAATCATCAAGATTCAAAATTAACTCAACTCAATCCTAATTCAACTTTTAACTCAGCCATACATGAAATCAACTCAAAACAACTCAAGCAAAAACTTTCAACTCAACACTTATCACGATCCCAAATAAATTAAGGCCCAACTCAAACCTAAAACCAAAATATAAAAATTGGTCAATGTTGATCGAAATCCACGTGGTAATACCATTGTTAATAACCGGATGATGTTGGGTTAATGGGTACAGAAAGTTTACGATCATTCCTACGTGCAGGTTCCAAAAGCTTTCCATTTCTCCGCATTAGCCTTAGAAACAGATTAAATTAAATCACCATCACTCAACCACAACTCAACTTCAGGCCATACACTCAATACTCAACAGAACCCTAAACTCAACCCCAACCCTTAGGACTCAACAGAATTATAAAGTCAACTTGAACCCTCAACTAAACCCTAAATTCTTGAGTTGAGCGATGTCTTCCTAAATCAAAAGAGGTCGAAAACTACATGCGTTCTTAAACCAACTAAATCTAGTAGAACTCCTCACTCAGCCCCATCTTAACTCTGACCGCAGCCCCCAACCTAACCCCGAACTCAACGCTCAGTGCATCCCCAAATCAACAATGTACAACAACTGCAACCATAAATAACCTCAATTCAGTTCTAATTGAACTTCGAACTGGGCCCTCAATTCAATCTTCAACTACACTCCAAAAGTATCCCCAAATAAATAATTGGTTCAACCTCAACTCTATCCCATTTAATCCCAACTTAACCCTAAACCAACCCAAACTCAACCCGAATTCGACTCCCAGCACAGCCCTCGTCTTAACCCCAAACTAAATGCTTAACTCGAATCTAGCTCTAATTCAACCCTTAATGCAAAACCCAATTTAATCGCCAATTCACTTAACCCTAACACAATCTCAACTTAAGTCCAACTCAAAAAAAACTCAACCCATAAATCGACCGATCTTAACTCAACCCCAAACTTAATTCTTAGCTCAACGTTGCGTCGATCGAAAAACACATGGAAATAGCACAGTAAATGTTCGTGTTAATAACCAGCTGATGATGGGCCATTTAAAATGGCAGGTACCCGATTCTTCTGACGTACAATTTCCAAAATGTATTCAATTCTTTACCTAGACCACAGAAACAGTGGGGTTCACACATCGAGACAAGCATTCAGACTTCCAGAAATCCAGACGTCCAGACAGACGGAGGGATTATTTTCGGACTGAGGGATTTTCAAAACCTCGAGAATAGTGGTTTGGACTAAAAATATTCCCTCTGTGACTCTGTCTGACGATCGGGTGGGTATCTGCCGTACGGATTGACCCAAACCAAGTGGTGATATTACCACGCTAACCAATTTTTTATATTTGCCGATTGAGTGAGCTGGAGTTGAGTTGGGGTAAAAAAAGGGTTTAACGAGAAATTGAGCAATGTTTTGTATATGCTGATTTAAGGATTTAGTTGGGAGTTGAGTTTGCATTGAGTTTAGGGTTGAGTTGTTCTCTATTTGCACTTTGAGTTAGAGTTCACTTGGAGTGGAGTTGAGCTTGGGCTAGAATTTAGTGAGCAGTTCACCTTGAGATTTATTTATGCGTTGATTTGACAGTTGAATTAGGGTTAGCTTGAGTTGTGTTCATGTAAATTTGTAGTTTTTAATTTTAAGGCAATGCTGATTTGGGAGTTGAGGTGAGCATT
Source organism: Tipula helvola (assembly GCA_963556165.1). Classification (NCBI taxonomy): domain Eukaryota; kingdom Metazoa; phylum Arthropoda; class Insecta; order Diptera; family Tipulidae; genus Tipula; species Tipula helvola. The sequence goes on along the minus strand of OY744483.1, from coordinate 326,620,128 downwards.
TGTTTGAGGTTGATTTAAGGCTGGGTTGTAGATGAATTTAAGGTTAAAATTAAGAATCCATGCTCAATATGGCTGAGTTAGGGTTGAGTTCATAGATACTTGCAGTTTGGCTGGGTTGCAGGTCGAGTTTAGATTGAGGTGGAGTTATACTTGGGCTGAGATGAAGAGTTGGAGTTAATTAGGGTGCGGTTTCGTTGGGTTAGATACAGCCGGTCCTTGGGGATTTATTTAGCGGTTGACCTGCTTTACTTGTTCTGAGCTGAAAGCTGATGTTGAATTAAGGATTGAGTTGGGTCTTTGTTGAGTTGAGTATTGAGTTAGCGATAGAGATTAATTTGGGGTTATGGTTGAGGTTAGGGTTGGGTTGAGGGGGTTTGAAATTGGATTTGAGCTGAATTTGAGTTGTGGATTCATTTGGGGTCGAGTTGAGGATCTATTGGGAGGTAAGATTGAGTTAATCTGAGTTGAGTTCTTACACTCATGTCCCTTTAGAATTGAATTTATTTCGGAATTGTGTTGGCCGTTGAGGGTTGAGTTGATCAGAGGATTGTGATCTTGTTCGAGTTTAGTTGAGTTCAAGTTGTTCGGAGGGTGAGTTAGTTGGCGTTGGAGTTGGTTGACAGGATAAGTTGGAAAACTATTTGAAGGTTGTTTTATGGATTAAGTTAGACATTAAGTTTAGTGTTAAGTTAAGGGTTGATTTGAAAGTTGATTTGGAGTTGAATTGGTGAGTGGTTGGTTTGGTGATTGTGTTGTGGTTGAGCTGAAGATTCAGTTAAGAGGTTCAATTAGATGATCACCTAGTGACGTTTCAGCCATTATTTTTGCTTTATCGAACTTAGGAACTCTCAGTACGCCAAAAAAAGTGTTTTTGGAGAACAAAATGTTGGGAATTTTTGATAGGATTTCAACAACTTTGGTCCTTGCGGTCTGAAGCTAGCTGTACCAAGTGATGTTTTTGCCTTAAAAATCCTGAATATTTTTGGTTTAGGAAAATTGACCGCGTTCCCATAATAAACTATTTTCTTGGTTCTTTTCTTCTTTCAACGAAACATTGTTGATATATTCACAGCAATAAAAGTTGCTTCGACCATTGCGTGTTTTTATGACTTACCCGAAATCTTTTATTGGAATTGCTAAGATTACGGTGGATGTGATAAACTAATGACAGAGCTGCGTTTTATGTTGCGCATCAATAAATTCTGTTATTTTGACAGATAAAAGAATTAAAATCAAAAGCTGTTGTTTCTGCTACGCAGACGCATTGTTCAACTTTCGTTTACAATTTTTTTTTTAGACATCTTCAAGTAAACACGGTTTTATTCTAAACTCATGAACTTTAAAAATTGTTTAGACTGACTTTCTAAAAATATCATTCAGTCTAATACTACGCGCATTTTCGAACATCTTGCCACCAGATTATTCAAATACATTCAATACAGGTTTGAAATTTGCAAACTACGCAACGCACTAATATAATACCGAAAATCCATATTCTTGATTATAAACATAACAGAAAAAAATTTATATAACGCTCTTTAGTATTGTCCCAACTTCTCAAAAGCGCACAAATGAATAAAGTAAGTTTGATTTAATTTAGATAATTGCGTGTGTTATGTATACAAGTGTTGGTGATTAATGGTTTTATAATATTTTTAAGCATGAAAGTGGCAACACAAATTTCAATACAACAAATTACAACGCTAATAATGATATTCCACCGAATTATGATGCGGTCGCTGGTGGCCTGCTAGATAATAGAGCAAATGAATCGACCACATATATACACCCATTTACACCCAATATTGGATGGGGTAATCCAAATATTCCAAGAGGATTGGCAGCAGCTCCACCAGCACAACCACCACCACCAGTTGTTGTGTATATTGAAGATAACGGATATCATGGTCGGCACGGTTATCGGGGTCGTCGCCACATTCGAGAGTATAATGCGGAACAAGTGCCGCCCGAATGCGCTAAATGTTTTCGTACCTCTCAATTCGTTATTGTGGGACTCGTAGTTGGGGTTTTAATTATAGTTACCATTGTAGCTACTTGTCTATCTTTTGCATACCGATGATAAACAATTAAAATATTAATCAAATAAACGTTGGTAAGTTCCAACGTGAGGGAATCAAGTGCCACAAATTTATTAAAATTTTTTTTGTATTCTTGCAACTTACTAAAATATCAAAAATAATAAAATAGTTTCGTTAATCTCATTCGAACCTCTCACCTGTGATAAATTTTCGATCGTACGTTATCATGGATTTGCTTATAAATATTTTGACAGCTGTTTTTATTTCGAGTTTTATATGAGTGCAAAAGTGGATAATTTGTTGGAATACACCAAATAAAATTGGATATATCCAAGACTAGGAGAGACTTTCCAAAAAAAAAAAGTTTCACTATGCCCACATCGCCTTCGCATAAATCATACAAACAGGTTATTAAAGTTTAACCAATGCACTAACAAAATGTAGCATAAACCAGCTGAAGAAGACACACAAAATTTGTAATCGAGAGTATCGATCAAAATAAATTTAAAACCCGAAAAACAAAACAAAACAAACTCGTGTTAGTCGCGCCCCAACTTCTCATGTGCTGACATGAGTAACGTAAGTACATATGACATAATCTTTTTATATAGTGCTTGTATTATTGGTTTTAATGTTGTTTTTTGTGTGTATTTTTCAAGTATAAAGTCGCTGGTGAAAAGAGTAATGAAGCAGCTTTCAATACAACCAATTCTAACGTCAAAGATGTTCCACCAAATTATGATATGGTGGCTGGCGGAAATTCACAAAATATAGGATGGGGTAATCCAAATTATCCAAGTGCACCAGTAACTGCACCGATGGCATCGGTACCACCAGTTCAAATAATATATATTGATGATAATGGTTATCGTGGGTATGGTCGTGGTCGTCGCGGTTGGTATAATATGCAGCAAATGTCCCCCGAGAATTGGAAATACTTTCGAATATTTCTCTACTTTTTTATGGCGATGTTTATGATTAGTGTTTGTATCATAGCCGTTTCCTTTATTTTTTTTATATAAAATATGTAATGACAATGCCGAATATTACCAACAAAAATAGTACATTTCATCCAGTGGAGTAGTCTAAATAAACATAATTTTATATCGATATTTTGTATTTAATTAAGCAAAAATAAAACAGTATTGGACTAATGGAAAGCAAAAATCAAAATTTTTTTTTTGTTTGTTTCATTTTAAGAACGTTCCAACATACCAACCAGCATAATCATCAATTTTCGTACTCTCTCTTTATCTCTTGGATACCAGATTACTTCTGTACATCAAAAAATTATGGCGCCAATTGAATAGTGTATCACTATTCTCCGATTCTCTATAAAGAGGGGAATATTGTCTTATGAGAGACAAATATTTTTATTTATTTACGGGTGTATAACACATTTACACGATTTTTTATTAAAGAGTCAAGGTCTTGAATAATAAACAAAAGACAGTGGCGTCCTTCTTCTTTTAAATTTTAAATGCGCAGACTGTGCGATTTAGTCGAAAGTCAGTTACTCAAATCCGTTCAGTTTTGACTACACTCTAGAGTTTGTCATGTAATTCTTAAATTTGTGCTGAGATCAGATGAAAAATTGTGTCTCTAGTTATTCAAACCTATAAAACTCAGACCTGGGGTGGGATCATGAAATCCGGTAGCGGTGGAATTTTGACGGAAATATCCCGGTTTTACAAAAAAAAAAAATCCGTCAAAAATTGTCCATCAACTAATATCTAACGTGATGAGCTGTAACTGTTGGTTAATTAACTCGGTTTCGGTTATACCTAGTTTGCCAGTAGTAAAGAATTCTCCAGGTATTCGAAGAGTTGTTCCGAATAAGAGTTCAGAAGGCAAGGTGCTAATATCTCTTTTTGAAACAAACTCGTAAATCCATAATAAAATTGTTGGTAAAAGTTTCACCCAATCACTTCTCTGTTCACACTTTACTGCAGACTTTAGGGTCCTATGCCATCTCTCTATTAGTCGATTAGCTTGTGGATGGTACGGTGATTTCTTTAAATGTTTTATACCTAATGTTTGATTCAATTCTTTAAATATTTGAGACTCAAACTATCTACCCAGATCACTTGAAATTTTTTTTGGTACTCGGAAATTTTGTATTCATCATCGCCGTTATGCCAGGAATAGGGATAGCAGTAGACCATTGCGTGAACCTATCTACTTAAAATTATATAGTTTCATAATGATTGGAGGTCTATGTTCGGAAGTGATGAATGATTGGATGCGATTATTTGAAATATCACAGTAGATTTGTGAAGATTAACCTGGTATTGCGACTAAGCTGACAGTATGATTCCCGTTACTGTGCCGTTAATTATTGATTTGATTTCGGCATCAACACTTTGTGACTTGGCTACACATTCGAAGTCGATTTCATTTTTGGCAATTACATTAATCCTGGATAGAAAATCTGCAACGCAGTTGTTAACTTCAACAACATAACGTATGTCAGTAGTGGATTGATTGACGTATTCTAAATATCGGACTTGATGTGGTGGTGATTTGTCGCTCTTTCTCGAAAATGCGAATATCAACGTCTTATGATCCGTATAAATGCAAAATTGTCTGGAAGGTCGATATGCGGGAAATGAACTACTACTCGGTACATAGCTTCAAGTTCCCGATCGTATGTACTGTAACGTTGTTTTGTATGTGGGAGAGATTTAGCAAAAAATGCCATAGGTACTGGCTCACCCTTTTCGATTTATCTACAACTATAGGTCAGTAAAACTAATACAAGTCAGGAAACCTATTTTTCGAGGTATCAGGAACCAAAATCGGAGCACAATTGTAGATTTTGATTTTTTCTGGCTCAGAATTTGCTGATTTATAGTAAGGTGCTTTCGAAAAAAATCGAATTCGCTATGAAATGTTTGGAAATATTCAAGCAATCTAAATGTGCGTTGGCACAACAATAACAAGTCCCGAAACCTATTTTTAGAGGTATCAAGAACCAAAATCGGAGCACAATTGTAGATTTTGAATTTTTCTGGCTCAGAATTTGCTGATTTATAGTAAGGTGCTTTCCAAAAAAATCGAATTCTCTATGAAATGTTTGGAAATATTCAAGCAATCTAAATGTGCGTTGGCATAACCATAACAAGTCCCGAAACCTATTTTTAGAGGTATCAAGAACCAAAATCGGAGCACAATTGTAGATTTTGAATTTTTCTGGCTCAGAATTTGCTGATTTATAGTAAGGTGCTTTCCAAAAAAATCGAATTCTCTATGAAATGTTTGGAAATATTCAAGCAATCTAAATGTGCGTTGTCACAACAATAACAAGTCTCGAAATCTATTTTTAGAGGTATCAAGAACCAAAATCGGAGCACAATTGTAGATTTTGAATTTTTCTGGCCCAGAATTTGCTGATTTATAGTAAGTTGCTTTCGAAAAAAATCGAATTCTCTATGAAATGTTTGTAAATATTTAAGCAATCTAAATGTGCGTAGGCACAACAATCAGAAGCCTCGAAACCTATTTTTAGAGGTATTAAGAGTCAAAATCGGAGCACAATTGTAGATTTGGAATTTTTCTGGCTCAGATTTTGCTGATTTATAGTAAGGTGCTTTCCGAAAAAAATCGAATTCGCTATGAAATGTTTGGAAATATTCAAGCAATCTAAATGTGCGTTGGCACAACAATAACAAGTCCCGAAACCTATTTTTAGAGGTATCAAGAACCAAAATCGGAGCACAATTGTAGATTTTGAATTTTTCTGGCTCAGAATTTGCTGATTTATAGTAAGTTGCTTTCGAAAAAAATCGAATTCTCTATGAAATGTTTGGAAATATTCAAGCAATCTAAATGTGCGTTGTCACAACAATAACAAGTCTCGAAATCTATTTTTAGAGGTATCAAGAACCAAAATCGGAGCACAATTGTAGATTTTGATTTTTTCTGGCTCAGAATTAGCTGATTTATAGTAAGTTGCTTTCGAAAAAAATCGAATTCTCTATGAAATGTTTGGAAATATTCTAGCAATCTAAATGTGCGTTGGCACAACAATAACAAGTCCCGAAACCTATTTTTAGAGGTATCAAGAACCAAAATTCGAGCACAATTGTAGATTTGGAATTTTTCTGGCTCAGAATTTGCTGATTTATAGTAGGGTGCTTTCGAAAAAAATCGAATTCGCTATGAAATGTTTGGAAATATTCAAGCAATCTAAATGTGCGTTGTCACAACAATTTTAAGTCCCGAAACCTATTTTTAGTGGTATCAAGAACCAAAATCCGATCACAATTGTAGATTTGGAATTTTTCTGGCCCAGAATTTGCTGATTTATAGTAATGTGCTTTCCAAAAAAATCGAATTCGCTATGAAATGTTTGGAAATATTCAAGCAATCTAAATGTGCGTTGGCACAACAATAACAAGTTCCGAAACCTATTTTGAGAGGTATCAAGAACCAAAATCGGAGCACAATTGTAGATTTTGATTTTTCTGGCTCATAATTTGCTGATTTATAGTAAGGTGCTTTCCAAAAAAATCGAATTCGCTATGAAATGTTTGAAAATATTCAAGCAATCTAAATGTGCGTTGTCACAACAATAACAAGTCTCGAAATCTATTTTTAGAGGTATCAAGAACCAAAACCCGAGCACAATTGTAGATTTGGAATTTTTCTGGCTCATAATTTGCTGATTTATAGTAAGGTGCTTTCCAAAAAAATCGAATTCTCTATGAAATGTTTGGAAATATTCAAGCAATCTAAATGTGCGTTGTCACAACAATAGCAAGTCCCAATACCTATTTTTAGAGGTATCAAGAACCGCAATCGGAGCACAATTGTAGATTTTGAATTTTTCTGGCTCATAACTTGCTGATTTATAGTAAGGTGCTTTCGAAAAAAATCGAATTCGCTATGAAATGTTTGGAAATATTTAAGCAATCTAAATGTGCGTTGGCACAACCATAACAAATCTCGAAACCTATTTTTAGAGGTATTATGAACCAAAATCGGAGCACAATTGTAGATTTTGAATGTTTCTGGCTCAGAATTTGCTGATTTATAGTAAGGTGCTTTCCAAAAAAATTGAATTCTCTATGAAATGTTTGGAAATATTTAAGCAATCTAAATGTGCGTTGGCACAACCATAACAAGTCCCGAAACCTATTTTTAGTGGTATGAAGAACTAAAATCCGAGCACAATCGTAGATTTGGAATTTTTCTGGCTCAGAATTTGCTGATTTATAGTAGGGTGCTTTCCAAAAAAATCGAATTCGCTATAAAATGTTTGGAAATATTCAAGCAATCTAAATGTGCGTTGTCACAACTATAGCAAGTCCCAATACCTATTTTTAGAGGTATCAAGAACCGCAATCGGAGCACAATTGTAGATTTTGAATTTTTCTGGCTCAGAATTTGCTGATTTATAGTAAGGTGCTTTCCAAAAAAATTGAATTCTCTATGAAATGTTTGGAAATATTTAAGCAATCTAAATGTGCGTTGGCACAACCATAACAAGTCCCAAAACCTATTTTTAGAGGTATTATGAACCAAAATCGGAGCACAATTGTTGATTTTGAATTTTTCTGGCTCAGAATTTGCTGATTTATAGTAAGGTGCTTTCCAAAAAAATCGAATTCTCTATGAAATGTTTGGAAAAATTCAAGCAATCTAAATGTGCGTTGGCACAACAATTATAGGTCCCGATACCTATTTTTAGAGGTATCAAGAACAAAAATCGGAGCACAATTGTAGATTTTGAATGTTTCTGGCTCAGAATTTGCTGATTTATAGTAAGGTGCTTTCCAAAAAAATTGAATTCTCTATGAAATGTTTGGAAATATTCAAGCAATCTAAATGTGCGTTGGAACAACCATAACAAGTCCCGAAACCTATTTTTAGAGATATCAAGAACCAAAATCGGAACACAATTGTAGATTTTGAATTTTTCTGGCTCAGAATTTGCTGATTTATAGTAAGGTGCTTCCCAACAAAACCGAATTCTATATGAAACGTTTGGAAATATTCATGAAATTTAAATGTGCGTTGGCACAACAATTATAGGTTCCGAAAACCTTTCTCTAGCTAGAGGCCTCAAAACCGCATACAGAGCTGTTTATATCTTAACTTTTATTCAAGCGATATCCCATGAATTTAAGCTCATCGATTTTTCCATGCACTGAAAAAGAAAACGTTACAATATACTAATTTTCCGCAACTCAAAGCGGTTCAGCCGACTTCGTTATTTGTTTGTATTATCAAATCCAACACAAATAAATATTTGCGAGCGCGGCCACAATAATAAACTGAGAAATTTACTGTCACAAAACGAACACAACAATGGCGTTAGTTAATAGAAAACTAGCGTACAAGCAGTATGAGTGATGATGTGAGTTTAATACTAAAAATAATTTTTATTTCTTCTTGTAATATAACGTTCTGAATTTTTTTTAAATATTTTTTTCATGCGGTAGGGAGGCGGAGGTGGCGGAGATAGTGGTGGATGTGATTCAGGTGGCGGCGGCGGGGATAGTGGTGGATGTGATTCAGGCGGCGGTGTCGTGGATAGTGCTGCTTGTGACATTGTCAGCTCTTCTTATAACGATAATAATGAGTGTTGCGATAGTCCACTAAGTAATGATAATACAAAAGGTGATAGCACTACGTGTGATGGTAACCAAACACAAGAATCCCATTTCTTAGACCATTCTGTACATTTTCCAGAGTCACTTGGTGCATCAGACATAAATAATAGTTTCATGTCAACACATAACTATCCTCACAGCTACGATACAAATAACACATCAAACAAATATCACGGTGGCGCTCGAGGGCTCACCAATAACCAAACAAAAATAGGCTTCTGGAGATGTGCCTCTATCGTGGCGGTTATCGTAATTGGTGGAGGTGGATTAATTTATCTAATAAACACGGTTCATTAATAACATTTTCGCTTTTTAATCAAAAAGACTAGCCAACGAGTTTGAAGTATGTGTATGTATATGCAACAAGAAGGGGAAATCTATGGTTTGGGTTTCTCTCAGTTAATAAAATAATTGGTACATTCCAATCGAAAATGAATAGCAAAATTTAATTTGTTTAGTCTTCTGGATGTTAAAGGTTATTCAAGCTCTGAAATCGAAAATTTGTTCACTTCTCTATATGCTTTCAGTGCTACAATCATTTTACTTAGCAGGGACGTTAGTATTGACCCAAATACCCCTTCGATTGTGCCAAACTGCCAACTATAAGTTAATTTTTTTTTGTGTGAAGGATGATCCTTATTGTGGGCCGCCGTGTTCACCAAATCCAAATTTCATTGTTAAAGGTTATTTGGCAATTTTACGTGAAGCCTTAACAAATGGTCCAGATAAGCGAACAATTGTAAGAGTACTGTGCCACCAAACAAGTGGCCACAGAAAGGTTAGTGATTTTATTTTTAAAAAAAGTCTTCACACCCATCACTGATCATTTGTTTTATTTTAGAAAATTTGCAAGGAATATATGAAAGGCATCAACCATGTATTTGTGATGCTTATCCGCTTCAATGAACTTGCGTCAATGAAGAGATTGGACAGAAACAATCTGCAGATAAATACACTTAACGAATAAACAATGTTGAAACCGAACTTATAACTGATTTTTGCATGAAGTATGAACAAAGTCACAAATCATCAAATTAGCTAATAGTTATTTCACTGTTATTGCATTCAGCCACCTATAGTAACCATAAGGCCTTCAGACGTTGCTGTCTCGTTTCAGTAGCCAGTGTAATGGTGAAGAGACACTGGAACTAGATGGTTATATTCGTTTGTTATTTTCTTAATAAGTTATAATTTAACAATTTAGCTTAGGTTGGCTGGCTGCGATTATATCAATCAAGTTAGAATTATAATCTGAAATATGACGCAGAGAAGCAGTAATTGTGGGACAAAAATATTTTTAGATTTTGATTATAGATTAAAATATAGAAAAATATTTTTAGATTTTGATATTTGATTAAATTAATTATTTCTGCACATTTTTTAAAAAACTCATTGCCAATTCTCTCAAAATTCTGAGCTAAAAATCTAAAATTTAGAAATTTGCTCTGATTTTAATGGCTCTCACCTGTAATAGACTGCGGAACCTGCCATTGCCATTGTTGTAAAAAACTTGCATCTGAAAATATTTCTACAAATTTACCAAAATATTAAATTTTAAAGCAAATTCTTACAAGTTCTGAGTGTAAAATGTGAAACCTTTGGCATTTTCTCCGATTTAGATGGTTGATACCTCTAACAGTAGGTTTCAAAACCTGCAGTTGTGAAAATTTGCATCTGGACAATTCAATTAGTACAAAACCACTTTCAAGCAATCCCATTTTATTGTATATTCTTACAAATTCTAAAAATCTGGAAATTTGTTTTGATTGCAATGGTTATCACCTCCAATCGATTTCGGGACCTTTTAGGGTTGTTAAAATTGTATCTAGAAATCTTTAAAAAAATTCAATTGTATTGCAAATTCTCACTAATTCCGAGCCAAAAATCATAAATCTGAGAAAATTGTTCCGATTTTGACGGCTAATGCATCAAATAATAGGTTTCAGGGATCAGAAATGTTGGGAAATCTTCATTTGGATAATTCAAATATTTCTACACATTTCTCAAAAAAATCATTACAAATTCTCTCAAATTCTGAGCTAAAAATCTGAAATCTAAGGTTGACAGTTTCAATAGGTTTAGGGACCTTATTGTTACAATTTGCATCTGAAATTGTTTCTGCAGTTTTTCCACAAAATTAAATTTGATTGCAAACTCTCCATAGATTTTGAGTCAAAATTTCGAAATCTGAAAATGTGTTCCGATTTCGATGGCTAATACTTCAACATTTAAATTTCATGATGAGGAAACTTGCATTTGGAAGATTCAATTATTTCTTAACATTTTTCAAATAATTTATTGCAAATTCTCACAAATTCTGAGCTAAAACTCTGAAATCTGCAAATTTGCTCTGATTTCAATGCTTATCATCTCCAAAAGGTTCCAGGGCCTGCTATTGTTGTAAAAACTTGTATCTCAAATTATATCGAGAAATTTTCCAGAAATTCAATTTTATTGCAAATTTTCCCATCCGAGACCAAAATTCCGAAAACTGACAAAATACACATTTCTCAAGAAATTCATTGCAAATTCTCTCAAAATCCTGAGCTAAAATCTGAAATCCAAAATTGACAGCTCCAATAGGTTTGGTGACCTGCCTTATTTCTTAAAACAATTTGCATCTGAAATTATTTCTGCAAATTTTCCACGAAATTAAATTTTATTGCAAACTCTGCCAAATTCTGAGCCAAACATTTAAAATCTGAAAATGTGTACCGATTTTGATATATCTCAAAAATAGACTTTATGGCCTAGAAATGATGTGAAAACATGCATTTGAAATTCAATTATTTATACACATTTTCCAAAAGATTCATTGTTAATTTTCTCAAATTTTGGGCTAAAAATCTGAAATCTGGAAAATTTTTCTGATTTCAATGGTTCTCCAATAGTTTTCGGGACTTGCCATTGTTGTAAAAAGTTGCATCTGAAAATATTTCTACAAATTTTCCATAATATTAAATTTTATTGCAAATTTTTACAAATTCTGGGCCAAAGATTGGAAATCTGAAAATGTGGTAAATTTGCTCTGATTTCACCCGTTGTCATCTAAAAGAGGTTTCGGGACATGCCATTATTGTAAAAACTTCAATTTTATATTAATTCTAGAAATTTTTCAATACAATTGATTTGTTTTTTAAAAATTCTGAACCCAAAATCTAAAACCTGGAAATATTTTCCGATAGGTTTAATGAATTGCAAATTTTGTGAAAACTTGCAGATTCTTGCCAATTCTGAGCTACAAATTGGAAATATAGAAAATTGTCTGATTTCAATGGATGCCACATTCAATATGCTTCGGGGCCTACCATTGTTCCTACTAATTTTCCACAAAATTAAATTATGTATATTGCAGATTTTCTCTAATTCTGAGCTAAAAATCTGAAATTTGGCAATTTGCTCTGATTATAATGATTGTCACCTCCAATAGGTTTCGAAACCTGCCATTGTTGTGAGAACTTGTATCTGAAATTTTTTCTAGAAATGTATTATAAAATTAAATTGTATTTCAAAATTTCAAAATTCTGAGCAAATTCTCTCAAATTCTGAGCTAAAAATCTGAAATCTGGAAATTTGCTTTGATTTCAATCTTTATCATCTCCAAAAGGTTTCGGTGCCTGCCATTGTTGTAAAAACCTGTATCTCAAATTATATCTAAAAAAATTTCAAGAAATTCAATTTTATTGTAAATTCTCACAAATTCCTAGCCAAAAAACAGAAATCTAAGAAAAGGTTCCGATTTTGATGGCTAATGCATCAAATAATAGGTTTCAGGGACCGCAAATGTTGTGTAAACGAGTTGATATAAATTAGAAAGAGAATGGTACCCAGTATGGAGCCCTGTGAAATACCGCAATTAACCACTCTAAGTTCACTATATTCGTCACCAATTTTTATAGCTTGCCTCCAACCAGCTTACAAGCATTGACGATCCCTCGAATACCTGCACAATTCAATTTATATAGCAATAATTCATAATCAACAGTATCAAATGCCTTAGTAAAATCAACGAAAATTGAAGCAACACTATAATTATCATTTATCGAACACATTATGTGAGATATAAAGTCATTCAAAGCAAGTTCAGTACTACAACCCTTCGTGAAGCCATACTGACTTTTTGAGAAAAATTGCCTTTTATTCAGGAAAATTAAAAGTCTAATTTTAACGCACTTTTGAAGAATTTTTTAAAGAACGGCCAATATAGATATAGGGCGATAGTTTGATATATCACTGGGAATAACAACTGCTGTTTTCTTATGTTAAAGGTGTGTGCCAAAATATAAGCAATGCTTGGGGCCATTGACTTTTCAGATTTTTCTTGTACTGTTCAAACCTAGAGTGAAAACAACTTTCCTTGGTTGTCTCAATGTCAGCTTGAATTTTAACCTGAAGTCTTCGTACACGATTACGTAGCTTTACATTATTGGGTTGATTACATAAATAATTTAAGAACGTTTTTTTGCGGAGGACAAAATTGGGACAACAAATTGAGCTTTGCTAATTACTGTTTTATAAAACCCGCAGTTACTGCCTGATAAGCGCGTTTTCCTTTTGGCATTAAACACTTTTTTCTCTTTTTTTGCGGGTTAGTTGATAGCAAATTATTCTCGGCTTTCAATTGATCGATTGAGCGCAATGCCTTTTCCAACAAATTAAGTTTGTCTTCCAATTTTTTATTATTATCGATTACCGATGTTTTTAATTGAAAAACTTCTTCAAGAACTTTTGCTCTAATTTCAACGATTATTACCTCCAAAAGGTTTCGGGGCTTGCCATTGTTGTAAAAACTTGTATCTCAAGTTATATCTAGAAATTTTTCAAAATTGCAAATTCTCACAAATTCTGAAGCAAAAATCTGAAATCTAGAAAATTGATCTGATTTCAATATATTACCCTTCAAATTGGTTTCGGGACCTGGCAAAGTTGTAACCACTTACATCTGGAAATATTTCTACAAATTTAAAAAAAATTATTGCAAATTCTTAAAAATTCTGAGCCAAAGATTGGAAATTTGAAAATGTGTTCCAATTTCGACGGATTATACCTCAAATAATAGGTTCCATGACCTAGAAATGTTGTGTGTATTTTCACAATTTTCAAAAAATGTATTGCAAATTTTCTCTAATTCTGAGCTAAAAAATTTGAAATTTGGTAATTTGCTCTGATTTTAATGATTGTCACCTCGAATGGGTTTCGGAATCTGCCATTGTTGTGAGAACTTGCATCTGAAATTATTTCTAGAAATTTATTAGAAAATTAAATTGTATTTCAAAATCTCAAAATTCTGAGCTAAAAATTTGAAATTTTGATATTTTCTCCGATTTGGATGGTTAATATCTCTAACAATTAACTGCGGAACCCGCAATTGTTGTGAAAATAATTATCTGGATAGTTCAATTTCTAAAAAACTCTTTTTAAACAGTCGAATTTTATTACAAATTATCACAGATTCTGAACTAAAAATATAAAATCTGGAAATTTTCTCTAATTTCAATGTTTAGTAACTCAAAAAATAGTTAGGTTTGAATGTGTTCCGATAGCGAGGAGTACCTAATACCTCTAACAATAGATTTCGGGACCTGGCATTTTAGTCAAAACTTGTATTTGAATAATTAAATTATTTCTGCACATTTTTCAAAACAAATCATTACAGATTCTCGCTAATTCTGAGCTAAAAATCTGAAATCTAAAAAATTGTCTGATTTCAATGGATACCACCTTCAATATGCTTCGGGACCTATTATCGTTGTAAAACTTTGCATTTGAAAATATTTCTGCAAATTTTCCACAAAATTAAATTATATGGCAAATTTTCTCTAATTCTGAGCTAAAAATCTGAAATTTGGCAATTTGCTCTGGTTTTAATGATTTTCACCTACAATTGTTTTCGGAACCTGCCGTTGTTGCGATAACTTGCATCTAAAATTATTTCTAGAAATTTATTAGAAAACTTTGTATTTCAAAATTTCAAAATTCTGAGCTAAAAATCTGAAATCTAGGAATTTTCCCCGATTTAGATGGTTGATATCTCTAACAATAGGCTTCGGAACCCGCAATTGTTGTGAAAATAATTATCTTGACAGTTCAATTACTTAAAAACCCTTTTGAAGCAAGCGAATTTTATAGCAAATTCTTACAAATTCTGAGCCAAAGGTAAAAAATTTGAAAATATGTTCCAATTTCGATAACTTATACCTCAAATAACAGGTTCTATGGCTTAGAAATGATGTATGTTTTTTCACAATTTTCAAAAAATTCATTGCAAATTTTCTCTAATTCTGAGTTAAAAATCTGAAACTTGGCAGGTTGCTCTGATTTTAATGATATGTCACCTCGAATAGGTTTCGGGGCCTGCCATTGTTGTGAGAACTTGCATATCACCCTCAATTTTTCACAACAAAATTTTCACTTTGTTTGGTTTAAGCAATGGAACTTAGATTACTAACTGAACATTTAGGTGCGGAGGAATTGGAAGTAGAATATCTAGTTCGTAAATTATCGCCTTTGGAAGTAGGTGTAGAATTGAAAGTGCATTAGTTACTGCAGGAAGAGATTCAAAACTTTCATCTATACAACCTAAACTATCACATGCAACCGAACATCCATAGCAAGAATTTAATTTGGGGAGTTCTTTTACTATCCTAGCCTCCATCTCCTTAGTAATTAAAACTTTCGAAAAGACCATCCGCAGTTTGGCTCGCGATTTGAAAAATTAGATTTTAAAAATCTTCCCAGTGCACAAGCCAACCCCAACCAAGCTTCCACAACCAAAGATGTAGGGCTTGCTAGAAGTGGGAGAATTCTGACTTCGATGCAACTTTTGAGAGTAGACTTTCTAAGAAAATAGAAGAAATGACATCAAAATTCCTGAAAGAGGCAAAATTGACAAAACCTCCGACATGCCACTCCAAATCAAGAAAATTTGAGCATCATAGCCGAAATAATAACAACAGTAGCGAAATTGAAAGCGACTTGGATTTTTCAGTAGACAACCAGCGACGAAATAAACAAGAGCCTTCAAAATGTTATAGTAAACGACAATCTGATCCCACCAAATGCAAGCTTTCATTTTCAGGCAAAGACAATAGTAAGGGTTGTGACAATATCCAGGATTTAATTATGCGGATGGAGGGGCATGCACATCAAGACGAGGTATACCTAAACGAGTTTATCAGGAAGAATAAAAATGACTGTTACAGATGTCTCAAGAAACGTGCGGGAGAACAACAAAGTCCCCAAAAGTTCCCAGCAGGTACAAAAGGAACATCTAGCCACTACGAGCAAGGACTAGAAACAATATCAAATACGCTCAATACACGTCTTGTCAGGATTATTCGGTACTGGAAGGAGAAAAAAGAAGCGAGGAGCTGGTAAAATCGTTTGGAGCCTATTTGAAAAGGATAAATTCCACCTTACAAACAGCGGATGGTTCACGGAATAAAGTTTTAGGTTACGTAACACTACCAGTTACCTATACGCATAAAACAGAATCCATAATCTTTTTTGTCGTCCCATCACTCCAATCTGAGGTGTATTTAGGGATAGATTTTTGGAGAAAGTTCGGAATAGCCCCACAAATCGTATTTGAAATATCAGGTATGTCCGATTCTGAAAGTCTTAAGAAAATGCACAACTTAACTGTTTGACCAACAAGATAAATTAAACGAAGTTTTGCGAAATTCCCATCAATCTCTTCAAGGGGCTTAGGCAGGACTTATTTAGTAAAACACCTTATAGATGTCGGCAGACTGATGGATCGAGTCATCCCCCATCGGTTACGAGACAGAGTATTTGTCTATTTAGACGACATTCTGATTATCTCTGCGGAATACGATGAGGACCTGGAACTGTTGAAAACTGTTGCTCATTTACTAAATCTAGAGAAAACGCATTTTATGCTCAAAGAAACCGGGTATCTAGGGTACATAGTGGGAAAACAAGGACTGAAAACGGACCCATCGAAAGTGGAAGAAATTCGAAATTTTCCAAACCCAACCACAGTAAAACAAACGCGCAGATTTCTGGGAATGGCCGGATGGTATCTCGGTTCCGATGGGACCGATCACTAATTTATTGCGGAAAGGTGTAAAATTTGGATGGACAAACGATGCTGAATTGGCATTTCAAAACCCGAAAGTTATGAAGTGCTTCAGTGCTACATAATTGAGACTTTACCAAAGAATTTTACATCAGGTGCGATGCAAGTAGTCAGGGATTGAGTAGTGTTCTCTTCCAAAAAAACACAGAAGGTAACGAGAATTCAATCATTTATATGTCACAAAAACTAAATCAGGCCCAAAAGAATTATACGGTTACCGAACTTGAGTGTCTGGCGGTGGTAGTGAGTATTAAGAAATTCCGACCATATATTGAGAGGTATCGGTTCACAATTATAACATACCACGCCAGCCATAAGTGGTTGATGCAGCAGAAAGATTTAAGCGGTAGACTTGCCCGCTGGAGTCCTAAATTGCAGGAATTCAACTTTAACAATCATTTACTAGAAAGGTTCCGAAAATATCATACCAGATGCTTCGCCAAGAGTACTCTGCGATACTATCGAAGAAATACAAGCTGACGTAAAATTATCTAAAGTTAACCTGTATCCAGAATTCATGGAAGTTGTGGATTCCAAAAATCTGAAATCTTGGAATGTGTTCCGATTATGATGAGTAACACCTCTAACAACTTGCCACAATTTTTTAGAAATTTCAAATAATATTTTTTAACCGATTTGGATTGTAAATTTGAATTAACTTATATTTGGAAAATGTTGACTCATTATCTGTAAATATCTAAAAATAGTCGAATCAAATTTAATAGTTTTGGAAATATTCTCAGAATTTTTTCTCGTCACAAAATTCAAAATACTATACTTAGAATTTATGAATATTAATTACTGAATTATAGGAGATTTCTAAATTTCAGTTGGTAAATCTCGATTAAATCTTAGAATCTGATTTAGAGCGTCACGATTCCAAAACCACAGAAGTTTGTAAAATTTGTTGCCTCTAGCAAAAATTAAATATCTTACTACCTACTAAATTAAAAAGTGCTACAATGTACTAACGCGGTTTGGCTTCGTTTTTTTTATATTTTATATAAATTGTATGCGTGTAGCGATAAACAGAATGTATAAACAAAAAAATCCGACAATAACAAAAATTTACTACTACACAACAATTGCGTTAGTTTAGATCAAACTAGCGAACAGCCAGTATGAGTGATGTGAGATTATAATTTTTGTATATATAAATAAACTACAAGTAGTTTTATGCTTCAACGGAAAGTTAACTAAATCTGATTTTTTTTTTTTTATATTTTTGGTTCTGAAAACAATTAAAATACACAAAACCTATAGTGTGGATGTGCTTGTGATTCGGGCGGCGGCGTTGGCGGTGATAGTGGTGGTGGATGTAACACAGATGTATGTTATGACAATCCACCAAGTTACGACGATGCAATAGCTAGTCGTGGTCAATCTATACAACAGACGTCTGTGATAAATAATTCTCTAAATTATCCGCTTGGAATTTCGGCCATAAGTCATAATTATATGTTGACAGATGACACGTCGTATTATCGCAACAACTATAGTACAAATACAGATCGGACAACAACACCCGGATACTACGGTGACCTTACGAGTCACACTACTGAGGAACCAAAAGATGAATTTTGGAGGTGTATCCGGATTCTAGTGTTTATCATAGTTAGTGTTTTTGGAATATTTTGGATTATAAACGCGCTAAATGATAGAAGTAATTTTGAGTGAGTTTTTATAAATTTTTATGTACTTAGGTGTGTTCCACGAGGCCAAACATAAAGGATAATAATTTAAGGGTGTGTGTGTTTTACCACCGTAATTTATTGGATTTAGTGTAAACAAATAAACAATAATTGTGTCTGGAAATTTGCAACAAAAAAATATTGTGGTTGGCGAATTTAATTGGCGCCACACGATGGGGAAAATCCAACTTATTTTTAAGTTTTTTGCTCATTTACATTAGTACATTTCAAGGAAAGATTTTAATGGTTGGGATTTTGAGAATTTATCACAAAATTTTTTTTTATTTACTTACGTCACATATCCAACTAGTTTTTGAAACATTTTTTTGCTTCCTGGTAAAAGCGATAAGGTTATCGAATGAATTTTAGCTGAACAACAATTTGTATGTAAAACTAATTTGTTATGTATGACGATTCAAACGAACTCGCAGACAATTAAATTACTGTCAGCAAAAAAAAAACTGTGTGCTCATTTAAAAAGTCACGGGTTATTTACATTTAGTTACCGTTATCATATGAAAACTGGATGAATCTGGTTTTCCAAAATTAATTCCGCGACCATAAATTTGACAAAAACACATTAATATTTATTTACATTTTTATAGGGGAAGCAGAATATACTAAAAATCAATTTGTTTACATTACTATATTTATTGTGTACAGTTTTCCCGACCGCTAAATAGTATGTGAGAGTACAAAAAAAAATGTTTAGTAGTAAAACAACTATAATAGTGCGCGGAGACGGTATGAGCGATGTGAGTCAAGTTGTCGCCATCGAGACTACAAATACAAAAATTTTGATTCGATTTTTATTTTGTTGTTCGATTTTAATTTAGTGTGGTTTAAATGCTGGCGGTGGTGATATTGTTCAAGGCACGACTACAACATCATCCTTTATCTGTGACAATGATACACGTAGCATCGAATTGGAACAATCAGAAAATCATCATCATCATCATCAGACAACCCGTATCACTCAACCATACCAATCACCGCAGCCTCAAGTATTCACAATAGAACAAACGGCATCTGATACGTCCGGTGCTGCTTGTTTTCCGCATAAACCAAAATATTTTTTTTTAACTCTTAAAATCACAATTTCGCTTATGGTCGCCGGGATTGGTCTCTTCGTTATTGTTAGAATTTATGAATAGTGAGTATGAAATTTTATTAATCTGGAATGTTGCCAGTACCGCATGACAAAATCTATATATATATTGCTTTGCTGCAATTACTATACGGTTGCGTCACGATTCACATAATAAAATCTGCACTGCACAAAACAATTATTTTCATTAATTTTGTTAAATCTCATTTTAAGTACCAAACATTTTTTTTAAACAAAATTCCGGCACTTTTTACTCGTTAATCTGCCAGAGGTGACTAATATAACTGTTAAGATAGTATTGCTGTGACTAACTGGCTTAGCTTAATGGCGTGATAGTTGCGTTACTTCACAGAAACTGTACTACTTTTCTAATAGTTGTGAATAGCAAGCTTAAAAAATTAAATTCTCTGTTATAGTGAAAAGGATACTGTTTGAAAGAATTATTCGCCGTTGTGGGTGAATGGCCCTCTCGATGCAAAATTCTCTTTAGCTACATTTCAAACTAAAACTAAGGTAGGAATTGTAATTTCTAATTGTTTTGATCGGAAATTGCAATTACATAGGTCAAACGGGGTGTAAATAAGCAGTCACGTATTTTGCTTGTGGGTTAAGGTGTTCTGGTTTTACTCGTTTGGATGCCTTGTAAGTCAAGATACACAAATTTGAGAATAAAATGTTATATTTGCGGTAAAATTGTGCACTAAAAATTCGTAAATTCAATTAACATTCAAAACTGATTTAGGGAGCAGCAAATATATTGGAGGCATATTCGGACAGTGTTTTCCCATTAGTTTTGACTGAAAATAACTAACGAAATAAAGGGTAAGTCATAATGACTATCGTGGCAGTGTTACAACAGATATGACAGGTAAACTATTAAAGCATTTATCTGTTTATGTCCTTGGAGCTTTATGTTCTAAAATTCATGTATTAGAGCGACTACCTGAAACATATCAGTATCACGACATTTTTATTATGTTGAAGTATCTTGACAATATAATTCAATCTTTTCACAATAAAGATGGTAGTACAAATAAAACTTATTTGGCTTTTTGGATAAACGTATAAAAGTCGCATTGGTGCTCGAACTTCCGACACATCTTACTCATAAATCGTACAGAGATTCTACAACTATAAGCGTTTCTTTCCATCATGATATGAAACTTGTTGTCTAGTTATTCTAGCAAGTCAATTCTATCACTAGTGTTGTAAATAGCCAGCAGGAAAAATCATAAAGTTTGATTACCACGATACTGTAACTATCAAAACACAATTTATCACGACATTTAAAATATTTTTTGAATTACACATAATTTCAAGGTGCTGCAACTGTCATGATAGTGTTATTATCTCAAAGGAATAACCATTGTAACAATTAAACTCTCGTGGAATTTAAAATCGGTGTTTGAGTCAAATATACATTAGCGAGATACTATAACTGTCATGATAGTGTTACTACTTCTAATCAATATTCTGTTATGACAATTAACTTAAAACATTTTTTTTTGTGCAGCAAGAAAAATCATAAATTTCCATAAAATATCAAGTTACTATAACTGTCACGATAGGTTAAATATTACAAAATAAAGCTCTGTTGAGATAGTCAAATTACCAAGAAAATTGACAATGTTAGATGTATTACCAAGGTGATAAAATCCCTGGTGATAGTAAAACTATCGTGGAATTTAAAATGGGTTTTTTGAGTCAGATCAAGGAGCTATAACTGTCATGATAGGTTACTACCTCCAAACTTTATCCGTTATGACAGTAGTTAAGCCATCCCAACATAACTATCACGATAGTGTTACTACTTCAAAACAATATCATACATTTGAAATATTTGTGTGTAGCAATGTGATGTATTTTCAAAATATGTACTGTGGCTATCGTGCCAGTGTTACTTCATCGAAGCAATATCCATTGTGACAGTTCACGGCATCTAAAATATTTTTTAGTTAGATATATTATCAAGGTGCTACAACTGTCATGATTGCATTACTAAATCAAAACAATAGCCGTGATACGTTATCAAGATACTATATCTGTCATGATAGTGTTACTACTTCAAATCAATATCGGTTATGAATGTTAAACTACCAAGACATTTAAATAATTTAAAAATCATAAATTTAGATAAAATGTCAAGAGACTATAATTGTCATGATAGTGTTACTCGAAGCAATATCCGCTATGCAGTTAAACTATTTTTTGAGTTAGTTATAATATCAAGGTGCTATAAATGTCATGATACTGTTACTATCTCAAAGTAATATGTATTGTGGAAGTTAAACTCTCATGGAATTAAATTACACGGATTATTGAGTCAGATATACTAGCAGGATACTATAAGTGTCATGATAGTATTACTAGTTCTGAATATTCGTCATGACAGTTAACTTAAAAATTTTTTTGGGCAGCAAGAATAATCTAGATAAAATATCAAATTACTATAACTGTCACGATAGTTTAACTACTTCAAAATAATATCTAAGTTGAGACAGTTAAATTACCTAGAACATTGACAAAGTTAGATGTATTACCAAGGTGATATAGCTGTCATGATAGTGTTGAAACATCACCCGCTGTGACAGTAATCTATCACAGTAAATAGAATATATTTTTGAGTCATATCAAGATACTATAATATTGTCATAATAGTTTTTCTATTTTAAGCAATATCCGTAATGATAGTTTCACGACATTGTCATATATAATAACTGTCATGATAGTGTGACTATCTCCAGTTATGACAGTTTAACTATCCCGGCATTTAAAATATTTTTTCGTGCAGCAAGAAAAATCGTTAATTTATTTAAAATATTAAGTTATACTATAACTGTCCGGTTTTGGTGTAGTAAGAAAAATCATAAAGTTGTTATATTATTCAGATACTGTATCTACCATGATAGTGTTACTATCTTGAAGTAATATACATTATGTCATGTATTCTATCTCGGCATTTAAAATATTTTTTGAGTTAGAGGTGTTAAAAGTGCAACTGTTATGATAGGTTATATTATTAACTTACTATAACTATCACGATAGTGTTACTACTTCAAAACAATATCATACATTTGAAATATTTGTGTGTTGCACGAAAAATCATCAAGTTAGATGTATTTTCAAAATATGTACCGTGACTATCATGACAGTGTTACTTCATCGAAGCAATATTCGTTGTGACAGTTAAAGTATCATGACATCTAAAATATTTTTGAGTTAGATATATTATCAAGGTGCTAGAACTGTCATGATGGTATTATTAACTCGTTATCAAGATACCATATCTGTCATGATAGTGTTACTACTTCAAATCAATAACAAGATACCATAATTGTCATGATAGTGTTACTCGAACCAATATCTGCTATGCAGTTAAACTATCTCAACATTTAAGATATTTTTTGAGTTAGTTATAATATCAAGATGCTATAAATGTCATGATAGTGTTACTAACTCGAAGCAAGATCCATTATTGCAGTTAAACCGTCATGGTATTTAAAATACATTTTCGACTCACATATATTATCAAGATACTATATTGGCCGTGATAGTGTTACTGCTTCATAACAATATTCGTTAAATGTCAATTAAATTATCAAGAAATCTAAAATATTTTTTAGTGTAGCAAGAAATATCAGAAATTCAGATAAAATATCAAGTTACTGTTACTATCATCATAGTGTTACTATCTCGGAACAATATCCGTTGTGACAGTTAAACTATCATGACATTTAAAATATTTTTTGAGTCAGACATATTATCAAGATACATACTATAAATGTCGGGATAAGACAACGCTGCGACGCCGGTTAAATTGTTAAGAAATCAAAAAATATATTTTGTGCAGCAAGAAAAACGTTCGGGAAAAGCTCGCAACAATGACGCTTGTGAATAGCATTATTTAGTGTATTATTTACATTACTTGAAACCCCATTTTGTGGTTACCATCAATATATTCTGGGCTTCCTGCCCGTTACTTTGACTGATAATAGTATTTGGTGCTGGAGTCACTTGGTTACAAAGCTGCTAGGTCCGGTTTCGCTAATGCTAGCTGATTCATCTTGCCTTTAATTTTTGACTGCATTTGCTCCGATAAAACAGGTTCGGAGTAGATATCCGTACATAATCCTCTTCTGGTTTGAATTTTTTGTAGGCAGCAATATAGGTCTCCATTTGTTAAGCTGCTTACTAGCTGCCTCATGATGACACGCTTCTGTTGCAAGAATCGGCCTTATTGCTGAAATCCGATTAGGGTACCTGATTGATCCAATTCCACCTGTTTATATAAATATTGTCTAATTTTTTTTAATTTGTGCTACTTTGAAGATTGAGTTCGGCGTTGAGTTTGAGGTTTCGGGGTTGAGTACGAAATTAGTCAGCGGTTGAGTTGGGAATTTATTTGGGGTTGTATTGAGGGTTTAGTTGGAAGTTAGCTTGAGTTGTTTTGAGTTGAGTTCATGTATGAATTTAGTTTAGGATTGAGTTGAGTTCTTGAACGTTTTTGGACCGTATTGGTTTAGGAATTGAGCTAGGCATTATAGGTATGGGGTTGAGGTGACGGTTGAGTTAGGAGTTGATTTGGGGGTGAGTAAGGGATCTGTTCCTCGTGTTAGGGAGCTATTTAGGGAGAGCTATGGATTGAGTTGGAATTCAGGTTGAGTTGAGTTTTGGCTTGAGTTGGGCGTTGAGTTTGGAGTTGAGTTAAGTACAGAATTTGGGCTCGAATTAGGGTTTAATTAGGATTAAGTTGAGGTTGTCTTGAAGGATCCGTTTAATTATGGATTTTTGAGATTTGACTTCGAAGTTAGCTTGACTTGTTCTGAGTTGAGTTCATGTAGGCGTGTAGTTTTTCGAGACGTTTTTGTTTCAGAATTGAGCTGGGCGTTGAGTTCAAGGTAGCATTTTAATCAGGTAGGGATTTATTATGAATTTATTTGATAGTTGAGTCGAAAATTGAGGTGCACAATGATGCCTAATTGTGTTGATTTAGGAATTGTATTGAACGTCGAGTTTGGAGTTGATTTGAGAATTGAGTTGGGTGTTGAGTTGGGGGCTGAGTTGAAGATTTAATTCATGATTAAGTTAAAATTGAGTTTAGGGATGGGGTGTGGGTTTAGTTGGTGTTGAGTTGGGATTGAAGAGGATTTGAGTTGAAGTTGAATTGGATTTGGGTGAAAGTTTCGGTTGGGGTTAATTTGGGGTAGAGTTGAGGGTTTAGTTGGAGGTTAGATTGAGTTCATTTATATTGAATTCATAAACGCATGTACTTTACGAATCGAGAAGATTTCGGGAAGGCGTTTGGCTCGAGCTGCGGTTGTGTTTAAGTTGTGTTAGGGTTATATTGGGTTACATTGGGGTTGAGTGAGAGATTCAGTTGGGGAATTATTTGGAGTTTGATTCGTGGATTGTGTTTGTCATTGTATTTGGGGTTAAATTAAGGTTTGATTTGAAAGTTTGTGTTGGTAATTGAGTTGTGGTTTTGGTTTGCGGTTAGAGATTGAGTTGGATGATGAGCTAGAGCTTGAGTAAAGAAGTTAAGAATACTATTAGTTATTGATTTGGAGTTTAGTTGGATTTTAGATGAGTTGACTGAGATGCAGGTAATTTTATTTTAGCGAGCGTAGCAAACTGGAGTCATCCCATGTTAAAAACGACTTGTTTAATTTTTTGCTTCTTCATAAATTTACTTTGATGTAGTTTTGTTCAAAAACCTAGGGGCATTCAAAACGTTGAAAACTTCAGTCTTGGGCGAACAAGATCGTTTGTCATTTTTGAAAAAATTCACTAATTTTGTTCCGTTTAGACCTTTTGGGGCAATTTTGTATATATACTTGTTTATGGATTGAGTCGGGCGTTTGGTTTGATGTTGAATAAAGGACTGAGTTGGGTTCCATTTGCGGGTTAAGTTGAGGGTGAGTTTGGGGATACTCTATTTTAAGCATGAGCTTGTTCAAAACAGAGCGAACTAAAAGAAGTGGATAACTGCAAAATAAAACGTTTCCTGGCAACCATGCCTTAATAGTTGCGAAATTTATCCTTCTTTGATACATTTGAGTCAAACGTTCCGATTTTAATTTCCTATTTTCTTCCTAATTGGCACCCGTGCTGAGAATCTATTTTCAAGATACTTTTCGATGTCCGAGAATTTGCACCATTTTCCAGTGAATAATATTTGAGGGATACAAAAAACGTCCAACCGACGTGAAACTCAAACCCTAAACCTGGAGGAAAAATAATGGAAATAAAACATAATTTTAAAAGAAGATTACACAAGGCTTCCTGGTCCAATCCGTTCCATGATCGGGTGGTTCTTAAAAAAAATCAAATTTTTAACTTGCCCTTTAAGGCCTAGCAAAGCGAGTACATACGGTTAAAATGCTTGCAGAACACACATAAACCTTCTACAATCTGTCGGTGGAAGAGGTAGGCAAGCGACGAAGAGAGACTAGTGTCCTAAATCAAGCGGCTTAACTTTGTTTAGACCCGATCATAGTCTTGTTTCGGTCTTATTTTAGGAGTTCTTTTAAAGTAAAATAGAATTTACTACAGCGTAAATATTCCAAGCATTTAGTAGCGCTAGCGCTCCTAATAAATTTGTTCGGCCCAGAAGGTCTTCCTAGTGAAAGTCAAACCTTACATCACAATTGAATTAGAATTGTTAATACTAAAACCATTTCACACAGAAATGGAGAGTAGTTGTTGGTTTTGCCAGAGAATACGCAAATTGAAACTTCTGGAGATTAAATTTGACACTGCCAACTAGGAAGTACGGTCGCAATATTCGAGGAGGTGGCATCGATTTGCCCTCACCAATATTTGAATGTTTTGCCTTCAGAGTAGTATGGCCATTTTCGAGAACTAAATAAAATAACTTATTTTTCAATATCGTTTCCATTGCGCAAGTCGAATGCCACCATAATTATTTAAAAATCCGATCAGCTATGATATATTCCAAGATTTCATCTAAAACTAATTCTAGAATCTCATTTCCATCGAACATATTAAATTTCATTAACATTTGTTAACAAACGGAGAAGTTCCATTCTAATGGGTTGTGTCCCTCGCACATGTCGAATTTTATTAAAATTGGTGTAGAAATGGCCAAGTTCCATCTTGATCCATATTTCAGAATTTAACCTATAATACATTTTAGAATCAGATTTCCATAGAAGACAAAAGGTTGAAGGTTGAATTATATATTGAATTTGAATTGGTAATGGTTCAATTTGCAGTGCAAAAGGTTCAATTTGACGACTAAAAGAATCAATTTAAAGTAGAGAAGGTTCAATTTGCAGTGTAAAAGGTGCAATTTGAACTATAAAAGCTCAAAATGAAGTTTAAAAGTTCTATGTGAAGTTTAAAGCTTAAACTTGAAGTATAAAAGGCGCAACATAAAACGTAAAAGGTTCAATTTATCGTATAAAAGGTTCAATTTGCAGAGTAAAAGGTGCAATTTGAAGAATGAAAGCTCAAAATGAAATTTAAAAGTTCAGTTTGAAATTTAAAGTTTAAATTTGAAGTATAATAGGCTCAAAATGAAGCGTAAAAGGTTTTTTTAAAGTATAAAAGATTCAATTTGCAGTGTAAAAGGTGCAACTTGTAGTACGAAAACTCAAAATGCAGTTTATAAGTTCAATTTGTAGTTTAAAGCTTAAATTTGAAGTATAAAACGCTAAAAATGAAGCGTAAAATGTTCAATTTGAAGTGTGAAAGGCTCAATTTGAAGACTAACAGATTCAATTTGATGTATAAAAATAAAAGCATCAATTTGGAGTGTTTAAAGTTCAATTTGAAGTGTAAAAGGTTCAATTTTATGACTAAAAGATTCTATTTAAAGTACGAAAGGTTCAATTTGCATTGTAAAAGGTGCAATTTGAAGTATGAAAGATCAAAATGAAGTCTAAAAGTTCAATTTGAAGTTAAAAGCTTAAATTTGAAGTATAAAAGGCTCAAATTGCATTGTAAACGGTGCAATTTGTAGTGTAAAAGAAAAATTTGAAGTATGAAAGCTCAAAATGAAGTTTTAAAAGTTAAATTTGAAGTTTAAAGCTTAATTTTGAAGTATAAAAGGATTAAAATGAAGCGTAAAAAGTTCAATTTGCAGTGTAAAAGGTGCAATTTGTAGTGTAAAAGAAAAATTTGAAGTATGAAAGCTCAAAATGAAGTTTAAAAGTTCAATTTGGAATTTAAAGCTTAAATTTTAAGTATAAGAGGCTCAAAATGAAGAGTAAAAGGTTCAATTTGAAGTATAAAAGGTTCCATTTGCGGTGTAAAAGGTGGAATTTGAAGTATGAAAGCTCAAAATGAAGTTTAAAAGTTCAATTTGAAGTTTAAAGCTTATATTTGAAGTATAAAAAGCTCAAAATGAAGCGTAAAAGGATCAATTTAAAGTATAAAAGGTTCAATTTGCAGTGTAAAATGTCCAATTTGAAGTATGAAAGCTCAAAATGAAGTTTAAAAGTTCAATTTGAAGTTTAAAGCTTATATTTGAAGTATAAAAGGTGCAACATGAATTGTAAAAGGTTCAATTTGAAGTGCTAAAGGTTCAATTTGCAGTGTAAAAGGTACAATTTAAAGTATGAAAGCCCAAATTAAGTTTCAAAAGTTCAATTTGAAGTTTAAAGGTTAAATTTGAAGTATAAAAGGCTCAAAATGAATCGTAAAAGGTTCAATTAAAAGTATAAAAGATTCAATTTGCAGTGTAAAATGTGCAATTTAAAGTATGAAAGCTCAAAATGAAGTTTTAAAAGTTCAATTTGAAGTTTAAAGCTTAAATTTGAAGTATAAAAGGCTTAAAATGAAGCGTAAAAGGTTCAATTAAAAGTATAAAAGATTCAATTTGCAGTGTAAAATGTGCAATTTAAAGTATGAAAGCTCAAAATGAAGTTTTAAAAGTTCAATTTGAAGTTTAAAGCTTAAATTTGAAGTATAAAAGGCTTAAAATGAAGCGTAAAATGTTCAATGTGCAGTGTAAAAGGTGCAATTTGCAGTGTAAAAGTGCAATTTAAAGTATGAAAGCTCAAAATGAAGTTTAAAAGTTCAATTTGGAATTTAAAGCTTAAATTTTAAGTATAAGAGGCTCAAAATGTAGGGTAAAAGGTTCAATTTAAAGTATCAAAGGTTCAATTTGCAGTGTAAAATGTTCAATTTGAAGTATGAAAGCTCAAAATGAAGTTTGAAAGTTTAATTTGAAGTTTAAAGCTTAAATTTGAAGTATAAAAGGCGCAACATGAATTGTAAAAGGTTCTAAATTTTAAGTTTAAAGCTTAAATTTGAAGCAAAAAAGGCTAAAAATGAAGCGTTAAATGTTCAATTTGAAGTGTGAAAGGCTCAATTTGAAGACTAACAGATTCAATTTGATGTATAAAAATAAAAGCATGAATTTGGAGTGTTTAAAGTTCAATTTGAAGTGTAAAAGGTTCAATTTTATGACTAAAAGATTCTATTTAAAGTACGAAAGGTTCAATTTGCATTGTAAAAGGTGCAATTTGAAGTATGAAAGATCAAAATGAAGTCTAAAA
The DNA here is from genome assembly GCA_963556165.1 of Tipula helvola. Taxonomy (NCBI): domain Eukaryota; kingdom Metazoa; phylum Arthropoda; class Insecta; order Diptera; family Tipulidae; genus Tipula; species Tipula helvola. Next base: position 326,591,048 of record OY744483.1, on the reverse strand, counting down.
GTTCAATTTGAAGTTAAAAGCTTAAATTTGAAGTATAAAAGGCTCAAATTGAATAGTAAAAGGTTCAATTTGCATTGTAAACGGTGCAATTTAAAGTATGAAAGCTCAAAATGAAGTTTTAAAAGTTAAGTTTGAAGTTTAAAGCTTAATTTTGAAGTATAAAGGGATTAAAATGAAGCGTAAAAAGTTCAATTTGCAGTGTAAAAGGTGCAATTTGTAGTGTAAAAGAAAAATTTGAAGTATGAAAGCTCAAAATGAAGTTTAAAAGTTCAATTTGGAATTTAAAGCTTAAATTTTAAGTATAAGAGGCTCAAAATGTAGGGTAAAAGGTTCAATTTAAAGTATCAAAGGTTCAATTTGCAGTGTAAAATGTTCAATTTGAAGTATGAAAGCTCAAAATGAAGTTTGAAAGTTTAATTTGAAGTTTAAAGCTTAAATTTGAAGTATAAAAGGCGCAACATGAATTGTAAAAGGTTCTAAATTTTAAGTTTAAAGCTTAAATTTGAAGCAAAAAGGCTTAAAATGAAGCGTAAAAGGTTCAATTTAAAGAATAAAAGGTTCAATTTGCATTGTAAACGGTGCAAGTTAAAGTATGAAAGCTCAAAATGAAGTTTTAAAAGTTAAATTTGAAGTTTAAAGCTTAATTTTGAAGTATAAAAGGATTAAAATGAAGCGTAAAAAGTTCAATTTGCAGTGTAAAAGGTGCAATTTGTAGTGTAAAAGAAAAATTTGAAGTATGAAAGCTCAAAATGAAGTTTAAAAGTTCAATTTGGAATTTAAAGCTTAAATTTTAAGTATAAGAGGCTCAAAATGAAGAGTAAAAGGTTCAATTTAAAGTATAAAAAGTTCAATTTGCAGTGTAAAATGTCCAATTTGAAGTATGAAAGCTCAAAATGAAGTTTAAAAGTTCAATTTGAAGTTTAAAGCTTATATTTGAAGTATAAAAGGTGCAACATGAATTGTAAAAGGTTCAATTTGAAGTGCTAAAGGTTCAATTTGCAGTGTAAAAGGTACAATTTAAAGTATGAAAGCCAAAATGAAGTTTCAAAAGTTTTAAGCTTAAATTTGAAGTATAAAAGGCTCAAAATGAATCGTAAAAGGTTCAATTAAAAGTATAAACGATTCAATTTGCAGTGTAAAATGTGCAATTTAAAGTATGAAAGCTCAAAATGAAGTTTTAAAAGTTCAATTTGAAGTTTAAAGCTTAAATTTGAAGTATAAAAGGCTTACAATGAAGCGTAAAATGTTCAATGTGCAGTGTAAAAGGTGCAATTTGTAGTGTAAAAGTGCAATTTAAAGTATGAAAGCTCAAAATGAAGTTTAAAAGTTCAATTTGGAATTTAAAGCTTAAATTTTAAGTATAAGAGGCTCAAAATGTAGAGTAAAATGTTCAATTTGAAGTATAAAAGGTTCAATTTGCAGTGTAAAAGTGCAATTTTAAGTATGAAAGCTCAAAATGAAGTTCAAAAGATTAATTTGAAGTTTAAAGCTTAAATTTGAAGTATAAAAAGCTCAAAATGAAGCGTAAAATGTTCAATTTAAAGTATCAAAGTTCAATTTGCAGTGTAAAATGGGCAATTTGAAGTATGAAAGCTCAAAATGAAGTTTAAAAGTTTAATTTGAAGTTTAAAGCTTAAATTTGAAGTATAAAAGGCTCATCATGAATCGTAAAAGATTCAGTTTGAAGTGTAATAGGTTCAATTTGAAGTATAAAACGTTTCATTTGAAATGTAAAAGGTTTGTTAACGACTAACAAACAATGAGAGACGACTTTGCCGCAATACAATTTAGCTGAGCTGTAGCTGCATACTGAGTTTACATCACTAAAGGTTGTTTAAAAGTACTTTGTGATTTGGGGTTAGTAACAGTTTTGTACCAATTGAATTAAACCATCTTTAGTTCTTAATTTATAAATAAAAAAGTTCAACGAATGTAAGCCCAAGGCTTATATTAATCCAAGCTTATATATAAGTTAAACGATTGGCAGTGGACAACCAAGTAGTAATCCTTGGATTTTGAAGTGAATGGATAAATGTATTAAGTTAAACGTATTTATGCAGAATAATAACTGTTGACAAAAACAAATTTTACAACATTAAAATAATTTAAAATTGACGTAAGGTTGACTACCGCCAACATATAAAATATTCAATAAAATTAAAGCATGGGGTAACTCATCTATAATAGGCCTCGGAACCCGAAATTCTTTAAGCGTTGTAAGGTTGTATAAGAAACAACTACTACGACTGTACAATAAAAATTCTAAGAGTTGTTGCGACCTATTTTGAATTTTCTTAATATTCTGTGATTTACACACTAAAATTCGTAATACCTGTCCTAACCGGTTAAACTAGTTTGTCTGCATGATTTCATAACTGTTTCAATATTCAATATAGGTAGATACTAATTAAAAAGTACATCAAATTCATAAAAGTAAAAAATCCCCATTACGCTATACCATATGTACGTCCGGCGACACCATGAAAATAGTAAACCTTAAAACGACACTATCAAAACGACATTAACATTATATACCGATAACCTTCAATTAAATAACAACAACAACAACCAAAAAGTCTATGTACTTGTTTGAAGCCGCATTTACGTTATATGTGTGCACAAAGTACTTGTTATGCATTCCGCAGACGATAAACATGAATTCAGCTTCAATATATAAAATTATAAACACACCATTGTACAATTAATATTTTCTGTGATTGTGCTGTACTAACTACATATAATTCGTTCTCTTTATTTTCAGTAATTTTCGCGAGAATTATGAGCGAGACAGCCGATATTGAATGTACTAAAAATTTCTAATTCCTATACCATTTCAATACAATATAAAACTTTATCATTCCCATTTTTTTTATTATTGTTGGTAGTCTAGTATATATGTATGTATGTGTGTACATATGTATAAAAGATAGTCGACAATACCCCTAGTTTCCCCCCCGCTGTGCCAACATACTGAGTATATCAACACACATCTTCAAGTAAGTTTTTTGTTTTATGTATTTTCATTCAGTATTCGATATACTTTAAGACAAGTTGGAGTGAAAAAAAAATAAAATTCCGAGTATACGATAACACTGTGAACTAAATACCAACAATAAAAAATTGTTTTCCTGTGTGTTTTGGCATTTTTGGTGGCCATTTAAGATAACAAAAAAAAAAATATTTAAGGATACGAATTTTCCAACTTTATATAAATCATGGGAGAGAAGGTAATATATTTAGGTAAATACGAAAAGTGCAAGATAATAAATTCTTATATTCTTTCAAGAATCCATTACCACCATCTTATGATGAGGCAATCTGTTCACCACCGCAATCCGCCTCCTCAACAACATCCTCATCATCAGCCGCAACAAATTTATTGAATAACAACTATTATCAAACATCACCGACATCGGGTACCGCAATTGCACCAATTGGTATCCCCGGACCAATACCATCAACACCAACGGGACAAATAATAACATCAACAGCGGCTGCCGGATCATACCGATACAATTTGTTTAATGCCACATTAAAACCGTATCCAAATTTTAATGTTAAAGGTGATGTGAAAATTTTATTTGATGCGCTAACAAATGGTCCAGATAAGGATACAATTATAACAGTATTGTGCCATAGAACAAGTGACCAGAGAATGGTAAGTGCGATTTATATTAAATGCGTATCTATATAAGTTATGTAGGACAAAAAAAAAATAGAATTTTCCAATTTTCATCTACATAAAATAAAAAGAAAAAAAAAATGTTGGAAAATGTACCTACATAGATTTCATATTTTATCTCGCGCGCATGCACTCATATACACAACAGTTTCGAGAAGATTTTATTTTTCGTTTATTATTCTGAATCGTAGAAAAGGATTTTGAGTGATTTTTTCATTTGAGTGGAATTTTTTTATCGGCATTATGCATTTTTTTATGGGGTCGAATACCGCAGTCTCGTACTCATGAAATTATATCAGAAGAAAAAAAAAATTGATAAACATTTTATTGAATCTATTTATAGTGTGCTACCGATAAGGAAATTCCGATTCCGTTTGTCAGGTTAACTATTTGTGTATATAGCGGACGCAATCAATTAATCGAATCAATAACCAAATATTGGTTGTTTGTGCTTTGAGTTAATTGGTCGACTTTGTGTAATTTAGATCGGGGACATAAATTATTAGTTAGATAACGTTTTAACAAGAATTGTTATGTATTTATATTGAATCACGGGGCTTTTTGTCACTTGAGACTTAAAGTATGGAGTAGATAAATAACAAAACTGATTTGAACATTTTTAATTTTAACGGTAATATAAGATAGCACAATCATGAAAAGGTCTTTAGGAAAATTATCTGAGCATATTTGAGGCAATTCGACTAGCTGGAAAAAGTCTCAGAACGATAAGCGAGGAAGTGCTAGTAGAAGAAGATTTCAACTGTAAGTTACCAGAATATGGGATTCCAGGAAAATGGCTTGCTGGGAAAGTTTTGTACATTGGACACATTCAGTTCAGGTCTCCCAACATGTTGGGAATGACATTTAAATTATCACATTGCCATGTAATTTTGAATGTATCATGTGCGTTCAGGTCTCAATGTGTTGATTTTACTGAACATCTTACCAACAGTTGGCTTACCTGAATACACCCATTGTAGTAATATTTACCAGGGAAATACCGCATACTCCGCTAGTAATATACAGTTTGATTCGTTGCTTATTTGTCTCGAAATTCATTATAACTTTATAGAATATTATGTTCGGTAAGCATCTGTATTGTTGTTAGTGTGCTAATTTTGATGCTTGCCAAAATTCTTTATCATATTTATGCATATTTATGTTATTGATACATTTTTATTTTGAATGTGGAATATTGGATAAACACGTATACATTTCTTGTTTATAAATTGATGAAATCTAATATACAGATTTCCTGTTTGTATTCAAATGAGCCGAAATGCCCTCTAATGATCGGCTATACAATTTAACAAATATTACAATTACAACTGAATACAAATTCATCTAGTAATTTATTTATATTAAACTAGCTGAAACACCCGGCGTTGCTCGCCGAAAAATTAATAATTTTATGGTTACTATCGTGGGTAAATTTCATTTTGATGTCTGGTTGATCCGTTTTGCAAGCTGCATACTCAATTGAATTATCATTGGTTTATAAATGGCTAAGTTCCATTTCTTGCTGGCCCCGTTGGCCATATTCGATGTATCAGAAAGTAAATAAAAGTATTTTAGTGAATATAGCATGCATTCGACGTATAACTGCCCATGAGAGAAGAAATCGTTTTCTAAATTCAAACCGCACGCACTTGTAAAGATTACGCTTGCGCTTTACTGATTGTCATAGCGAACGCAATGCGTATTGGAAATTGAAGTCGCTTGAACTCGAATGCCATGTTGGTCGAAATGAGTAGTATTCGTGGAAGTAGTACGTCTCCATCTTTATGAGATTCAATCAGAATTGTTGCTTCGACTACACACAGAGAAAAGCGTAGTAAAACTCAACAAAAAATACGATGAAATTCATTGCAAATGTAATGAAATTCCAACCCATTACAACTGTAGTAACATTTACTGTATAATGTAGCAAAACAGATAGTAGTAGAATTAATTACGAGCAAAGTAAAATTAATTACAATGTAATAAAATATTTTTCTATATTTGTAGTAAAATTTATTGCAAGCGTAATCAATTTTATTAGCATTTTACTACAATCTTGTAGTAGAATTGATTACAGCCGATGTAGAATCCTTTTCTTAAATAAAATAATCCGCTGTAAAAAATTTAAATTGAAACACACCATTCATTTTTAATTTAACTTTTATTGATAATATAAAAATGACAATATTTATTATTTCTTAATTATCTCAAATCGAAGGGCCAGTCTACCATCAGACAACTTGTGAGACAAACTAAAGAACTTAAGACTTATGTTTTCTAAGTTGTCCTTTAGAATAAATGCATTCAAATGCATATCATAGCCAGAGAATTGTAGAGACTACAATAACATTATCACCATATATCATCATTTCAAGTATTTGATATATAACGTTATCGTTTTGCTTGCATAAAAAGAATGCAGATTTTTAGGAAGTTCCCTTAATATTTAAATCACTTACGAAAATCTTGATGCCATTAATTCCAAATTCGTTTAGTTGTTTGAAGTAAGAGTTTTCAGACACACATAGTTTAAAACTTTTATTAATTTCAATGATTCTATCAACATTCGCTAGTGGTGTCCGAAGCTAATGAGGATGATAGCACTGGTGATGGTGGGGCAGAAAGAGCCGATTATACAGAAATCAGTGAACTACGGCTTTTTGGACGCCGTTCAACCAATCCTTTCCTCCTTAAAATTTTTTCGAGTGTTATTGTACGTGGTATTGACCTCTGGCTCGGCCACCGTTGCCACTTTCAACAAAATATCAATTCTGAAATGTGTAATAATATATATGTAATAATTTAGTCAATTCTGTAAAATTTAAAAAATAAAAAAGACATATACCTTTATTTCAAATGGAAATAATTTTACTATATCATTAGCAATGATGTTACATTCTGTTGCAC